>JAZKJV010008174.1:0-600000 GCA_037367405.1 Ottelia alismoides | reverse complement strand
TTGGTTGACAAACAAAAAATGATAATAAATCTAGTTGTTAATTCTTTTTTATTTAAATTTCTATTAAATTAAAATATAAAATTAACTTGTGTTACTTGCTACTTGAAATATTTTTGTTTTAACGTGTTGTATTTGTTTTTTAATATTAGCTTGTGATATGTAGCAAACATTTTATTCTTAACTTGCTTTTTTTCTTTTGCTTTAACTGCTTCTTTTATAAGCTCTTATAACTATGAAAATTACTAAATCTATGGAAATACATGAGAGTATATGTAAAAAACAGCAGAGCCTTCTCTCACTGTAAGGTCAACTATATGGAAGTAAGGTCAACTATACGGATTCTTGCTCAAATCCATGTTGACTATTTCTTGTGTTGGTAGTCAGCTACCTAGAGTAACCCCCGCAAGAGTATACGTACAAAAATATTTTATATAATTAAAATAATTAATAAATTCAAAATCGACTAATGCCTGGTTGAATCTGATTGTCGTCCGACTGCCGATCCTTGGTCAGTGACCCGACCGATCGAGTACCAACTACCAACTTCTGCAATCTTGGTCACGATTAAGGAGGCATCCCAAATCTAGTGTATCCTTTGATCAAGAGCCCCCTACCTTGCCCTGCCATCCCACGCACCTAGAACTCCAAGGAAACCTAGAGAGACGACAGACCCATATACGCTTGAGCCCTAGGGCAATCATTGTCTAGGGCACCTCCCCATCTCGCGTGCAACCTCCGCCCGAGAACCCTCATGTCGCCCTTCTATCGCCGTCATCTCCCCGCATATCACCCTAGAATATTGAAGATTTTTTCTGGCTTTGAGGAGTTGTTGGAAATGTTCCCGATGGTGTTGTGTAGTGCAGCTGCCCTGATCGCACTCAGACTACAACAATGACAAAGCCTTTTCCCATAATAAAGTAGGGTCGGATAAAAAAGGCAAAGCCTTCCCCACAATAAGTAAGGCCGGCTACATGGATTCTTTCTCAAATCTATGTTGAAAGATTCAATTATTTTCTACATTGGTTGTCGGCTACCCCACGCACCTAGAACTCTAAGGAAACCTAGAGAAACGACATACCCATATATGCTTGAGCCCTGGGGCGATCATTGTCTAGGGCACCTCCCCCATCTCGCGTGCAACCTCCGCCCGAGAACCCTCATGTTGCCCTTCTATCTCCATCGCCTCCCCACATATCACCCTAGAATATTGAAGATTTTTTCTGGCTTTTAGGATTTGTTGGAAATGTTCCCGATGGTGTTGTGTGGTGCAGCTGCCCTAATCACACTCGGACTACAACAATAATGACAAAGCCTTTTCCCATAATTAAGTTTGGTTGGATAAAAAAGGCAAAGCCTTCCCCACAATAAGTAAGGATGGCTACACGGATTCTTGCTCAAATCTATGTTGAAAGATTTAATTATTTTCTACATTGGTTGTCGGCTACCCAACGTAACCCCCACAAGGGGGGATTTGAACCTTGATTTTTTTGGTGGTAAGCACAATGCACTACCACCAGATTGTACTTAGACTAAACAATATGAAATACGAAATGTGGAAGTAATAATCAAATAAGAACACAGAAATTTACATGGAACCATGCTCTCTAAGGAGCAAGATGAAACCACAAGAGAACATCTTACAGGGTTGCATTTTCTATTATAATTCCTAATAAGTATAGAGGATGTGGGGGCTCTTTATATAGCCCCATCAAAGTGATCAAGTTCCACCACTCTATGATGTACGACTAAACAACTGCATACATATGACTCATACAAAATTCTCTATACACCCCTTAAATTGGAGACTGAATGCTCAACTTGGACAAACAGAAAAAGCACTCAATGCCCCCAAGAGACATATACAAGGTATGAAGAGGATGGCCATTCAAGTTGACTGTGAAGATGTCATGCTAGACATGTAGTATCTTTGTTCATTCCTCGCTTGAGAGTAGGTGGTGGAGAGAATGTCCCGCACTGCCTTAGCAATGAGCATCAGAATATCATTGGCTATTTTCGTGATCAGGAAACTGGATAGCCAAACACGCATGTACGCACCATCTTTCTCTCAAGAGGCATTAGTCCCAATCTTGTCAGTCGCTCTTCTTGTGTTAGAATGTGCTCCCTCCAATTGCACTACATAACGCTCATGAACTGTGCATGGCACATAACTCGTAGTTGATCGCATCCATCTCGGCAATGGGTGTCAGACCTTTGAGAAGGCGCCCGAAGATGTGATATTCAACATGTTCTCTGACATGTTGCCCGAAAAGGATGTGATCAGGGCTATAGATTGAAGTGAATGTGTCTACAAGGGCATATGGGGAATCGATTGTGTGTGCAGACTCATGCCACAATAGTTCCCATTACCAAGGAAGCGCTCTAGCACATGCAGCTGAACTTAAAGGTCTGATTTCACCACTAATGGCCCAAAATTAGGTCGTTGGAAGACCTCAAAAAGCACGATGGCAAGGTTTGATGCCTTACATCAGCCCAGGCAGCCTGCTACGAGGTGTTGGGGCCACTAGGGGCTACATTGAGCCTTGGGGTTATGGGGGCGACCGGCTGGAGGGTCGCGCGAAGCTACTGGGTGGTCGCAGCAACCAATTTAGGAGGTTGTTGGGGCAGCGGCGACGAGAAGAGAAATCATTGAGCCAAGAGCGAGAAGGAGGTCACACAAGAGAGGCACGATGGTAATGAGGGAGTCGACAGGTAGGGAAGGACTAGGGCACATGACTCTGGTTTAGGATCGTCGCTCTGATATCATGTGGAAAGAGAATGGTATTTTTTTTATTCACGAGGACATAGAGCTCTCTTATATAAAGAAAGAAAAAACATTAGAGAGCAACTTACATAATTGACGAGCCTCAAAAAAAAACTTACATAATTGAGATAAAAGAAATAGAAAATAACATAAAAAATAAGGAAAGATAAATATATCTCTCAACAACACAAATGCCTAAAGGCATCTTGGTCTTTTTAAATATACACCTTACAATTGTGAATATATAAAAGTTTTGGGTAGGAGTCTTCATGACGTCTGACTTTTTTTGTTTCAGAAAAAAGTTTCTTTGTATATATATAGAACCCACCATGCAAGTAAGCTGCCTAAAACGCATGCATAAAAAACAAATATGCTGAAAAAAATGTAAATTAACAGTGCAAAAATAACTAACTATTTTAATCAAAATACAGTGTCAATCAAGGGACTGAACACAGAAAACCATGTCGTGAAATAAGCAAGTTTATATAAACATAGTCACAAACCATTCAGGTGTAAGTTCTTACTGTATTGAACCATCTGCAATATGGGTACTAAATATCCTACTGGTATCTGTTGAAACTTCTCGGTGGCACGATGCTCCGAAACCAATGCCTCTTCAAATGTTAAATTACTCTTCCGGGTGGCCTTGCATGTCCAAACCCTTTGACGGTAAAGATTTAATCTATTTATATATGCCCTACAGCAGGTTAAAGAGGTAACAGAATTCGATCCTTTACTAGTATTTCCTTCCGACCGTATTGCCTTAACGTAATCATTCCAATGTAACAAATAAGCCAATGGAGTCCAAAGAAGCCAACTATAAATCAACGAGGCACTTAAGAGCTACAACTGCAATTACATTCTAAAGAAATCAACTCCTGAGTTTCAACAAATGACGAGACAATGAAATTAGGGTCTATCTGGAATAAATAAGATCAAAGGATACTGGTATTCCCTGAATATCTCTTTTGTGAATCGCACTTGAAAAACATGTTCAGTAAGCTTCAGACCATTTGGTGGTTCCACCAGGGCAAACGGTGTCCTCTTATACAAAGGCATTACAAGAGATGGGCTTTGTTCTGTTCCAATATCCCTGCAAGACAACTCATGAGACTCCAATCTCACACAAAAGTAGAATCAAACCAATTAGCAATTGCAACACACGAAATAAAACCAGTTCAGGTACCACTCAGATATAGATATTTCCATATCCATGTCCGCTTCATCTCTGTCATATGAATTACGAATCCAGATACAAACCAGATATATATTTTGAAAACCATGCCTTAAATGAGCGGATACGAATTCATATTGAATATTCATTAAATACGGATATAGATCAAATAAAAGGTGGATACAAATATGGATCAAATAAAGGGAGAGTACAAATATGTATGAATAAAAAGTTATGTCATTTAAAACACCTTCAATAATAAAGGAACGTAAAGAACTGCCAGAAAAACAGTGCAAATAATTTAAGAGTATTATGCAATAATACAAAACTTAAATTCATGACACGGCCATATCCATTTGATCCTTGATATGTTTCTATTTAAAAGTCATTTGCATATTACAATGCTCCTTGTGAAAAAAACAGTGCATATAATCTCCCTTTTGGTTGACTCCTCCTGCAACTCTCGCTCTCTTAATTTATATTAATAATGGTATGGTTCTCCTAATATATCGACACCATCGATATGTCTGAAAAGTCCAATATCTTTCCCTCTCCACCACCTTTACACCTTTATCGACATCTTTGTTAAGATCTGTGGGATTGTTTCGTATGCCAACCAGTGCACGTTAGATGTTTCCATGTTTAAAAAAACAATGGATCCTTTTTTTGTTCCACGCACATCTCTACATTACTCTATCCATCAGTTTTTGTCATTACAAAGACTAGAGATAATACATTTACGTTGAAATGTGATTCCTGCACTTTATAAAACTATACATAAATTAGTGAAAATTACTACAGGGGTAATAACCCCAAAGACAGTATTTGGGGATTACATGGTATATGGATTGATGTGTCAAATTGTTCCAAAGGCATTCTAATGCCAAAACAAAGATGGGGTGATATTGTAAAGCAATCAAATTTGTTACTTCAGTGCCCCTTACAAGCCAAAGTAAGTGTTAATTGTGAAAGATTAGCAAATGTATCTACTTTGCTTTTAAAGGGACAGGATTAAGGTTACTGCCGACCATAATAAACATGCATATTTAATCATTTCCATGCCTTTTGGTTTTATATGAAGCTTACATGGATTTTGGCAAATTATCTATGTTTTAAAAGTTAATAAAAGCAACTGTGAGATTAGGAGACATAAGTCAATACAATAAGTGATTTGCATCTACATAATGGAAGGGCTTTGTTGACACTGCTGAATGGTTAACTCTTTCTACATTCTCTTTCTTCTAATGTTTAACATTTCATTGTACCTTCGGAAGAGAAACAGAAGGGTATGCATACATATCCTCACAAAATTCATATTTTTATAGGTCAAAATTTGAAAGAATCAAACCAAAAACAGCCTAAGCAAAAACATTCCCTTCTACATACAAATCTGACGAAATAATGAAAAAGATACCATTGGTTGCATCTTTGCATCTAGGGCTCCTAATCAAACCAAACAATAATGAAGATACCTATGTTCAATTCGATAAAAAAGTTCGAGAGTTCGAGTTCGAGTACATTTGCATAATGAACGTTCGGGTTCAATTAGGTAATAGTTCGTTAACAATTCTTATTTAAGCTTCAGTAGTATTCAATATCATAACATTATACAATTTATATTATCAAGATAAAACTTAGTTGAGCTGAAGTAATTGCCATAGTTCCATGGTGATCTAACATGCATACCCTTTCTTCATGAACAACTGCATATTGGAGAATCAAAATAAACAAAAATCTGGATTTTTCAACATGTGAAATATATAATTTTGAAAGCTTTAAAATGGACTAGAGTGGTTACTTCCCCTAGATTTGTATCCACTAAGACAACGGGAATAGATGGGTTAAAAAATGTAGTTCGGGCATCCACTAATCAATGACAATTACAGGTTAGCTTCTATTTTACATTGAAACAAGCTTGTCGGCAAAGGGGTACCCACACCATGTACTAATTTTGCCGAAAATAATGAACCCAATTATTATAGTGCAAGCCAGCATGAGTGTGCATTTTCTATATATTTAGATGTAAACAATTGATATGAATCACAAAGGAGCATGAACAGGGTTAGGTGTCATTGATGGTGCGTAACAAAATCACATGCATCATAGATTTAGCTTCGATAAATAATGAAGGAAATTTGTCTACAAGTAGGCATAAAAAACCAACTAAAAAGCAAGAATGTAGAACAGTATAGTTATGTACCAACTCACCATATAAATCTCGTCTCCTCGGATGGCCACAACCCACAAGCAAAGATAAATGCTCACCAACAACCCCAGTAAACCGCTATGTCCACGAGAACCGTATGTAAGCATGTGAGCATGTTTCACAACAAAGCCATAATTATCATTTGACCCCTATTACGGAGATTTTTCCAATCTCACGCGGACCAATGCCAACTTGTGTATGGTTTAACTTTGTCCATTTGGGTCCAAAGTGGAAGGATCCAAGAACTGATATGCAAGGAATTGTCTAATGCAGAAAAATGATTTTACCGATAGCATGCAATTTTCTTCAGTTAAGAAAGTTTAGCCTTAGCTAATACATAGTGAAACGATGAAAAAGATACAGAAGTATGCAAATGATTTAGAAAACATTTTCTTGATAATGCTCTCGACATTTGCCCTGCTGATCAAAGAGATGCAAAAACGTCAACACGCATGTAACTAAGTGGCCTCGGTGTACTGTAATCTTCCTGACCTGTAAGTCGTACCAAAAATAGAACCTTCCCAATTCACTACAGAAAAAAGAAAAAAATAGACCTGATATTAAGAGCAGCATGAATGTGAAGATGAAGGTACTATGATACCTGCAGTATACCACAAGCCGAAGTTTACAATGCTGTCATCCACCGAGACATTGGCACTGAGGTTTGAAAAAACTGTTGGTATATAATCCTGCCTACTCACAAAGGTGAGAATGGTCAAGAAATGGGTTGAGGACGTGAGTGGGATACTAGCGGTGGTGTGGCGATAGAGAGGGCTAAGCGGGCGACAGCGGTGATGGGGTTGGCCGTCGGGAACTGCGGAGCGGCGGAGAAGAGGCAGGTGTCATGTAGGCGAATCGAGGGAAAGGGGTAGAGTTTGGGGATCGTTGGGCGGACTGGACAGGGGAAAGGGGATTTGGAAATGAAGCCGCCTTCAATTGAGATATGGTGGGAGAATTGGAATTGAGAGTTAGAAAAGGGTTAATACGAATTGAGAAATGAAGTGGCCTTCAATTGGAGAAAGGGCGTTGATGGTGTTGGATTTGGAATTAAGAGTCCTAAAGGGTTATTACGAATTGAGAATAGTTGTATTATAAATATTAATTATGTATATTATATTTATATAAAGAGAAAAATGGGACTGTGGCAGCTAACATGTTGCTCTTGTCTTATTTTCTGATGATTTTTTTCATTTTGTTGGAAAAAACCGTTATATAATTTCATCACTATATTCATTTAATGTGTCATTTCAATTTCATCGGAAATAAAAACTCCCATGTCTTCCATTTAGAACAGGTCGATTACATCAATTGTAAGATCATTAAAATTATTTGTTCTGGATGGAGGGCATAGGAGTCTCTATTTCTGACGAAATTTGACGACATATTAGAGGGATATAATGATGAAAATACTTGACAGTATTTTCAAAAAAAACAAGAAATTGCCAAAAAAATGAGACGAGAGCAGCCCCATTTTTCTCTTATGTAATATAAAAAGGGATATTTACACACATAACCTTGGGTTATTTCGTAATTACCCCAAAACCTCCTATAATCATGAATTAGACCCAAGACCTTGAATAACTGCTCTGTTTTACACACATAACCTTCAGTTAGTTTGGTTCATTAACTCAACCATATAAGTGGGTTAATCTAACCAACCCACGATCTAACGGTTAAGATTAACCAAAATAAAAAAAGAAAGAAAATCTAAAAAATGTTTTCTTCTTTCCAGGTTGGTGGGGGTCGGGGAACGCCGCCTCCAGCACCCATCCCCTTTGTAGGTTGGCAGGGGACAGGCTTCAGGGCTTGAAGGCAAGGGAGGCTTCGTCGGGAGGGGTTCTTGCTAGTAGAGGCGGTGGGTAGGGGGAGATTAGGCTAGTGGGAGGGGGGCTGAGGATTGGAGGGCGATGAGGCAGGAAGCGGGGGGAGGGGAGGGGCTTTTGCAGAGGCGGTTGAGGATAGGAGGGCGACAAGGCTTGGGGCGCTTGTAGAGGCGATGGGGAGGGGTGAGCAGCGAGGATTGGGCTGGCAGCTGGGAGGGGGCTTGTATAGGTGATGGGGAGGGGTTAGGGGGTGCTTGCAGAGGCGAGGGGGGATTAGGTGGCGGTGGAGAGGGTGGGGCTTGTAGAGGTGATGGGGAGAGGTGGACGGTGAGGATTGGGCTAGCGGTGGGGATCTCTGGGGGTGGTTCCAAAGGCGATGAGGAGGGGTGGGCGGTGAGGATTGGGATTGGGCTGGCGGTGGGGTGAGGGGTGGGAATTGCTTGCAGAGGCGGTGGAGATGGGCGATCTAGGCTAGCGGTGGCTTTACATGTGGGTACTGAGGAGGGTTTGGTGGGCATTGGGCTTACAAGCTTGCTTTCGACGGAGGGAGGGGGCTAAGGAGGTGGTCAACGGGAGGAGGAAGGGCGGTTGGAGGTGGTCGGCAGAGGAGGAAGGGGAGGAGGGGTGGGTGTTGGAGGAGGAAGGGGGCTGGAGGTGGTCGGCAGGCAGAGGAAGGGGGTGGGTGTTGCAGGAGGAAGGGGGTGGGAGGTGGTCAGTGGGCGGAAGAAGGGGTGGGTGCAGGAGGAGGAGTGGGGTTGGAGGAGGAAGGGGCTCATTTGTAAATAATGAAACCTGCGGGTAGAAAATGTAAAATGTTTGACATATATCGTTATAGTTAATGGGAAATTGGATGTAAGTTAACACGAGGGTTATAGGTGTAAGAGTTAAGCAGTATCGATGGTCCTTAGTGTAATTCGTGATTATAGAGGTTTCTGAGGTCATTACGAAATTACTCAGGGTTATGGGTGTAAATATCTCATATAAAAATAATTTACATGTATATGTTGTCGAGTGCGGACATCTATCGAAGGAACTTATTCTATTTAATGTTCGGTTCGTTGAGTTATCAAACCAAATTATAAAGTTTATGTCTAGTTCATTAAGTAACGAATTAACATTTTTTGAATATTATTGAACGAATTTATTATGTACGAATATGGTTGATTCGATTAGCAGACCTAATTTCCTCTATCAAAAAGAAAAATAAACAACATGCCATGGCATCCTCATACACACATAACACATCATCTTGATTATAGTAAGCATCCTCTTTTGGGGTTGCCCAAAGCTCAACACCCATCATGCTATATTTCTCTAAATCCAAAGAGATAATACACACAAAAAATCAAACTATCATAAAACCATTTGAATAAATAATGAGATGTGAACTATCTGAAGACGTTGGTTCATCATACACATTCTAATGGAGGGACGGAAGAGGAGGTTAGAGCGGTGATGGAGTTGCGATGTTGTTCAGACATTCGGTGTCTGAAACCATCGAATGCTCAGCACATTCCAGCGGAGAGGAGATTATGGAAGGGGATATATTTACTGTTGAGAGTCAGGGATCATGGCCTTGTAGACATATAAACTGTCTTTAAATTAGAAAATATTTAAAATCCAATATCCATATTCGAATTTAAATTTGATAAATAATCAGGTACAGACACGAGTATTCTATAGTACCGTAAATAGATATCCTAACATGCGTATATATGTTCCCTCCTCGACAAAATGCGAACACAGTGAAGCATTGTGGCATTGTCTAAATGCACAAAATAAAACCCTAAGGCCCCGTTCACTTACGGGATAATGCCTGCAGGATATAGTGTGATCAGGTTGTTGTATACTGCGTATTTGTTCTTTTGTAGGGATAGAAAGCTGTGGGATATATTGGGACAGAAGGTTGTTATTTTTTATCCTGCACAAGGTAGGCAAGAAAAGAATACATGCTACAGAATATATGTTATTAAATCTGTTGGCTATTATTTTATTTTATGTTTCATTAGAATGTTGTAAACAAAATCATTGTATTTGAGCATCGTCGAATGACACAAGGTTACCTTTTTGCGAACATCGCAAATATGAAACGTTGTTGTTTGATGTGGTGTCCTCGTACAGAATTAGCATATTACAAAGCAATTTAATATTGTTATACATCGAAAAATATTTATTATAGACGATCATGAAGAGTAATATAAGTACAATTTGATGCTGACACTAATATGTAAAACTATAGAACAGCGTGCTTATCACATATAGGTTCGTCGGTCGTGACTTGAATGAAAGTTTATATGGGATTAGCCTCTTCTTATCCCTGAGTAGACGTTCCATTTACTCCGGACATTGTACGCAATAATTGTCGGAGAACTCGAGCATGTTTATGATGTCAACCATGAAGACCTTCTTTGCAGTCAACGACTTTATTGTAAGGGAAATGAGGATGCCTTCTCCTTAAATCTACAAGGCCTCTGTAGGTTTTGATTACATGAAGGTAATCTTTTATGTACATAGAGTACATGCATTTTTTAGATTTTGAATTTTATGTTTTTTAAAGTAAAATTCAAAATAAAATCAAATAATTAATGAAAGAAATATTTACAACTTAATCTATTTTTTGAATTTTAAATAATTAAATAAATAAATAAACAAAATAGAAGTGATTTATGTACACATTATATATACAGACTAATAACAATTCATTTTTTTTATTTTTGGTTTATTTTAGGGTTGGATTTTTACATACTTTTTAAAATATAAATCAAAGGAAATAGACTAAAAAGAGTTGATTTTGTACATAAAATAATAAGATCAAAGTTACTCAATATATGAAGGGGACACATGGTCTCTATGTTGTTTATGTACACATAATTGGAGTTCATGTGCGAATTTTGGGTTTTGGGACCTCATTGTATATTGTATATATTGAGTAACTTTGACCTTTTTATTTTATGTACAAAATTAACTCTTTTTAGTTTATTTCCTTTTTTTATTTATTTTCTTTGATTTATATTTTAATAAAGTATGTGAAAATCCAGACGTAAAATAAACCAAAAACAGAAAAATGAATTGTTATGAGTCTGTATATATAATGTGTACATAAATCGCTTTTCTTTTGTTTATTTCTTTCCTTAATTATTTAAAATTCTAAAAATAGATTAAGTTGCAAATATTTATTTTATAAATTATTTGATTTTGTTTTGAATTTTACTTTAAAAACATAAAATTCAAAATCTAAAAAATGCATGTACTCTATGTACATAAAAAACTACCTTCATGGCTACTCGACCATGTACACTAAACAATAGATTAAGTTGTAAATATTTCTTTCATAAATGATTTGATTTATTTTGAACATTACTTTAAAAAAACATAAAATTCAAAATCTAAAAAATGCATGTACTATATGTACATAAAAGATCACCTCCATGGCTACTCGACCATGTATTCAAAATTTTCTATTCCTTTTACTCGACCATGTGTCCCCTTCATGGCTTCTCGATCTCGATCGATCGAACGGTCATGATTTATCTTCTACCATTGCTTCCGACGCTTGATTCCTACTAATCCACACCTCCATCGACTAAGCTTCTACCTCCCTCCACACGCCACAACCTTCCCCAGTCCCCCTCCCCTCTTGCTCCATGACTCAACACCTCCGTCTCCTCCGCTACAGAGCCACCAAACAAAAGCTCGGATCCACCCCTTTCAGAGATGATCCACCATTGTGAGAATAAGCCCACAGAGCTCAGATCTTCCCTCGTTGACATCAAGAGGAGAGACCCGTGAGCGACGACCATGTGTCTTGCTAACATGATCCAAGGGACTTCCAGTCCCTTGCCGCAACTCCTCCACAAGCTACTGAGCTCAGCTCTAACTGGAGCTTTAAGTGAGGATCTAGGACCTCATAGGTCTTTCCCCGAGCACCTTTCCACCCACTTACAAGTGATATTCATTTTATTCCCTTCTTTCTTATTCTTCGTTCGATTTATTCTCTTATGTTGTATTCTCTTCTTCTTCTTCCTTTGTTCCTTTTCTCTAGATCTCCAGAGAAATCATTCTCTTATTCTTCTTTCCCAACCTATGTTTCTCCTTCATTATTCTAAATACAACCACCATCTCCATAAATCCATCCCCCCTCACGGCCTCCATCCTCACTTCTTATTTTATCTCTTCACATATCCTCAACTCCGGTTAACTCATGGTCGGAGATATTCTCTTTCCTCCACTCGAAATTAGGAGCTCCCCCCCCATTTCCTTCCTCTTCTGGACTTAACATCAGGCAGAGGTCTTCTTCTTCGATCCATCCTCTCTTTTCGATGGTGCTAGTTGGAGCATTGACATCAAAGAACCTCCCCCCATCGACGGAGTAAGGTCATGAGCCGACCGATTCATCATCAGAGGAGGAGAAGAAGAGAAACAAGGAAGAAGAGTCGGTCCTCCCATATCCGAGCTACATCTCTTGTTTGATCAATAATGGGGAGCATCTCAATCGTTCAAAAGAGCCCAAATCTCTGCCATTAGATAGAGGAAATCAGACGTTCGGCATCAAGCCTGAGCCTTTCCTTGAGCCTCAAGCCTCGGGCATAACCGCAGTGCTGCAAAGCATGCTACGTGGAGCTTCAGTTGACAAGCCACCACCCAAGCCGCAATTATCTCACATGCCCTGCATGCAAGCAGGGAAAATTTACAACCTTCACCCACGCTTCCTGGAACTTGTATTTACAACCCCTTTCCAACAGGGTCACGCACATGGCATGCGTTGTGCATGAAAATTGCATAAAAACCCTATCAGGTTTTGGTAATAGCTATTAAGTCCTTGTTTCACATATTGTGTTTGCATTTTTTATTCTGAACATTGCATTATTACGCTTATGTTTAAGTAATTATTTGAATAGTCATTTGTCATCATTTTAAAATGCCAGAAAACTGTACTATGTAGAACAATTAATTCTCTATATTGTTATCATTTATTTGTATTTTTGTGAGCTTGGATTAATTTGCTAAAATTTGTTTTGTTTGGAATTCCACATTTTACCCATATGTGAGTAATTAATTCATACTAAATCATACCTTGCTCCAAAAAATCCTCGAAAATTGTAGTTTGTAGAATTAATTAGTCTTTGGCATGTGCCCAAAAATCATTTAGTTTTCTTATATAATTTTGTTAAAATAAATAAATTATTTAGTCATCAGAGTGAATGTTTTTAATTGTTTGTAAACTTAGTGTTTTTAGGATATAGATTCCTGGAAAGATCTTTATTGAATAAGTTAATGAATTTATGATTTAACTACTCTATATGGATGTTTTAGAAAAATCACCCTAATAAATCACTAGTTAAACCCCTTAAAATTGATTAATTAACATTCACTAATTATACTTAAAATTGATTAATTAACATTCACTAATTATAATAGTATAAGCATTTGTAAAATCTGCAAATAATTAATCCTAAATTGAGCTTATTATTTTATGTGTAATAATCATTATTTTAACCTAATTCTTTCTATATCATATTTTTTGATTAATCAACTAACATGGAATCGAGAATTAAACTTTATAAAAAAACAAAATGAAAAACAAATCACAAAATCTGACTTTGTATAATTTGTATATATTTTATCTTTGTTGTTTTTATTTTCCTTTTTTCTAAGCTATACAAATCCATAAAAAATAGATTAAGTATGTATATATTATATAAAAATTAATCTACTAATTAAAATTAAATTAAAAATATACAAAAATACAAAGTACAAAATTACTATATTTTATTATCTATAGAGTACCTCCACAAATATTTTTTACGCAATTGACCTCCTTTTTGATTTTGGATACTTCACAAAAGTTGTAGATCTCGTCGAGATGAACACTTTTCGGGTTGATCACTTTTTGATTTGACTTCATTTACTATTTCTTTTTTATTTTTTATTTTTTACTTGATTATTTTAGTTTAATTTTTATTTTATTTCCGTTTATTATTCTTTTTATTTATTTTATTTCCCTCTTCTTTCTTTCCTCTCTCTTCTCTTTTTCCTCTTTTCCTCTCTCTTCCCATCTCTCTCTCTCTCTCTCTCTCTCTTTTACTCTCCATTTCCTTCTCTCCTCTCTCATCCCTGGGTCACGTGGAGAGCACGTCACCCACCTCCCTGTATTCTCTCTCTTGGTCACGTTCCTCGTACATCACTGCATCCCTCTATAGGTCACCTCGCAACACGTGACCTCCCCCTCCCCTTCCAGACGTCTGCCTCCCCTGCTTCTGCAACAACCGCAATGCCTCCGCCTCTTCCGTCCACCTCCTCCTCTCACCCGTAACCACCTCCCGAGCTCCCTCTTCCAATAAAATCTCCACCACCGCTCACCATCGACGGCATCCACCACTTCACGGGAAAAGAGACATGAGGAAGGTGATGATAACCCTCAACTCTGCTGGAGAAGACTTCACCCCCTCCAACGCACTTTGTTGTTGCTTCACCCAGTGGGACAACATAAACCATCATGCTTCTCGCCTGCGTAACTTGAAGCGATCGTCGGAGATCGCTCTAGAAACTCCCATATCCAAGAAAAACCCCTCCTGAACCTTTCTTTTCTATATTGTCTTCATTCACACCACCTCCTATTATGTTTGTTTCATGTCATCATCCTTCAACTTCGGTCATCACCGCACGCCTGCACCATTCTCGCTACGCTGCCACGACGCCCATTGGTCGTGTGTAGGTTGAGTTTGCACACCTCCTCCCCTTCCCCGCCTCGGCCCGCTACCATCTTGTCGTGTCGAGCTCCGCTATACGACTCCGCCCCTACGGTGGTCACACCTCCACCAGCCAACCATTGCCAATTCACCACCGTTGGATCAAGGGCTTGAGGGCGCCATGTCACCGCTCTCCACAACATGAGCCTCAGGTCACCCGAACCTCTCCTTTATTCCACTTGGAGGCTCGATGTTGAATCGAGGAAATTCATGGTTTATAATATTTAAATTAATGTACAATGTCGTTGCAACCTTAAAAATCCCTCAACAAAAATGTATTCAATTATCAAGCAAAAATCAGTGAAGAAAATGAAGCAAGAGAATATTACTATTTAATTTACTTGTATAACTAACATGATCAAACTCATGGAGGCTATAAAAATCCTGATCGTTATTCTATGCAATGAAAAATCAATGAAAGAATGAAGGAATTTCTATGCACACTATGCTTGGTTTTTGTGTTTTTTTATTTTTTAATTTTATATGAATTTTAATTTTATATTTTTTATTTGTTTTTTTGATTTATTTTATTTTTTATAATTTTTAATTTTGCAAAATATTTTTTTATTTTTTAAAAACAATGCAATAATTAAAGAAAAAAAGACACGCTCTCAGCATTATTTTGTATTTTTTAATTATATCAAAAATTATCCAGAATATTTCACTAAAATTATTTTTTGGATTTTTGATAAATTTAATGTATTTGTAATTTTCTATATTTTCCCAAATTTTAAAGCCTTTAAATAAATTAAAAATAGGGAATAAAATAAATAGAAAATAAAATAGATGTTTTTGGATTTTTAAAATAAAAAATGCGGTCAAAATGGGTGAAATATACAGAGAATGACAGATATATTTTATATTTTTTAGAAAGCCATTTTCTGATTTTTTGGGGTTTTAATTGAATTTTATAAATTTTTAATGTTTTGAGAGCTATGTGCTTTTTATTATTAAACGAAGAATTAAAATGCCAAAATTTCACAAAAATTTAAATAAATCAAAAGAAGCTTGTAAGTTTTTTTGAGAATTTTTCATGCAATTTTTATATTTTTATGATTTCTAAATGCAAACAGGGAGTTTTTATGAGTTTTTTAAATTTTAATAAACAATAAAAACAATTAAAATGCGAAATGCAATTTATGGATGCAAGATGAATAGAAAAGGAACTTATATGAATTTTGGTGGAATTTTCTAAGTTGTTTTGATATTTTTTTATTTGATTTTTAATATGCAAAACAAATGTAGATGAATAGGGACCTAAAAACAATTATTTAAAGTTACTAGACTGAATAGTAACAAGTAAAAAGCAGCGAGGCAAAATATGTAAATTTCCAAACAAAACATGTGCACAAGTATGTGCGCCTTGCTGGATTGGACACGAATGCAAATAAAGTAGTTTTTGTGTTCAGAAATAACACAAAATATGATGATTTTGTTGCAATTTTTCCAAAAACTCAATAATACACATGCCTCGCAGTTTAAGCAGGACTTAAATGCAATTAAACTAAATACCAAGGGCAACCATGCAGATATTCAGATAAAGATAAGACAACACATGCATGAACTTATTTAAAAATAAAATAAAGATAAGGGCATTGATGCAATTGTACCCTTAAAATGATGTGGAACTTTGGGTGACTCTGATGCACCGCTGCTCTTATCCAACGGTGGAGAATGAATATGGACTGAAGAGTGCCGATCAGATCAGAAACTTCGATCTACGACAGATAATTGGGGCAGAATGGTCGGCCAAGATGGAAACTGGGATGGTTGTTCTTGATCGTGCGGTGTAGAGAGGCCTTGGAGGAACTGGGATGAAGGAGGACTCTACTAAACTTCACTTAGAGAGAACTCGAACATTGCTCGCCCAAATCCACTGCTGACAAGTGCTACGACTCAATGGAATCCTCCTTTGTCGATCGGAGGAAGCAATTGAGCTCAACGATCTGCAAACATGAATCTGGGGGTTGAAGAAGGTTCGGCTGCAAGTGAATCCCCCAGATCTCGCTCCTTGCTCCAAAATGAGTTTTAGGACATGTAAGTGGAAGCTTGTGCTCAGAGGGGGGGGTCTCTGGCCAAATGTTAGGTCAAAAACACGAAGGGGGTGACTACATGGGGACTCCAGCGAAGATGGTCGAGCAAGGAGTCGAACTCTAGATCTGGTGAAGATCTAAAGGTGGGAAGAGGGTGGAAGATCTGGATAAGGGTAAGACAGATGTGTTGGTGAGGTCGTGGGTTGATTTGGATGATCATAAGTTGAAGATGAAGACTTGATCTAAGTGATTCAGATGAAATCAAAGCGAAAAAAGAATATTAAATCAAAGAATAGACTACATATGTTACCTACGGAGAAGATAGAAGGGTGGAATCACCTCGATTTGAGACTTAAGGCGGAGAGGTAGAACGTACGGAGGAGGGCTCTGTCGATGTGGTTGAATCATGAATCTAGGCACCAAACTCACTCTCCAGATCAGAGATCTGCTCCTCTGTCACAAGATCACAATCCCTATCACTCGATCGTGGGTGATCTTGGGTAAAATTGTATTAAACGCTCGAAGGAGGTGGAATGGTAATATTTATAGGATGAAGTTCGTCATGGATTTGAATTCAAAATGGGCGCAAATCATGGAATGATGGGTGGAGATGAGGTGCTGGTGAGTGAGAGAATTGATCGGGAGAAAAGATCAAAAAAGGAAAAGGAAGCGGGAACGGTCAATGATTAGAGTGCTTAGGAAAAATGGGCAAAGTAACAACGGATGCGAGATGAGCGGATGGGTAGCGGAGACTGAGGAGTTGACCCAGGTAAACAGACACGGGTTTGGCCAATCAAAGCACGCCAAAGATGTGGACAAAATAGGGAAAATGACAAAATAATAAAAAAATAAACAAATAAATTAAAAATAAAAATGAATTTATTTAATTACGTAATGTAAATACAAATGTTAAGAATAAAATAAAGTTAATTTTAGTGATTTTTAATTCATTAAATAATGCATATACATGGGTTAAAATAAATACAAGGTGTTATTTATAGGTCTGTATACCTATATATACAAGATTTTGAATTTTAATTAATTATTTATACAAATATATACATAATTTAGTATTTTATTTATTTACAATATTATACAAGGGTCTTAAGGGTATTTTTATTTTGTTTTAAAGAATTAATTTATTAGATTAATTAAATAGGTATAAGTATAATTTATACATTTTGACGCATATACAATATATACATGATTATTTTTGTTGATTTTTGATTTTGTAATTTTTATTTGTATTTTATATAAGTTAAATACAATATCCACAATTAACTAAAAATAAAATAATCACAAATATGCATAAGGAAAAAATAATTAAGTACTATACATAGTGTGTATAGGTATATTACGCAATAGTACCTCAATTGACCACATTTCACACCTTAACTCTGAATTTTGTGAAATCACCTCCATTTTAAAAGATAATTTAATTTGGAGTACAATGAAAGTGAGTTTGATAAATTTGGAATTTTGGTGGAGCAAATATTGATCTTGAAAATCTGTACTTTGTGTCTTTTAGAGAGTGTTGTTATACAAGTTTTTATTGAAATTATTTTTATTATTTACAAAGGATTTTATTCACAAATTTCAAGAAGAAATAATTGTTATTTACAAAGAATTTGGTGATGAATAAATTAATGAGAGAATGTGCAATATAGAAGTACAGGTTATGAATATATACACGTGACAAGTTAATTTTACGGATTTTGTAGTAATTAGGCCTTATCTCCCCCTACTTTATCCCTTGTCTATCAAGTCAACTACTGACCTTCTCTCGAGGTATGATTAAACCTGTATCTATTGCATATATACAATATCTTATTTTCTTTTATTTTCCTTTTTTCCTTCTTTATTTATTTTAGGTTAAAAGAGTGATAAATATATAATATGTACACAAGAGTTAGAGTTAATAAAAGAATGAAATTGATGATTACATGTATTTTATAAGGGATTTTAATAAAAAATAAATGAATAAAGATGATTAAATGCAGATTCATCATTACCTTTGCTAGTCCCTTTGCAAACATGTATTTGAAAGAATAAATGAACTAAAGAAAAAGAAAAGAATAAAGGAAAAATATACAAGTTATAACAAGCCTAAGTTGTAGTATTAAACTTATATTCATAAAGTTGTAGTATGGAGCCCAATCAGACCTTTGGATTATTAGTGTGGCGGAACCTCATTGGGAAATGGATTTAAAACCTAACAACCCTCAAGTTCCACAAGACTCCTATTCAAGTTGCCTCAACAGTCAAGTCAGAACAAGCCTACATACACAAATTCTTATGACTATGAAATATAGCTCCCCGCCTCAAAAGTGGTAAAGAAACAACCTCCCTTAACAAGGTAACTCTAGTCCCCCGTCTAGCAATTCTTTCCTCGAGGAGTGGGGATATCCCCTTCTAAGTTCAAGTGCAACCATCTCAAGAAGAGAAGATGGAGAAAACTATGGATGGCAGCCAATGTAGCTACCTATCCTTGGATGCATGACCAGTGTAGCCAAGTCATCTAGCTGCAAGTTCACAAGAATTTGACTTTGAAGCTCATACTTGTTTATTGACTATACATTCCAGTGGGAATTTTATTTTCAATTAGGCCTATCCACTTTTTTGGAGTTTTTGATTTTACATTTTTTAATATATACATGGGTGCAACATGTACATAAGGAGTTTTTCTTCTTGAGCCAACAGACTATCCATCTTTTAAAGCAATATTGCAACCCCACAACATCCTGTCTTTAGACCTCAATGCTACTAGACTAGGTTGAGATGCACTACCCTCCTTAGAGGAAGATGGATGTTTCCACTAGTTGTTACAAACCCGTGTACTACCCCAAGCCAAAGGATTCTGCCCCCTCACCACCTCATCCATGAAGAGCTACATGTGGAGTCCTTGTCCAAGCTAAGCAGTTGTCTATAAGAATCATGCGTGTGCTGTGAAATATTCTAAGTGAAATATTCTACTTAGACCAATCATGAGAACATAGTCTTGCAGACTCAAAGAGTTAAGTTGTTAGGACCTGAAAAGTCTCAACTTCAGTTCTTATAAGGTTCCTTTTAAATTAAGTGGATTAAGGTCGTTACCAAGCTCCATTCTTCATTTTTATTCTATACTAGTTTAAATGTCAATACTATTTTGAAAAATGTACATGTAAATGCAAGAAGTACAAAATATTTTTTAAGAAATAAAAGAAAAATCTTTTTGAAAAAGTTTTCAAAGGGGTTTGCAAATTTTTATGGATTTTAAGTATTTTTTATTAAGAAAAGGTGTTAGTAACTAAATATATACAAGTATATACAAGGATTATACAAAATTTATACAAGATTTTACACGAAATTTTATACACAAGTTTTAAATACATGTTTTTATAAAAGAATTTTATAAACAATAAAGAGTTTTATAGGAGGGGAGATGATCAGAGTTTGTATACACACATGGATTTGACGAATATATGTACATCCCATAATTTATATCCCTCGTGACAAAATAGTTTTACAAACATTTTGTACGAAATACCTAATTTTTATACAGAAACTAATTTTACAAATATTTTACAAACAACACATTTTTTTATAGCTATTTTATTAATAAAAGTATGAGTTATGGCTAAAGTATATATACAATATATACAACACCACCCAATACTAGGTAGTGATCAAAGAGCTACAAAGGAAGACATAACTCGTGCTAGGTATAGAAAAGTGAAAAAAATACTATATAACAACGACTCAACGAACAAATGAAAAGAATAGAAGTCGGTGATCCCCCTATAGGATCAAATTATCCTGAGTATAGAAGACTGTACAAAGGGGGACGAGGAAATGAATGAACAAACTCAATGACTCACTTGTCCTCCCCTATACTTCAGGTAAAAGATCCCTAAGTATAGAAAAAGAATATCAATGAGCTGAAAGACGAGAAGGAGATTAGAAGAAATAAAATAAAATAAAAATATGAAAAAGATAGTATGAACAACATCATTCCCCCTATACTTAGCGTATGGAATCCCTAAGTATAAGCAATGATAGGAGTGATGAAACAAAACAAATATGAACAACTCAAATCATTCACCTCCCCTATACTTAGGATAGAAAGCATCCTAAGTATAGCACACACATAGAATAGAGGTGAATGACAAAAATAGAAGAAGAAAGAATAAAACGAATGGATATATACTAGAGATAATCAACTATTGTATCAAAAGCAGAAGATGTCAAAAAATCATCATCCGATACCACCGATATAGAATCAACCATGGACAAAAATGCATCATGATCTAAATATGGCTTCAACAACTGTCCGTTCACAGCAAATGGTTGTGCGTCAGATGACAACCTAAATACGACAATACTACCATTGTCACGCACATCTCTCACAATGAAAGATCCTAACCATTTACTTTTCAATTTGCATGGAAGCAACTTCAACTTAGAATTGGACAACCAAACTTTCTGACCATGAGAGAAAGTCTTCCTTCTAATGTGTCTATGATGCCAACGCTTGACTTCCTCTTTATACATGAGCGAGTTGTCATATGCAAAGTCTCAGAATTCCAACAATTTATTCATGTCTAACTTCCTGATCTTTCATGCTTTTTCATAGTCAAGATTGTATACACGGAGTGTTCATAATGATTTGTGAATTAATTCTACTGTCAGGTGGCAAGGCATTCCATACATTGATATGTAGGAGACATAATCAATGGAGACTTATACGTCGTCCGATAAACCCATATAACAGAGTCCAGCATCTAGGACCAGTTCTTCCTATTTGGATGTACAGGTTTTTGCAATATTGTCTTTATCTCCCTATTTGACATCTCATCCAAGCCATTAGTCTATGGGTGGTAAGGAGACGCTACTCTGTGCTCAATGACATACTCCTGCACAAGCTTCTTGATTTCTCTATTAATGAAATGGCTTCCCCCATCTAAAATGAGTATATTGGGAATCTCGAACCGCGTAATAATGTAGTGCTTGAGAAAGGAACACATCATACGGCTATCAGCAGCTCGGGTGGGAATAGCCTCCACCCATCGACTAACATAATCCACGACAAGAGAGCTATACTGATATCCCCGGCTGACAGGAAATGGGCCCATGAAGTCTATGCCCCAAACATAAAAAACATCAGAACTCTATATATATCTCAGGGGCATGGTATCTTTGGAACCAACAATTCCTCCCATCTCATGACAGTCAGTATAACCTCGAACATACTCTGTAGCATCCTTAAATAATGTTGGCTACCATAGACCGTTCTACAAAATCTTTGTTGATGTGCTCTTCACCGAATGATGTCCACCAAATTCTAATTTGTGACAGTGCTCAAGTATGTTGGTATATTCCTCCTGAGGAATGCACCTTCTCCAAATACAATATGCACCCTCTAGAAAATAGGTATGGACCCTCCCATTTATAAAAACGTATCTTTGACAGGAATCTATCTACCTTGTGTTGCATCCAATCTTGTAGAACTTTCTTGAAGACAAGATAGTTCACAATATCAGCATACCCTGGGAGTGAGTCCACAAATAAAATGGTCTCATATGGAAAGGACTTAGAAATAGGGATCATACTCTTCTCAGAAGTCTCTACATTTGTAATGCGAGAAAGGTGATTTGCCACAATATTTTTCACTCCAGGTTTATCTCGAACCTCTAAATCAAACTCCTAGAGAAGAAGGATCCATCTCATAAGAAGTGGTTTGGCATCCTTCTTTGCCTGTAAGTATTGTATGGCAGTGTGATCCACGTACACAATAACATGCGAACTAAGGAGGTAAGATATGAACTTCTTTAATCCAAACACAACTGCTAACATCTCCTTTTCTGTGACTGTGTAATTACACTATGCCTCGTCTAGAGTCTTTCTAGCATAGTGTATAGAAAAAGGTATCCCATCCCTTCTCTACTCTAAAGCAGCTCCAACTGCAAAATATGACGCGTCCATCATGATCATAAAGGTAAGAGACCAATCAGGTGATTGTAGGACAAGAACACTAGTAACCATGACTTTCATCTGATGGAATGCAAGGAGGACTTTCTCATCAACAACAAACTCAACCTCCTTGCATAGAAACTCAATAAAAGGTCCGATGATCTTGTTGAAGTCCTTAATAAATTACCTATAGAATCCAACGTTCCCAGAAATGACCCCAATTGCTTCAAATTTTGTAGTGCTCTAGCTTGGATATCACATCGATTTTAGCTGGGTCAACCTCCATACCATATTTGGGGATGACATAGCCCAATACAATCCCATTAGTCATCATAAAATGACTCTTCTCCTACGAGAGCACTAGGTTTACCTCGCAGCAATGTTGAAGGACTAAATAAGCAAGACATGTGTCAAAACTATCCGTATAGACTGAGAAATTGTCCATGAAGACCTCCAGAAACTATCCACTATGTCTATAAAAATGACCAACATACACCTTTGGAATGTAGCGGGGGCGTTACACAATCCAAAGGGCATCCATCTAAAGGCGTAGATGCCAAATAGACAAGTGAAAGTAGTTTTCTCATGATCCTCAAGATCAATAGCAACCTGATATACCCTAAGTACCGATCCAAGAAATAAAATAACTCTTTCCCTACCAACCTCTCAACAATCTGATCAATAAAGGGAAGTGGAAAGCATCCTTCTTGGTAGCTGAATTCATGCGCCAGTAATCTACACAGATGCACCATGAAGTAGGTAAATGGGTCAGAATGTCCTCACCACATTCATTCTTCATGATAGTAATCCATATTTAGTTGGGACCACATGTAAAGAATTGACCAAGTTGGAATCCAAAATGGGATAAATAAAGCCATCATCACACCATTTGATTATCACTTTCATGACACCTCTCTTAGATTCAGATTGAGACAACACTAACACTTACAAGAGGGTTTACAATCATCCTCTAAGTAGATATGATGCTAGCACAAAGCTGGACTAATCCCACGGAGATCCGAAATATTCCATCCAATGGCCTTGCGGTTTCTCTCAAGAACCTTTAACACACGAGATTCTTGTTCATCAGTCAACTGTGAGCTGAGGATAACCAGAAATATTTGGGGGGGGGACCCGTAAGGAAAGCATACTTCAACATTGATGGTAAAGCCTTGAGCTTAGGCGGGTTCTGAATCAGCTATGTGATGACCTCTATAACTGCACTGGTAGAAGGTATATGATCTATACGCTGTGAACTGTCCAACGTGGCTACTATCGGCTCAACAAGTAAAATGTCAGAAAGATCTGCAACGAATGATCTCTGCTCAAAAAATGATGGTTTATCAGGCTGTTCAGAATCCTCAACAACAACGGGCTCAAATATCTCAACAATAATCTTAGAAAGGTGTCTCTCATTAGTGTATAACTTAGAAAAATCAACAAGTGGCTCAGATATCTCATCGGGAGTTATATAAACAATAATCTTAGATTGAGGTGTTGAAGAAATATCAGAATGTTCCTTCAATCTCTCAAACTGATCCTCAGAAATAAGATCAAACTGCCCATAAGCAAACACATCAGTAGGATCAACAAGGGAACTCATGTCGACAATGCTTTCCAAAAGGTCCTTCTAGGAAAGGAACTCTTGGGTCTCTATGAAATCAGTGATAAGTTCTGTCTCTCTAAACTTGGCAAGAAAATTACAATATGCAAGATCTGATGTAACTGGCTCTCTCTCATCTACTGCTGCCGGTGGCGTGAAGGCCTAGTATCCAGGGCCATCTCAATTTTCATCTTGTCACCTCGAGAGTGAAAGATGATCTCTCTAGTATACTAACCAACTACCACTTTCGGTCGTTCGAAGAAACGGTCGACCTAGTATGATTGGGAGTAACGGTGTAGGTGTGTCCATACCCATGACAATAAAATCGACATGGAATCTCATTCCCTGTACCGTTACAATAACATCCTCTAAAATGCCCCTTGGGCTCTTGATCGATCTATCAGCAAACTGAAGGATCATCCTGGTTGATCTAAGAGGTCCTAACCAAAACTCAGTGAGTAGATAGGATGGCATGAGATCAATGGAGGAATTGCTATTGAGAAGAGTGCGATCAAATTCTTGGTAAAAAATATGGCAACAGATGTGAGATGCTCCCTTATCTTTCTTTTTAGGTGGGAGGTTGTTGATGGCATGAACTGTGGCCATGGTCAAGATGTGTTTTTCTATTTTCTTTAGTCTATTCTGCTTGATTTGACACTTTTGACTACATGCTTCTTTCATTCCCTTTTTCACTTCATGCATGTGCTCCATGGCCTTAAGGAGTGTCATCTCTAAAAAGATGTTTTGTAAGATCTAAACCATTCCAGAATCAGATAGGTCTGTTTTTAATTTTTAATTTTCTTTATTTTATTCAATAAAGAAGGAAATGACACAGGATTAGGAGAAACATTCAAATGCTCATTTCAATTATCCAAAATAGATCCTCATGTACAATAGGAAAACCATAATCAATGTGTACAATGTTGTCCAACACCATGGTAGAAGGAACAAAACAAAAAATAGGAATGGTTGGTGCTGCTGGTGTAGAAGAATAATCCACGATTGGTTTGCTCTCCCTCTCTACCGACGGTGAACCACATCTGGCATGTGAAGGTGGTGGTGGTAAAGAAGAAGATGACAAAACTCCATGCTCGGGTGCCACTATACTTGGTCTCTACACTGATGGTGAAGAAGATGACGTGGAAGGTGAAGCTCTCTCACTGGCTTGATCTCCCAATCCAATGCTTGTGAAGGCGGCTGCAATCTCCTACCGCTCCTGAGATGAATGGCCTCAGATAAAAATGTAAAATCAAGGGTCATACCTGTCTCGGGTGTGGATGGGTTATGGGATACCTGCTCCTTGTATCTGAAGTTGTTGGGATTGGCTTCGACCTGTG
Organism: Ottelia alismoides; assembly: GCA_037367405.1. Classification (NCBI taxonomy): domain Eukaryota; kingdom Viridiplantae; phylum Streptophyta; class Magnoliopsida; order Alismatales; family Hydrocharitaceae; genus Ottelia; species Ottelia alismoides. The sequence continues at coordinate 574,365 of JAZKJV010008174.1, read as the reverse complement.
CTGGGATTAGTGTCTTTGTGGTGGTCAGGTCGTCAAGCCTCTAAGTAAGTTCGTTCATGTTCTTCATCAACAATGCTAACTGACCGAGTGTTGGATTCATAGAAGGTGTCTCAGGATGCTCAACGATAGGCTGTCGTTGAGATTGGTAGTGAGGATGCCGTTGGTATCCATACTACTGGTAATGAGGAGGAGGAGGATGTGAATACTATCCAAACGATGCACTCAGCTGCTAGTGGTAGGGCTGTGGGAAATATGCACACTGCATCTGCTGTTGGCCATGTCTCCGGTTATGGAAGTGAGGTGGAGACCGAAAGTGAGGTGGGAACTGTTGGTGCTGGTACTGATGTTGTTTGCCTCCCTAAAACTGGTGTTCGGGCCTTTGACCAAGTTGGGAACCCAACTGGACTTGCCCTAATGGACGGGGCTAGTTGCGATCTCGGTCGAAGCAGATACCGTTCACGTCCTGAATAATAGGTGGAGGTGGAGACTGCTGCTCAAAAATGTATGGAACCTCTTGCCGGTACGATAGTATCTAGTAAGACTGCTGCTGGAACTGGCTAGGGGTCTACACGTAGAAACATGTTGAACTATAGAAGATCCTCCGATACTCTGGTGGGAGAAAGTGGAAGAAGTCTGCTCCCGATAAGAAGTAATGGGCGATGCACCTGCACTCTCGCATGCGCTGATTGTACTCACAAGAAGTTCTAGATGCTTCATTATCTCATCTAGCTTATTCAGGTCTTCATCCTCTATTCGATCACTTGGAGCTTATCCAGCTCCTTGGACCGTTTCTCAATAATGTCCACTTTGGATAGGTGATTTCCAATGAGGACCAGGTAAGAACTGTTGGACAGGCGAGCCCACGGTGAGCCATTATGCAATAAATGTTATTGCACATATCATTCCCTGATCTGAAATGAAGAATAAATAATTTGCATAATAGGTCCCTTAGTACAATTAGGGTTATGTACCATGGCCATCTTAATGATCATACATCTGTTGATTCAATTAGTCAATCATAAAAGCTGGTGCTTGGATGAATATCTAAAGGGTTAAATTGAGGACTTATCAAGCACCGTCAAATGATTGTTTAAGAGATGATCTCCAGCCTGAGTAGGAGATGGCAATCCTTTCTCAATTAGGCTGATATCCGACTGACCACTTGATGCAGGTCCTCTGCCTAGGAATAGAGATTCAGAGGTGTCAGATTAGTTAGGTCAAAGAGTTGACTTAACGAGATCGAGATAACCAAAGTCCTATATCATATGTTGTCATGATATAGCCACGCATCCTCTGATCGGAGACAGATGTGTTACTATATGTCTGAGTATGTACATTTGGCAGACCAATAGGTTGATGACCTAACCAAGGTCTATACACCGACGCGCTGGTGTGCATATAAGGGCATATGAGTAATACGATCTCTCAAAGGGATCATACATGTTCATTTACTGAACCGGAAGGCATGAGCTTACTCATGAGATATTGGGAAGAATCAAATTCCGTGCACGGTCGTCTCACTTTGGAAGATTGACTGAATTTATAGGTTTGATATATACTTTTGGAAAGTATATGATCAAGAACTAGGTATGATATATGCATTTGGAAAGTATATGATCGACACCAACTCCCAATGATCGAATGAGAAACTTGCTGATAAAACCATGAAGTAGACAGTATAAAGTTGATCCAATACTTTGGATTTATTCTGAGTCTTCCAGTATGCATGATGTATCGGTAATGGGAATACTTGAGGGTGATGTGATCATAACGCTTCCAATCCTAGGGAGTGATGAAACGGGTCTGGATTTTAGTGACTCCTCTCAGTAGAGAAGCAATCTGATCTTAGTCCAAATGTTGGACATTGATCTAAATGTGATTCAGATGCAATGAGAAGATTAGATTTGCGGTCTTGATTTAATCAAGCATCTATGGGAGGCCTGCGATCTGGATTTGAGATATGATCTCAATATCCAAGTCATTATACGTGGAACAATACAATCGCCCTGTCCTTATCTCCAAGTATCCCCGGAGAAAGCGCATTATCCTTGAAAGGTTTCAGGATAATTTCATTGTTGATATTATGTATCCATGCATTGAGAAAATGGATAATTAAATGTGATTTAATTATCATGAGTAATATGAATTTGATTCATATTATAAAGAGAGTTATCTAAGATAACTTAAAGTGATTTAATTATCAAAGATGTGAATAATGTGAATGTGATTCATATTATTTGGGCACATGAGAATAGAGATCCAAGATGATTAAATGTGATTTAAATATCATGGATATGAATAATGTGGATAGCAATATCCATATTAATCATATATATTATAAATATGATTTATAATATATAAGAGAGAGCTATTTGTAATTTATATTTGTTAATTAAATGTTGATGTGAATTGGATTCACATTGGACATTAAATTGAAAATGTAATTTTCATTTTATTTTGGGTTGTGAATATGATTCACAATTTTCCAATGGCAAGATTGCAATATTCACAAAATAATTATGAATTATTTTTGTAGAATAATTTGCAACAATTGTTGTTGTAAAATTGAAGATACATGGAATAGTGTAATCAAGGGAGATTACAATTGAGTTGATCCTTCCATAGGAGGGACGGCTACCTATTCCAATTAGGAAAGGGTGGCCGTCCACTCCATGTATATGGAAGGAGGCACTCTATCTTTTCCATTATCTCCATATTTGTTTGATTTAATTTGAGATTAATTTGTATTAATTTATCAATATAGATTTGATCTAGATTAAATTAATTGTTGTTGATTTTACCAACACAAATCTTAGCCATTGAAAGAAACACAATCAACGAGAACCATTGGATTTGTGTTACCCATGGAATGAGATCCATGGATCCAAAAATATTATAAGAGGAGAGGCACCCCTTTGTTCTTCTTTACACAACATACAAGAGAACATAAGTCTCTATCTCTCTTTCTATCTCTGAACGTCTACTCTCTCCCTCTCCCTCTCATGTGGCCGTTGATGAGACCCAATTTCATCATCTTAATTTTCTATTATTAACCCCCTTGCTTAAATCTTTGTCAATAAAACCCTGTTAATGTCCTGTAATTATCAGAGTCCTTAATAAATTAAAAAACCACAAAAAAATGGCAAAACTAAAATTCGTGGTATTTTTAGCCTTAAAACTACCCTTAAAAATATTTGCTGGCTATAATTGATCTCATCTCCTGTTTTGGTCAACATGAAACTTGTAGATCTCACCAAGATCTACAACTTTCATGTTTTGAGTTTTCTTAAATTCGGCCATTTATCCCTTCAAAAGTCAACTGGAAGCTTGGAATAATCTGATTGGGCCACGTGGCCCGTTTTGGGAGAGCCACGTGGCCCGCCTCCCTTGTCTCATCCGCCCTTGACCAGGGCCATTGGATCTTCTCTTGATCCAAAGGCTAAGTATTCTCCACGCCACTCTTTGATAACCACCATCCGATCAGCCTCCAGCTCTCATCCTCACCGTTCAACAGCGCCTTCATCATAGGCCGCCACGTGGCGCATTGGTGGCCGTTCACTTTTTCCTAGGAGAGTTAATCTTGACCGCTCAATCTGCTCTCTACTCTCAACCCTCCGATCGCCTTCAAAAGAGTTCATCGCGCTGTCCGTTCGCACCACGCTCATATCACAACACGTGGCGCACTCATCACCCTTCGTTCTTTTCGCCTCAGATTTAATCGCACCCGTCCTTCCGCGCCTAATCGTCAGCTGTGGGATCTCCAGATCCAACGGCCTTTAGTCGTCTTCAACCTCCGGCTCCCCTCTCTTCCCACGTTCACCAGCTCGCGCACCACCCTCACCCTTTTCATTTTCCCACCGTCTCCAGTCAACCTCTCCCATCGCCAACTACCCCACGATGTTCCTCCATCTTCCCTCTTCCTCGCGCATGCCTCCACGATCCACGATATCATCTCAAGCCTCCCATTTTTCCCTCGAAACCCACGTCTTCACCAACCAACCGCCGACAGACTTCCTTCAAATACGCCACCATCCCCTTTGTTAAACCTCATCCACCTTTATGCGAGGGATGGCCTAGCCCTCCTCCTCCTCCCTGTGATAGGGGGAGGAGAGAGGATCGAGCGAAGACGACCATCTCTCTGGTGTTGACCCTCCACCAACCACTGATGAATCTGTGATTCATCACTCTAAAAGTTAAAAATAGAGCCTTGTTCCCGAGTAAATAGATGCATGTTTCCCTTTATAATGCATAAATAGCATTCATTCATGCATTCATAATACATGCATTTTAGCACTCCATTTGCATTTAAATAAGAAGCCAAAATCCCTTATAAAATATTCACCTATTAAAAATAAGCTCTCCCTTATACTATGTACACCTCAGTTAATAATATAAGGAAGAAAGCCATGAATCACCTTTGTAAAAGCACCAATAAAGCCCTAAAGCCCTTGGACCATAAAATACCCATAGATCCCTCATACCAACTCCAAAATAGGTCTACTCACTTTCAGATTAATGCATATTCAAAGACCTTTAAAATGAGACTAGTTTCATCCAATTTGGAGTTCATATGAAAAAGTTGGGTTTTTGGGCCTCTATGTACACTATGTATATGTATATTTGTATCCCTATATTTTTGTATCATATTTGACCTCATATCCGTCTTTGGTCAACATGAAACTTGTAGATCTCATCAAGATCTACAACTTTCATGTTTTGAGTTTTTCAAAATTCAGCCTCCTTCTCTCTCTACACTTATTTCTTCTCGCAGCCAATCACAGCTGGCCCCGTGGCGCCCTCTGGTTGCGCCACGCGGCCTGCTCCCCTTGCCCTAGCCGCCCCTGCTCTCAGCCATGGGATTTCACTCTTAATCCAACGGTTGAGCCGCTTCCACGTGTGCCTTAATTCTACACCGTCAGATCATCTCCCCTTCACATCTGATCCGCCCGTTCGCGCCTCTCCCACAACGCGCCACGTGGCGCATTATGCGCCATCAGATCTCGCCTTCAGCCCTTCGATTTGCACCTTCCACTGATGCTCTAATTCTAACCGTCCGATCTAAGCCCTAATCGCATCTCAGCTGCCTGCGCGCGCTTCGCCCCATTGCGCCACGTGGCGCCATCACGTCCCTCTGATCAAGCCACCTCAGATGTAATCCACACCGCTCGCGCACGCTTCGCCACCGACGTGCCTCGCGGTGCAATCACATGCTCATATCACCTCGCCTTGATCTAATCCTAAAGGTTCCTTCGTACTTTGATCTGGGCTGTTGGATCACAAGATCCAACGGCCAGGGTCTCGTCTCCTACCTCTGGCACCCCTCTCTCCCACGATCTCCGCCTTGCGGGAGGGGTTGCCCCTTTCTATTTTCGGTCGCACGTAAGCCACCCTCGCCGATCGCCAACAATCCCACGACCTTCCCCACTCGTCCTTCATCCTCGCCAACTCCCTCACTCGCCACCACTCCCACCATAGACACTCCATGACGCCCATGAACCTCGCCTCGTCACCAGCACTGCCACCACCTCCATCCTATAAATACACCCTCACTAGCCACCATCACGGCCATCTGCCACCCCAGAGAGGAACCTCGAGTTCGGAAGCTTCAATTGGTGACAGCAATCGAGCGAATCCTTGAGCGAAGACAGCGTTCTCCTCCGGCGAGATCCGCGGCGCCACCGCCGTGTCGCAGCCCCTTCTCTGAGTAGCTGCTTGAGCTCGGGACCTTACCGATCCCTCGAGCAAAGACCTGGAGCTTCAATCCGAGCTCCAAATCCCAGGTAAACTCCTCCATCTCCGTTTGATCTTCGTTTTGATTTTCCTTTACTTTTCTCCTATTTTATTCACGCACCACCTTCATCTTCTCGCTCTGCTTCCACCTCGCCGAGCTCCGCGACGGAGCTCTGACCTTCGCGTTACACTTCACACCCTCTGACAAAGCACTCGACCTTCCATCAGCTCCAGCTCCGCCTCCTGGGCGGAGCACCATTGCCTGAAGGATATGGTAAAATCCTCAAACGCATCACGGAAGCGTGTGCGTCGTATCGAATACGACAAGGAGCGACTAGTCAGACTAGTTTCTTGACGCAGCGGAATTTAAAAATTTTATACGACAAAACCACATGATCCAATAACACTTCACGGATCATTTCGTCTAAACCACAAACAAATAATAGGACTACCTCTTGAAGCGTGGTTGCGATCGAGTCTCTAAACGAAGAGACCTCCTGTCTCAAGTCCGATCCGACGGAGGAGACGCTTGCGAGCGTGGGGATGAACCGCGTGCTTCTCGCAATCCATGTTGATGATCCAAGCGGCGGATCTCCAGATCTCGACATACGAGATCAGTCGTCTTCTTCACGAGCGAGGCGCATCGAAGGAGACGGAGATGCACGAGCAGACGATCGGGCAGTATAACGACGATGCTACGGCGATGGAGAACCTCTCCGTGGCATCCATGGTGGACGACCATGAGAGGGAGAGATAGGGCTGACGTCTAGAGAGAAAGAGAGAGAGATGCTTCTCAAGCATTATGTGTCAAGAGAGAGCATGGGTATGCCTCTCTATTTATAGGGTTTTGGGATCCATGGATCTCAATCCATGGGACATATAAAATCAGTGGATGAGATTGATTTATGTCAATCCAATGGTTAAGATTGTTATTGGTAAAAATCAACAACTTTAGATTAAAATATAATTTGACAAAATCAAATATAAATCAATCCAATAAATAAGGAGAGAATATGCATGGAGATCAAATCTCTCATGCATCATCAAGGTGGACGGCCACCCATTCCAAATAGGACATGGGTGCCGCCCACCACATACCATGTGGGGCAATCTCATGGAAATCCATGAGATTGCATGCTTCCTTGATTTTCTCCATTATTTATTTCCAACAACTTTTGTTGGTTATTTATTCATAAAAAATAATCACAATTATATTCGAGAATATTGCAATCTTGCCATGGAAAAATTGTGAATCATATTCACAACCCAAAACAACATATAATTTACATTGTCAATTAATTACACAATGTGTATCCAATACACATAATAATTAATCAACAAATATAAATTATAATTAACTCTCTCTAATACATTATAAATCACATTTATAATATATTATGAATAATTGGATATTGCTATCCACATTATTCTTATCCATGATAATTAAATCATATTTAATCATCTTGGATCTCTTTATCTCATGTGTTCATATAATATGAATCACATTCATATTATTCACATCTTTGGCAATTAAATCATATTCAATTATCTTAGATAACTCTCTTTATAATATGAGTCAAATTCATATTACTCATGATAATTAAATCACATTTAATTATCCATTTTCTCAATACTTGGATATATATATATCAACAATAGAATTATCCACGATCTTCTTCAAGGATAATGCGCTTTCTCCGCAGATACTTGGAGATAAGGACAGGGCGATTGTATTGTTCCACATATAGTGACATGGATATTGAGATCATATCTCAAATCCAGATCGCAGGCCTCAATAGATGCTTGATTAAATCAAGACCGCAAATCTAATCTTCTAATTGCATCTGAATCACATTCAGATCAAGGTCCAACATTTGGACTAAGATCAGATTACTTCTCTACTGAGAGGAGTCACTAAAATCCAGACCCATTTCATCACTCCCTAGGAATGGAAGCGTCATGGTTATACAATTGTTTATGATCACATCACCCTCAGGTATTCCCAATACCTGTACAACCTGCATACTGGAAGACTCAGATTAAACCCGACGTATTGGATCAACTTTATACTGTCTACTTCATGGTTTTATCAGTAAGTTTCTCATATGATCATTGGGAGTCGGTATCGATCATATACTTTCCAAAAGCATATATCATACATAGGTCTTGATTATATACTTTCCAAAAGTATATATCAAACCAACAAATTCAGTCAAGCTTCCAAAGCGAGACGACCGTGCGTACAGAATTTGATTCTTCCCAATATCTTATGAGTAAGCTCATGTCTTCCGGTTCAATAGTGAACCTGTATGATCCCTTTGAGAGATCGTATTACTCATATGCCCTTATATGTACACCAACGCGCCGGTGTATAAACCTTGATTAGGTCATCAACCTATTGGTCTGCCAAATGTACATACTCAGACATATAGTAACACATCTGTCTCTGGTCAGAGGGTGCGTGCCTATATCGTGACAGCATACGATATAGGACTTTGGTTATCTCGATCTCATTAAGTCAACTCTTTGACCTAACTAGTCTGACACCTACGAATCTCTATTCCTATGCAGAGGACCTGCATCAAGAGGTCGGTCAGATATCAGCCTTTAGAGAAAGGATTGCCATCTCCTTCTCAGGCTGTAGATCATCTCTTAACAATCATTTGATGGTGCTTGATGAGTCCTCAATCTAACTCTTTAGATATTCATCCAAGCACCGACCTCTATGATTCACTAACTGAATCAACAGCTGTATGATCATTAAGATGGCCATGGTACATAACCCTAATTGTACTAAGGGACCTATAATGCAAGTTATGTATTCTTCATTTCAGATTAAGGAGTGAATTGCAATAACATTTATTGCATAATGGCTCGCTGTGGGCTCGCATTTCTAACAATCTCCCACTAGCCCAAAGAGTCATTAATGGGCTAATCATTTAAACCCGCACTCATGTGACAATCGTAGGCTATTTAGAAAATAGCTAGGTAAGCTGATCAATCACTCTGTTCCCAAGAGACTACGCCAAGTCCTTTTACGGCTGCATATCTCATAGTAACAGTGCTCGCATCCAATGCGAATGTTGCATCTTATGCAACCAATACTCAATCTTGTCAGTTATAGTGTCCTTGACACTACATCTTATTAATTATCATAACCATTATTTCCATAATCCTTATTAGAATACCTTCATTCTTGGAGATCTCTATCTCCTAAGGTATCTACAGTTAAGATCTTTACAGATCACTATCTACAAGGTCTTAAACTTTTGAAGATAAGACTTTGAGATCACTGTCTCTAAGTTTCATCATCTTTGAAGATATTGTTATTATTACTGCAATCAAGTGTTTTATCTCCATAGTAGGATTAGTAACAGTTTACTACTCCCACTGCATGGTAGACATCTGGTTCTTGTACACATCTACCATACATTCAGCTTCTCTGAACTAATGCACAAGTGCAAGCAGTTCTAGCATTCACTTCCTCAACTCTTTGAGGTGCTATTCTTTTAGACAGGTCACTACCACATCTTGATGGAAGGAAGCTTTTCTTGGAATTTTCCAGAAAATGGAATAAGTCCAAGGCGTACTACTAATGCGACAGTCCCAATACCCTCTTCTCTTTACTTCTGAACGACTTCAGAATTAAGATCTAAGAGGTATCCTTGAGATCATATCTCAAGGTGTGGAACAACCAAATTATAAAACATTTATTATTATCCTTATATCATTCCAAATGATTAGAATAATATCTACATTTAGCATGATGAAGACAATGACACTCCCACTAAACTTCACATGGTTCATCAAGATTTTATCTGAAATCATAACAATTATAATTTCATCAAATCTTATGTTCCAACTACAAGAAGCTTATTTGAGTCCAAAGATGGAGTTCTTTAGCTTGTACATCTTGCTTTCCTCAACCATGAAGCCCTGGGGCTACTTCATATGAATATCCTCAGAGAGGAATTCATAGAGGAATGCAATCTTGACTCACGTCATGAAGATGTCATTGTCAAGTTGTGTAGCTATAGTTAGCAATATTCTGATGGGTTAAAGCAAGGTCACTGGAGAGCAAGTCTCATCGCAAGCGATGTCTTCTCTTCGGTGTGTAGCTTATGACTACGAACCGTGCTTTGAAGGTCTCTACCTTCTCATCAGGTTCCCTCTTTCTCTTGAAGATCCATTTACACCTTAATGGGTCTTACCCATATAGGTGGATCCTTGAGGGTCCATATACAATACTTATATATGAAGTCTACATTAGACTTTTATTGCTAACATCCATCTTTCCATGTCATGATCCTCATGAACTTCATCACATGAAGTCCGATCATTTTAAGACTTAACTGACACATGGAATACATCCTCAAACTTATTTGAAGAAGTATTAGTGTTTCATCTTTAATTGTCTATTTAGTTTCCGATTTCAGGAGCCTCATTATCATCTCAAGATTAAATGAGTTCCTTTACTTCATTTTTATCTTGATTCTCAAGAGAGTCATACTATAAGAATCATATTCTCAAAGATGAGATCTTTTAAGAATCTCAAGGTCATAAAGTAGGTATCCAATACCATCCTTTATTTTCCTAATGAAGTAGCACTCTTTGGTGCTAGATTCCATCTTAATCACATGGAACCTTTATTAAGGATATATATAATGTAGTCTCTACCACATATATATATGTATACTTGGAAACTAAGAGATAATTATGCTAAGGTTAATCATTGATCAAATCATGTCAGACATGATCAATTGTATCTCCCTACAACTCTATTGAGTTAAGGTCCATTAGGAAGATTGAGATAGGAATGATATTCATATCTCCATAAGGTATTCCTTGAATTCATCTAATAGGTACAAGCTACCTTGGTTAGATCAAATTCATTTCATCTTCCTTCGAACTTTGGTTCTAAACCAAAATTGTGAAATCTTTGAACATTTCAAAGTTTTCTAAGTGAAGAGAAGAAATCTCATATCACAAATAATCATCAATAGATATCACGTATCCATAATGTTTACTATGATATAGATGATTCACATGCATCAATATGTATGAGATCCTGAATACCTTGACATTTTACACCATTCCCAAGGGAGGGTGTATCGAACATTTCTACTTTTGAATACAGTATTCACAAGTATGTAAGATTTGAACCTTTAGACAATCTAAAGTTTCATCTTTTATCAGTCTATTGATCACATCAACAGACATATGTCCAAAACATGATGCTAGATCATTATCAAATGATCTTCATCCTCCTATTGATCTTTAATGGTTTATTTTTCAGCATTAGAAATCTTAATGAACCATTCATTAATTTTCTAATTTAGTAGAGTCCACAAGATTTTAGATCACTATCTGAAATATCTCCATCATAACTCTTTATGATAGATTTATTACAGAATTCATGTTTATTTCCAACATTTGGAAATAAATAATGAGTGTATTCTAATATCTAGGTCATAGAGACATTCTCTAAGATTAAGGACTCCCACTGAAAATATGAAGTATATTCATCAGGTAAAAATTGTTGCAACAATTGCATCAATTCCATAGATGACCATTAAACCTTAAGATCAAATTTCTAATATTCTAATACATATGCAACCAATTGCAAGTGTCATTAGAAGATTGAGATACAATTATTAGACTTTATATTATCAAATAAGTAAGTCAATTTCAATGATTATATGTAGATTAATCTGATGCACTATCTGATTCCCTCTCTAAGGATTCTAGATAGATTTGATAGTCATACTATCAACTCATCAACTTATTGCAGCATTGGCATACATCCAACTCTTTGGATGTCATATGGAAGTCACAGAAGTACATTCAACTCTTTTGACTATACTTCTTACTTGGGTCCAACCCATGCTTCCACTGCGCTCCCTTTATCTATAAGCAACCATTGCTTAAGACAGAGGATCTCTTATGTTAAAAAAAACAAAAATTTCAATATAAGTGAATTTCAACATTTATACATGCTTCATTCAATTCATACAATATGAATATTATGAAGCTCCAGGAATGACTAGAGTAAAGGTAGTAGAATGATGACACTCATGGTATCTACATCCATTTAAACTCTTAAAACTTAGGTTCAGGTAGGTATTCAAACAATTTGAATACATCATCTCCTATAGAGCCACCATTCTGCATAATGCAGAGAACCATGTCATTCATGATTATATGTCGAGAGCACATATGTATGCCAGAACATCTTCTTAGATTTTATAAGGATTATATGATAATTACGATCATTATCGACATGTTACTTCAAAAGTACATTCGATGAGATCGACTTATAGAGACGTACAAACCCTAGGGTTTTAGTCCTATTGTCTTATTTAGTTATCATTCCTCATTATTATGAGGAAACTTGCACATTGCAACCACATACATTATGTGTCCAATTGCAAATATAATATCTGGATGAAAGGGTCCAATCCATGATATTTTACTGGTTATTATTGAGTATAACATTGAGTGGGTTTAATGAAGGATTATCTGAAATAAGAAATTTGCATAAGGGTATATATTTATATATACATGTTTTACTTTGATTTAGGAATTTTTATATCAAAGTTGTCTTGCCATGTCAACAATGAAAGTTCATTCCCTTAATCACTTTCAATGTAAGAGATATACTTACCATTATATCTCAAGCAAGATCTGGGATCTCCTTCTTATCTTGTTACATCCCAATAATATGAGAACTTGTAACTCGGATAAAAAGAAGCGGGAACACATTCCGCCTTGCAAGTCCAACTTGCACCTCCCAATTCGGTATTTAACACCCGGGCCCACCACCCCTAAGGCAATGTTGACCCGTCATTAATTGAACCAACCGTCAACAGGAATACAACTCGCTATGCGCAATTCCAATATCGCCCCAATAATATGAGGTCTCGATATTGGGGTCACTACGCATACGTCCTTACTCTTTCGAGAAGCGACGAGCCCGATCCAAATGGATCATATGCAGAAGCTGTCACTTTGGACAGGCGTCTCCTACATATAATATCTGGCGACGGAACCCTTCGCCTTGACGGGAGACCATGGATGTCACTTGTGTGATCCTCCATATCATATTCAAATTCTAATTAATTATCATGAATCATATTCACATAATTAATTCTTCCAAGGGAAATAATAACTCTATTCATAATAGAGTGGTTTAATTGGATATAACTAATTCAATCATATTAAATTAATTATGAATCCAATTCAATCAATCAAACTTGATTGCTATACTTGAATATATATGGTATTATCTCAAAGTAAGTTTTAATTCGTATTTTAATAATTAAAAATACATCTTAATCTCTTCGGCATTATCCCGCCCTACCCGCTATCATGGCCAGTACCGGCGAGAGTGGGACGGACCACATACGTTGCAACCCGCTACTCCAGCGTCTCCGACTAGACACCATATCCACCTCGGGAAAGGATAATGCCAAATAGATTAATTTGTACTTGAGATGATCATCGGTTCTTCAACAGAAATTGTACCATATAGTAATAATCAAAACATTTTTGATTATAAGAAAATTTGCTGCACAAATTCCCAAATCCTATTCAAGCATCAAGTTTGAAGATTGTGGTTTCCAATTATGATTTAGATCACATCTTAAACAATTAATTGGTTGAGGCCAAGTCAATTAGGTAAATAACCATCTTCCAATATTTCACAAATATTTTTCAAGATTATTTCACGAAATTAACAATTAATTTCACTAATTGACAATCACATGGTTCTAGATTAGGAATGTAATTTCAGCAGTGACCCCTACTTACTAAAATTAGCATATCTCAATCATATTAAATCCAAATTAGACAAAATCAATTTTCATAGATTGCTAACTTGATTTAGGACAGAAGCCAAGTGATGTTTCACGTATTTTGAGGCAAGTATAAACAGTAATTAACATTTTAATCACGTTCAGATCTACAGTTCCCGCAACAGTGCATACATGTTCATTAAAACAACCATATCTCGAGCATACGAAATCCGATTTACCAAAACTCAGATCCTATGGTTTCCTTATTTAACGGGGAACAAAATCTATGTATTAAATTCATGTTTAAACAATTTAAACAGTGCCGAATTTATTTACTAAACAGATCTGCGAAATGAAATGCGATAAAACCTTTCGCGACCTTAACGAACCCAAATCGTCCTCGATTTGCGAATCATATTCGAAACCGTCAACCTGGCTCTGATACCACTTGAAGGATATGGTAAAATCCTCAAGTTCATCACAGAAGCGTGTGCGTCGTATCGAATATGACAAGGAGCGACTAGTCGGACTAGTTGCTTGATGCAGCGGAATTCAAAAATTTTATACGACGAAACCACATGATCCAAGAACACTTCTCGGATCGTTTCATCTAAACCACAAACAAGTAATAGGATTACCTCTTGAAGCGTGGTTGCGATCGAGTCTCTAAAAGAAGAGACCTCCTGTCTCAAGTCCGATCCGACGGAGGAGAAGCTTGCGAGCGCGGGGATGAACCGCGTGCTTCTCGCAATCCATGTTGATGATCCAAGCGGCGGATATCCAGATCTCGACACACGAGATCAATCATATTCTTCACGAGCGAGGCGCACCGAAGGAGACGGAGATCCAAGAGCAGACGATCGGGCAGCATAACGTCGATGCTACGACGATGGAGAACCTCTCCATGGCATCCATGGTGGACGACCATGAGAGGGAGAGATAGGGCTGACGTCTAGAGAGAAAGAGAGAGAGAGAGAGATGCTTCTCAAGCATTATGTGTCAAGAGAGAGCATGGGTATGCCTCTCTATTTATAGGGTTTTGGGATCCATGGATCTCAATCCATGGGACATATAAAATCAATGGATGAGATTGATTTATGTCAATCCAATGGTCAAGATTGTTATTGGTAAAAATCAACAACTTTAGATTAAAAATATAATTGACAAAATCAAATATAAATCAATCCAATAAATAAGGAGAGAATATGCATGGAGATCAAATCTCCCATGCATAATCAAGGTGGACGGCCACCCATTCCAAATAGGACATGGGTGCCGCCCACCACATACCATGTGGGGCAATCTCATGGAAATCCATGAGATTGCATGTTTCCTGGATTTTCTCCATTATTTATTTCCAACAACTTTTGTTGGTTATTTATTCATAAAAAATAATTCACAATTATATTCGAGAATATTGCAATCTTGCCATGGAAAAATTGTGAATCATATTCACAACCCAAAACAACATATAATTTACATTGTCAATTAATTACACAATGTGTATCCAATACACATAATAATTAATCAACAAATATAAATTATAATTAACTCTCTCTAATACATTATAAATCACATTTATAATATATTATGAATAATTGGATATTGCTATCCACATTATTCTTATCCATGATAATTAAATCATATTTAATCATCTTGGATCTCTTTATCTCATGTGTTCATATAATATGAATTACATTCACATTATTCACATCTTTGATAATTAAACCATTTTCAATTATCTTAGATAACTCTCTTTATAATATGAATCAAATTCATATTACTCATGATAATTAAATCACATTTAAGTATCCATTTTCTCAATACTTAGATATATATATATATCGACAATAGAATTATCCAGGAACTACTTCAAGGATAATGCGCTTTCTCCGCAGATACTTGGAGATAAGGACATGGCGATTGTATTTTTCCACGTATAGTGACATGGATATTGAGATCATATCTCAAATCCAGATCGCGGGCCTCCCATAGATGCTTGATTAAATCAAGACCGCAAATCTAATCTTCTCATTGCATCTGAATCACATTTAGATCAAGGTCCAACATTTGGACTAAGATCAGATTACTTCTCTACTGAGAGGAGTCACTAAAATCCAGACCCGTTTCATCACTCTCTAGGAATGGAAGCGTCATGGTTATACAATCGTTTATGATCACATCACCCTCAGGTATTCCCAATACCTGTACATCCTGCATACTGGAAGACTCAGATTAAACCCAAAGTATTGGATCAACTTTATACTGTCTACTTCATGGTTTTATCAGTAAGTTTCTCATTCGATCCTTGGGATTCGGTATCGATCATATAATTTCCAAAAGCATATATCATACCTAGGTCTTGATCATATAATTTCCAAAAGTATATATCAAACCAACAAATTCAGTCAAGCTTGTTGGAAATGCGAGCCCACGGCGAGCCATTATGCAATAAATGTTATTGCAAATATCATTCCCTGATCTGAAATGAAGAATGAATAATTTGTATAATAAGTCCCTTAGTACAATTAGGGTTATGTACCATGGCCATCTTAATAATCATACAGCTGTTGATTCAACTATTGAATCATAGAGGCTGGTGCTTGGATGAATATCTAAAGAGTTAGATTGATGACTCATCAAGCACCGTTAAATGATTATTAAGAGATGATCTCCAGCCTGAGTAGGAGATGGCAATCCTATCTCTTAAGGCTGATATCTGACCGACCTCTTGATGCAGGTCCTCTGCATTGGAATAGAGATTCGGAGGTGTCATATTAGTTAGGTCAAAGAGTTGACTTAACGAGATCGAGATAACCAAAGTCCTATATCATATGCTGTCATGATATAGGCACGCATCCTCTGACCGGAGACAGATGTGTTACTATATGTCTGAGTGTGTACATTTGGCAGACCAATAGGTTGATGACCTAATCAAGGTCTATACACCGGCGCGCTGGTGTGCATATAAGGGCATATGAGTAATACGATCTCTCAAAGGGATCATACAGGTTCAGTTACTGAACCGGAAGACATGAGCTCACTCATGAGATATTGGGATGAATCAAATTCCATGCGCATGGTCGTCTCGCTTTGGAAGCTTGACTAAATTTGTAGGTTTGATATATACTTTTAGTATATGATCAAGACCTAGGTATGATATACACTTTTGGAAAGTGTATGATCGATACCAACTCCCAATGATCGAATGAGAAACTTACTGATAAAACCATGAAGTAGACAGTATAAAGTTGATCCGATACTTCAAGTTTAATCTGAGTCTTCCAGTATGCAGGATGTACAGGTATTGGGAATGCCTGAGGGTGATTTGATCATAAACGATTGTATAACCATGACGCTTCCATTCCTAGGGAGTGATGAAACGGGTCTGGATTTTAGTGACTCCTCTCAGTAGAGAAGTGATCTGATCTTGGTCCAAGTGTTGGACATTGATCTGAATGTGATTCAGATACAATGAGAAGATTAGATTTACGGTCTTGATTTAATCAAGCATCTATGAGAGGCCCGCGATCTGGATTTGAGATATGATATCAATATCCATGTCACTATACGTGGAACAATACAATCGCCCTGTCCTTATCTCCAAGTATCTGCGGAGAGATTGCATTATTCTTGAAGGGTTCAAGAATAATTCCATACGATCTAAGCAATGAAGAAATAATGATTAAATGTGATTTAATCATCTTGATGTGTGAAGAAATTATCCAATTTAATTGAATGTGATTTAATTAATGTGGATAAGAATAATGTGGATAGAAATATCCAATTATTCATAATATATTATAAATGTGATTTATAATGTATTAGAGAGAGCTAATTATAATTTATATGTGTTGATTAATTATTATGTGTATTGGATACACATTGTGTAATTAATTAACAATATGAATTATATGTTGTTTTGGGTTGTGAATATAATTCACAATTTTTTCCATGGCAAGAATGCAATATTCTCAAAGATAATTGTGAATTATTTTTGAAAAATAAAACCCAAATAAATTTGTTGCAAATAAATAAGAGATATTTCATGGAGATATGCAATCTCATGAATTTCCATGAGATTGCAACGGCACACCATTCCTATATGGAATGGGTGTGCGCCCACTTGGAAGGTACATGGAGATGAAATCTCCATGTATCTTCTCTCCTTATTTGTTGGGTTGATTTAGGAATAAATTATATTTGATTTTGTCAAATATATTTTGATCTAAATTTGTTGCTTTGAACAACAACAATCTTGGCCATTGGATTGACACAAATCAATCTCACCCATTGATTTTATGTGTCCCATGGATTGAGATCCATGGATCCCAAAACCCTATAAATAGAGAGGCATACTATGCTCTCTAAGAACTTGCAATATTGGAGCTCTCTCTCTCCCTCATTTCTTCATACACGCCATCCCTCTCTCCCTCTCTTGTTGGTGGCCGTCCACCATACCCTAGAGGAGAGAACCGTCGTCGCCTTCGCCACCGCGCCGCCGCTTCGACGTTCTTCGGTTCTCCGTCTTCTTGGAGAGTTCCTCTCACGAAGGAGACGTTTGATCTCGTGCGACGAGATAAGGAGCAACCATGCTTGGATCATCTTCTTGGATTGCGAGGACAACGCGGTTCATCCCCGCGCTCGCAAGCGGTCTCGCCGACGATCGGACTTGAGACAGGAGGTCTCTTTCTTTAGAGACTTGATCAACCATGCTTCAAGAGGTATTGCATTATACTTGTTGTGGTTATAGATGAAACGATCTGAGAATGGTTCTCGGATCATGTGGTTTCATCGAATAAAATTTTTTAAATTCCGCTGCACCGAACAACTAGTACGACTAGTCGTTCTTCGTCGTATCCGATACGACGATCACGCTTCCGTGATGCGCTTGAGGATAATTTCCATATCCTTCAAGTGGTATCAGAGCGTTAGGTCGACGGTTTCGAATATGATTCGAAAAACCGAGGACGACTTGGGTTCGTTAAGGTCGCGAAAGTTTTTACCGCATTTGATTTCGCAAGACAGATCTGTTTAGTAAATAAATTCGGCACTGTTTAAATTTTTTAAACACGAATTTAATACTTAGATTTTGTTCCCCATTAAATAAGGAAACCATAGGATCTGAGTTTACGTAAATCGGAGTTCGTATGCTCTAGATATGGTTGTTTTAATGAACATATATACACTGTTGCGGGAACTGTAGATCTGAACGTGATTAAAATGTTAATTACTGTAGATCTGATCTTGGTCCAAGTGTTGGACATTGATCTGAATGTGATTCAGATACAATGAGAAGATTAGATTTACGGTCTTGATTTAATCAAGCATCTATGAGAGGCCCGCGATCTGGATTTGAGATATGATATCAATATCCATGTCACTATACGTGGAATAATACAATCGCCCTGTCCTTATCTCCAAGTATCTGCGGAGAGATTGCATTATTCTTGAAGGGTTCAAGAATAATTCCATAAGATCTAAGCAATGAAGAAATAATGATTAAATGTGATTTAATCATCTTGATGTGTGAAGAAATTATCCAATTTAATTAAATGTGATTTAATTAATGTGGATAAGAATAATGTGGATAGAAATATCCAATTATTCATAATATATTATAAATGTGATTTATAATGTATTAGAGAGAGCTAATTATAATTTATATGTGTTTATTAATTATTATGTGTATTGGATACACATTGTGTAATTAATTAACAATATGAATTATATGTTGTTTTGGGTTGTGAATATGATTCACAATTTTTTCCATGGCAAGAATGCAATATTCTCAAAGATAATTGTGAATTATTTTTGAAGAATAAAACCCAAATAAATTTGTTGCAAATAAATAAGAGAGATTTCATGGAGATATGCAATCTCATGGATTTCCATGAGATTGCAATCTCCATGCAATCTCATGGACGGCACACCATTCCTATATGGAATGGGTGTGCGCCCACTTGGAAGGTACATGGAGATGAAATCTCCATGTATCTTCTCTCCTTATTTGTTGGGTTGATTTAGGAATAAATTATATTTGATTTTGTCAAATATATTTTGACCTAAATTTGTTGCTTTGAACAACAACAATCTTGACCATTGGATTGACACAAATCAATCTCACCCATTGATTTTATGTGTCCCATGGATTGAGATCCATGGATCCCAAAACCTATAAATAGAGAGGCATACTATGCTCTCTAAGAACTTGCAATATTGGAGCTCTCTCTCTCCCTCATTTCTTCATACACGCCATCCCTCTCTCCCTCTCTTGTTGGTGGCCGTCCACCATACCCTAGAGGAGAGAACCGTCGTCGCCTTCGCCACCGCGCCGCCGCTTCGACGTTCTTCGGTTCTCCGTCTTCTTGGAGAGTTCCTCTCACGAAGGAGACGTTTGATCTCATGCGACGAGATTAGGAGCAACCATGCTTGGATCATCTTCTTGGATTGCGAGGACAACGCGGTTCATCCCCGCGCTCGCAAGCGGTCTCGCCGACGATCGGACTTGAGACAGGAGGTCTCTTTCTTTAGAGACTTGATCAACCACGCTTCAAGAGGTATTGCATTATACTTGTTGTGGTTATAGATGAAACGATCTGAGAATGGTTCTCAGATCATGTGGTTTCATCGAATAAAATTTTTTAAATTCCGCTGCACCGAACAACTAGTACGACTAGTCGTTCTTCGTCATATCCGATACGACGATCACGCTTCCGTGATGCGCTTGAGGATAATTACATATCCTTCAAAGCTTCCAAAGCGAGACGACCGTGCGCACGGAATTTGATTCTTCCCAATATCTCATGAATGAGCTCATGTCTTCCGGTTCAGTAGTGAACCTGTATGATCCCTTTGAGAGATCGTATTACTCATATGCCCTTATATGTACACCAACGCACCGGTGTATGGACCTTGATTAGGTCATCAACCTATTGGTCTGCCAAATGTACATACTCAGACATATAGTAACACATCTGTCTCTGGTCGGAGGATGCGTGCCTATATCATGACAGCATACGATATAGGACTTTAGTTATCTCGATCTCGTTAAGTCAACTCTTTGACCTAACTAGTCTGACACCTCCGAATCTCTATTCCTATGCAGAGGACCTACATCAAGAGGTCGGTCAGATATCAACCGTTAGAGAAAGGATTTCCATCTCCTTCTCAGGCTGGAGATCATCTCTTAACAATCATTTGATAGTGCTTGATGAGTCCTCAATCTAACTCTTTAGATATTCATCCAAGCACCGGCCTCTATGATTCACTAACTGAATCAACAGCTGTATCATCATTAAGATGGCCATGGTACATAACCCTAATTGTACTAAGGGACCTATAATGCAAATTATGGATTCTTCATTTCAGATTAATGAGTGAATTGCAATAACATTTATTGCATAATGGCTCGCCGTGGGCTCGCATTTCCAACATCGCCGAGCATCCTTTCACTCCGATTAGGTTTCGCCATCGCATCCCACATCTCCACGACCGCACCTCGAGCTTCGGCTATATCCTGTAACCCCCTGCAGGTACCCCCAGTCATTGACCGGAAGCTCGTCGGAGCTCTTTTGGAGCTTCACCGCCACGGAGCTCCGACGCCCCTCTCCAGCTCCTGAGACCACCAGAGCCCTCGCCGCACCGCCACGAATCTTCCGAGCCGCTTCAGAGGCACCGGAGAGCTTCACCGACGCAAGGAGGATCAAGCGGAGCCAAGGCCGCCTCGCTGAAGTCCCGCCAACTCTTCCGCAGGTGGCGGAGGACCGTTGAGGGAGAAGCTCCAGCCACCGTTCGATCATCTTGATCAAACGGTCCAGCGCCGTCCACGTCGCCAGTGAACCGGAGCTTCACCTAGCCATTGGATCCTTCCAGATCCAACGGCGCTTAGCGCGCCACATCATCGATATCTGGAGCATCACAGGAGCCGTAGGATCATCTGTGATCCCACGGACAGGAGCGAGCCATGTCACTCACGACCGGAGCAGCACGCCACCGTTGGATCTCTCTTTGATCCTATGGTCCATAGACAGCCACGTTGCCACACTCAGCCATCGTTGGATCATCCGAGATCCAACGGGATTCATCGCGCCACACGTCTCCTTCCAGCAATCGTTGGATCACTCTTTGATCCAACAGTCTTCAGCACGCCACGTAGAGGAGTCCAAGCCACTTCCCCGACCTCTACGCTCGGACCACCCGAGGCTAGCCGAGCCTCCCTCTAGACCTCCAGGAGCTCCCGAGCCAAGACCCGAGCCTCCGACGCCGCCCGAGCCTAGGCCCCCCATGTGAGGAGCACGTGCGGCCTGGGTAATTTGCACAGAGGCCCTGGGATCTTTCCAAAATTGCAAATAGGTCCCTGTGAAGCGCCCCCACGTGAGGAGCACGTGCCCAGTGGAGAAATTGCATTCCACCCCATCATTATAGGTAATTGCATTTAAGTCCCTGTCAGCATGTTTATTTTTATGTAATTTTTATTTCCTGTATTGTAAATGCACCCCTGTCTTTGCACACATCCCTAGGTGTCATTTTGCATCATTTTTGAATTCTAAAAATTGCATGTTGTCGAGTAACTTGTCCTCTAGCTGTTGTGACACTTGTCATATTTTCGTGGTATTAGTAGATTTTTAAATTAATTAATTGGTTGATTTCTGTGTTATTTTGCCCAGTTGGACCTTTTAATAGATAATTAATTCTCTGTAGCTCCAAAAATTCTCAAAAAATCACAGTAGCTCTAGGATAGTTAACTTAACCTTGCATAAAAAATTCATGTCATTTGCACACATATCGAGGCCTAAATAAATTAATTGGTGATTTCCTTATTTTATTTTTAATAGGTTCATTTCACATTAAAATTAAGGTTTGTTAATTTTTCCTAGATTCCTTATCATTAGATCTATCTAGGATAATTTTTGTTCCTGAAAAAAATATGATTTGATATTTATTAAAATTAAATTAGTGAAAATCACTCTGTAGTATTGTTTAATTCACAGTAAATTCATTTAGTGTCGAAAAATTCAAAAAAAATTAGGGAAGCTTAATTTCATCATAGTTCTTCATCTAGCAAATTTTTATAATTTTTTTGGACTTCATTTGATACCTCAACTGAATTAACTTAAGTTGGCTTGATTTTGCATGTGTCTGCATAGAAAATAGAAAAAAAGACCAAAAATATATTCCTCGAAAATCTCACACTTGGACTTTGCTAAAATTTGGCCTAAGGAGACAGATGCATCCCTGAGTTCGACCTTGGACTTCACCAAGTAAAAAAATCTGCCGCTTGAAATTAACTCGAATCTAATTTAAGTGGTTTTTGGTATTCCCTCCCGTATCCGACTACAACGAACACTTATACTTAATTTGGACATTAATCTGACCGAATTAACCAAGGGTGCGAGGGCGGTTATCAACCACGGCGGTGTCGCGGTGCCATTGCGACTGCTCGAGCTGCTCCGCCTAGCTGCTGGAGTCCAGCGACGACCTGGGGATCTTCTGGAACCCCACGCCCAAGCTAATTCCTCCATCTCCGGTCAGGTAAGTTCTCTCAGATCTCCTTTGATTTTTCTTCTTGCTTTGTGTAATTATTTAGGCCACTTCAGTCAACCACATCCTCCATTAATCCTCGCAAAAGCTCCGCAACACATCCCCCTTCCACGCGTACCTTCTTGGTCACCTTCTTCTTCCTCCAGACCTCGTCGCCTTCCGACCCATCTCCTCCGCTACCCATGGTGGAGGAGCTCCGAGCTCCCACGTTCTCCACCCCCTATGAGCTCTCACGTCATTCACGCACACACGCCCTTGTTGCTTCGGTCGTATACTAACGATGCAGGTTACTAAAACTTCAATGGACGGAGGTCTCGTCGGAGGACTTTGGCCGAACCTCGTTTCCATCACCGGAGCGATAATACGAAGGATTGAGCATCGCCGCAACTCGCTCAGCTCCGGAGCTTCATTGCCATCCTACAAGGAGTGTCAGGCGAGCATCGTTGACACCAAAGAGAAGTGGCGGAGATCGGGCTCCTTTGCCGGAGCTCGAACTTTGCCGCCCCCCTGTAGCAGAGGAAGAGAAGAAGAAACCATTGGATGTTCCTCTCCCAGCGACCATCTGACGGCACAGGTTAAGCCACGTCGCTCAGGAGCATCTTCTCCAGCAAACGTTGGATCCTCTCGATCCAACGGCCTTCGTGCAGCCACGTAGCTCTTGACCGACTGTCCAGGAGCCATCGGATCCTCGAAGATCTGGTGGCTTAGAAGCAGCCACGTCGCCCAGGAGCGCCTTCACCAGTAGCCCTTGGATCATCACGATCCAATGGCCGTCATTCGGCCACGTGGCATTCTTTGAGCCCTCTCCGAGCCTTAGCACCAGACTAGGAGGTTCGGATACTCCGAACCTAACCCAAGCCTGCACCGAGCACGAACCAGCGCCCGAGCCGACCCAAAGCACCGCCTAGCATCTGCCGAGCCCGAACCTTCTTCCGAGCCTGGATGGCGCGTGCATAGCACGTGCCATCTGGGTAATTTGCAGAGACGCCCTATGACATCTCCAAATTTGCAACCAGGTCCTGAAGCACGTGCAACACCTGCGCGCCTGGGGTTATTTGCACTCATACCCTTGCGGGTTTAAATAATTGCAAATATGTCCCCACGCGTGTGGTTTATTTACAGGGAAGGACTCATTATTTATTTTTATTACATTTTTGTCCTTTCTAGGGACCTTTTTATAGTTATCTTTTCATGTTTTCTTTCAGTTATGCCCTTGCTTTCTTTCTTGCATATCTTGAACTCCGATTAAGTTGATTTCAGTTTCATTTTGAAGCTTGTTTGATGATCTTTCTAATGGCATATTCAACTTTTATTTTGGACACAAAAATCTTGATGTATTCTTTTGTCAGCCATGTGTCTTATAATGCTTAAACCGATGCCTTGTTTAATTGGTCCATCAAACCTGTCTCCTTAATTAAACTTGAAATTGACTTGTGTTTAAATTTGCTCATCATTTCGTACCTAGGGCATATTTGTGATGTATTTCATGGCATTTATTTGCATTATAAAAAGATAATATAAAAAAATGCATGTTTTATTTTAATGCATCCTTGTGTCTTCATGCATCTGATTTGACCTATATGTTATTCAACTCAACACTTAATTAGATAGATGAAAATATGAATAAACTAAAGAAAGGCTCGTGTCCCTGAGTTCGACCTTGGTTTCTTGCCAAGTAAAATAAAAAAATACGACCATCTCATTTTGATTGATATATTTAAATAAGATGGTCTTTTGATGAGCCGAATTGGCCCGACTGCTACGACAATTCCAAGTGCTAATTACACACTTTTAGAGAGTCGATTTCCTGGCTCGTCAGCCGTCCACCATGGATGCCCTAGAGAGGTTCTCCATCGCCGCAGCGTCGTCGTTATGCTGCCCGACCCTTTGCTCGTGGATCTCCGTCTCCTTCGGTACGCCTCGCTTGTGAAGAAGATGCCGGATCTCGTGTGTCGAGATCAGGAGATCTGCCGTTTAGATCATCAACATGAATTGCGAGAAGCACACGATTCATCTCCGCGCTCGCAAGCGTCTCCTCCATCAGATCGAACTTGAGACAGGAGGTCTCTTCGTTTAGAGACTCGATCGCAACAACGCTTCAAGAGGTAATCCTATTACTTGTTTGTGGTTTAGATGAAACGATATGAGAAGTGTTCTTGTATCATGTGGTTTCGTCGCATGAATTTTTTTAATTTCCGCTGCATAGAACAACTAGTGCGACTAGTCGTTATTCGTCGTATCCGATACGATGCTCACGCTTCCGTGATGTGCTTGAGAACTAACCATATCCTTCAAGTGATATCAGAGCCTTAGGTTAGAAGGTTTTGGATACGATCCGTAAACCTAGGACGACTTGGGTTCATTAGGGTTTGCGAAAGTTTTCTTGCATTTCATTTTCGCATCTCTATTTTGAGATTCTTTTTGACACTGTTTAAATTATTTAAACACGAAAATAATAATTGGATTTTGTTCCTCATTAAATAAGGAAATCGTAGGATCTGAGTTTACATGATTTCGATTCCGTTTTCTCAAGTTATGCTCATTTTAGTGAACATGTATCCACAGTTTCGGGGACTGCGAATCTCAATGTAATTAAAGAGTTAATTGCGGATTTGAGATGCCTTGAAATGCGTGCAAATCACTTAGGTTCTATTTTAAATCAAATTAGCAAACTTTAGGAACTTACTTTGCTTAATTTGGATTTAAATTGATTGAGATATGGTATTTTTAGTAAGTGAGGGTCGCTGCTGGAAATACTTTCCTACTCAAGAACCTAGTGATTGTCATTTAATCAATTATTGAAATTAAATCGTTTAATTTCCTGGAATAATTATGCATAAATATTTGTGAAATATTTGATGATAATTATTTGAAGGATATTTAGAATCCTTAAGCGCATCACGGAAGCGTGTCGATCGCATCGTATGCAATCGGAGCAACTAGTCGCACTATATGCTAGATGCAGCGGAAATTAAAATTTTTAAATCTGAAGATGAAACCACATGATCACGAGAACACTTCTCGGATCATTTCATCAAACCACCAAGTATAAGGAATACCTCTTGAAGCGTGGTTGTGATCGCGAGATCCCAAAGTAGAGATCCTCCTGTCTTAAGTCCAATCCACGAAGAACGCACTTGCGGGCGCGATGATGAGTCACGTTCCTTCCTGCAATTCTCGATGAAGATCCAAGCAATGACTCCCCTGATTTCGTCAAACGAAATCCGTCGTCTTCCTTTAGAGTAAGAAACTCCAAAGAAGAAGGAGATCCTCAAGTCGTCGAAAGCAAAAGCTGAGAGTCTCTCCTTTCTCGACACAAAGTGGACGGCCACTTGATGGAGAAGAGAAAGAGAGAGGGCGAGAATGAGAAAGAGAGAGAGAGAGAGTTGTAACCTTGCACAACTCTTAATGATGTACCTTGGAAGGCTACCCTAGCCCTCCTTTTATATTAGTTTAGGATCCATTGGATCTCAATCCATGGACTCATAGATCCAACGGCTAGGCTTGGTCTATGTAAGATCAATGGCTATGATTGTTGTTGGTTAAAACCAACAACATTAATTTATGATTAAATTAAATATATGTTGTAACATTATCAACACAATTTAATTCAACATAAATTAATTTGTCAAGAGATAATTTGATAATAAAAAGAGGAGGCAACTAACCACCCTAAATCATAGGGGGCGTCACCTATGAACAAGTCATAGGTGGCGCCACCTCTATTTAAGTGGTTGATTTTGTCTCCTTTTTTATTTTATCTTATTATTTCTTGATTAATTTTGCAATAACAATTATCACAAAAAATATCCACCAAATTAATTCTAAATTAATTTGTGAATATTTCAATCATGCCATTGAAAATTATGTGAATCATATTCACAACCCAAACTAATTTTGTAAATTGCATTTCCAATTAATTAACAAATGTGAATCCAATTCACACTATTAATTAACAAATGCTATTTACATTAATTCTCTCTCTTATATATATATATATTATAAATCACATTTATAATACACATATATCATGGATAGTATTATCCACATTCTCTAATCCTTGATAATTAAATCCTATTTAATTATCTTGGACAATCATTCTCACAATATGAATCATATTCATATGAAGCTTGATAATTAAATCTCATTTAATCATCAAGTTCTTCTTGCTTGGATATGCATTTCATCAAATGAATTATTCTTGAACCCTTTCAAGAATAATGTGCTTTCTCCGCAGATACTTGGAGATAAGGACAGGGCGATTGTATTATTCTACGTATAGTGACTTGGATATTGAGATCTTATCTCAAATCCAGATCATACGAGCCTCCCACAGATGCTTGATTATATCAAGACCGCAGATCCAATCTTCTCATTGAATCCGAATCTCATTCAGACCAATGTCCAACACTTGGACTAAGATCAGATTGCTTCTCTACTGGAAGGAGTCACTAAAATCCAGACCTGTTTCATCACTCCTTCGGAATGGAAGCGTCATGGATATACAATCGTTTATGATCACATCACCCTCAGGTATTCCCAATACCTGTACATCCTACATACTAGAAGACCCATGATCAACCCGAAGATCAAGATCTATTTTATATTGTCTTCTTCAGGGTTTGATCACTAAGTTTCTCATTTGATCATTGGTATTTGATATCGATTATATACTTTCCAAAAGCATATATCATACCTAGGTCTTGATCATATACTTTCAAAAAGTGTATATCAAACCTAGAAATTCAGTCAAGCTTCCAAAGCGAGACGACCGTGCACGGAATTTGATTCTTCCCAATATCTCATGAGTGAGCTCATGTCTTCCGGTTCAGTAGTGAACCTGTATGATCCCTTTGAGAGATCGTATTACTCATATGCCCTTACATGCACACCAGCGCGCTGGTGTATAGACCTTGGTTAGGTCATCAACCTATTGGTCTGCCAAATGTACATACTCAGACATATAGTAACACATCTGTCTCCGGTCAGAGGATGCTTGCCTATGTTGTGACAACATTCAACGTAGGACTTAGGTTATCTCGATCTCGTTAAGTCAACCCATTGACCTAATAATCTGACACCTCCAAATCTTTATTCCTATGTAGATGACCTGCATCAAGAGGTCGGTCAGATATCAGCCTTTGTGAGAAAGGATTGCCATCTCCTACTCAGGCTGGAGATCACATCTTAACAATCACTTGACGGTGCTTGATGAGTCCTCGATCTAACCCTTTAGATATTCATCCAAGCACCAACCTCTATGATTTCATAATTGAATCAACAACTGTATGATCATTAAGATAGCAATGGTATATAACCCTAATTGTACAGATGGACCTATTATGCAAATTATTTATTCTTCATTTCAGATCAGGGAATGATAATCGCAATAACATTTATTTCATAATGGCTCGCCGTGGGCTCACATGTCCAACAATATCCCACTAGCCCAAAGAGCCATTAATGGGCTAATCATTTAAACCCACACTCATGTGACAATCATATGCTATTTAAAAATAGCTAGGTAAG
Organism: Ottelia alismoides; assembly: GCA_037367405.1. Lineage (NCBI taxonomy): Eukaryota > Viridiplantae > Streptophyta > Magnoliopsida > Alismatales > Hydrocharitaceae > Ottelia > Ottelia alismoides. The sequence continues at coordinate 545,770 of JAZKJV010008174.1, read as the reverse complement.
CTGATCAATCACTCTGTTCCAAAAAACTATGCCAAGTCCTTTTACGGCACTTGCATATCCCTAGGTAACAGTGCTTGCATCCAATGCGAATGTTGAATCTAATGCAACAATACTCAATCTAGTCAAAGCAGTTATAGTGTCCTTGACACTATTGCTCAATAACTATTATAACCAGTATTTCCATAATCCTTATCATAATACCCTTGTTCCGGGAGATCTCTATCTCCTAAGGTATTCGCAGTTAAGACCTTTTTGGATCTCTATCTATAAAGTCTTAAGCTTTTGAAGATATGACTTTGAGATCACTATCTCAAAAAACCTGTCATTTATGAAGATTTTGTTATTACTGCAACCAAGTGTTTTCTCTCCATAGTAGGATTAGCAACACTTTGCTACTCCCACTGCATGGCAGATATCTGGCTTTTGTACACATCTAGCATATACTTAGCTTTCCGTAACTGATGCACAAGTGCAAGTAGTTCTAGCATTCACTTCCTCAACTCTTTGAGGTGCTATCCCTTTAGATAGGTAAGTACCTAATCTTAAGGTAAGAAAGCATTTCTTGGAATTTTAAAAAATGGAACATATCCAAGGTGTACTACTAATGTGACAGTCCCAATACCCTCTTCTCTTTGCTTCTGAACAACTTCAGAACTAAGATCTAAGAGGTATTCTTGAGATCATGTCTCAAGGTATGGAATAGCCAGTCTATAAAATACTTATTATCATCCTTATATCATTCCAAATGATTAGGATATTATCTACATATAGCACGATGAACACCATGGCATTCCCACTAAGCTTCACATGGTTCATCAAGATTCTATTTAAAATCATAACACTTATGATTTCATCAAATATGATGTTCCAACTACAAGAAGCTTATTTGAGTCCATAGATGGATTTCTTTAGCTTTCACACATTGCTTTACTCAACCATGAAGCCCTGGGGTTACTTCATGTGAATATCCTCCGAGAGGTATTCTTAGAGGAATGCAATCTTGACTTACATCTTGAAGATGCAATAGTCAAGTTGTATAGCTAAGGTTAGCAATATTCTGATGATTTTAAGCATGGTTACCAAAGAGCAAGTCTCATTGCAAGCAATGTCTTCTCTTCCGGTGTGTAGCTTATGGCTACGAACTGAGCTTTGAAGGTCTCTACCTTCTCATCAGGTTCCCTCTTCTCTTGAAGATCCATTTACACCTTAATGGGTCTAACCCTTATAGGTGGATCCTTAAGGGTCCATATACAACACTTGTATATAAAGTCTACTTTAGACTTTATTGCTAATATCCATCTTTCCATGTCATGATCCTTAGGAGCTTCATCACATGAAGTCCGATCACTCTCAAACTTAACTGACACATGGAATACATCCTCAAACTCATTTGAAGAGGTATTAATGTTTCATCTTTAATTATCCTTTTAGTTTCCGATTTCAGGAGCCTCATTGTCATCTCAAGATTAAAGTTCTTTACTTCATTTTCATCTTGATTCTCAGGAGAGTCATCCTCTAAGAGTCACATTCTCAGAGATGAGATCTTTTAAGAATCTCAAGGTCATAAAGTAGGTATCCAATACCATCCTTTATTTTCCTAATGAATTTTATCTAATAGGTACAAGCTACCTAGGTTAGATCAAATTCATTTCATCTTTCTTCAAACTTTGGTTCTAAACCAAAATTATGAATCTTTGAACATTTCAAAGGTTTCTAGGTGAAGAGAAGAAATCTAATATCATACATAATCATCAATAGATATCACATATCCATAATGTTTATTATGATATATATGATCTACATACATCAATATGTATGAGGTCTTGAATACCTTGACATCTTGCACCTTTCCTAAGAGAAGGGTGTATTGGACATTTTTATTTTGAATACAATATTCACAAGTATGCAAGATTTGAAATTTTTAGACATTCTAAAGTTTCATATCTTACTAGTCTATTGATCAAATTAACAGACAAATGTCCAAGCCTTGATGCCAGATCATTGTCAAATGATCTTCATCCTCCTATTGATCTTATAAGGTTTGATTTTCAGTATTAGACATCTTAATGAACCATTCATTATTTTTCTAATTTTACGGAGTCCACTAGATGTTAGATTACTATCTGAAATATTTTCCATCATAACTCTTTATGATAGTTCTATCTCAGAATTCATGTTTATTTCCAACATTTAGAAACAAACAATGAGGGTATTCTACTATCTAGGTCATAGAGACATTCTCCAAGACTAAGGACTCTCCCACTGAGAATATGAAGTCTATCTATCCAACAGAGATTGCTGCAACAATTACAGCAATATCCATGTAGATGACTACTAAACCTTAAGATCAAATTTCTAATCTTCTAATATATATATGCAACCAATTGCAAATGTCATTAGAAAATTAGGATACAATTGTCAGACTTTATCTTATGAAATAAGAAAGTCAGAGTCAATGATTATATGTAGATTAATCTGATGCTCTATCTGAGTCCTTCACTAAGGATTTTAGACAGACTTGATAGTCATACTATCAACACATCAACTTATTGCAGTATTGACATTCATCCAACTCTTTGGATGTCATATGGAAGTCACAGAAGTAGGTCAACTCTTTGACTTTCCTTCTTACACGGGTCCGACCCATGCTTCCACTGTGCTCTCTTCATCTATAAACAACCATTGTTCAAGACAAAGAATCTCTTATGTTAAATTCAAAGGATTTTAATACAAGAGCATTTCAACATTTATACATGCTTCACTAAATTCATTCAAAATGATTATTATGAAGCTTCATGAATGACTTCAGTATAGATAGTAGAATGATGACACTCATCATACCTACATTTATCTTAACTCTTGGAGACTTAGGTTCAGGTAGGTATTTAAACATTTTGAATACATCATCTCTTTCGAGCCACCATTCTGCATAATGCAGAGAATCATGTCATTCATGATTAAATGTCTAGAGCACATATGTATGCCAAAATATCTTCTTTTATTTTATAAGGATTATTTGACAATCACGATCACCATCGACATGTCACTTCCAAAGTACACTCGATGAAAGATCAAGACTATAGAGACATACAAACCCTAAGGTGATGTCTTATTGTCTTATTTAATTGTCATTCCTCATTATGTTGATGAAACTTGCACATTGCAACCACATACATTATGTGTTCAATTGCAAGTACAATATCTGGATCATGAGTCCAATCCAAGATATTTTACTGGTTATTATTGAGTATAACATTGAGTGGGTTTAATGAAGGATTATCTGAAATAAGAAATTTGCATAAGGGTATATATATAATATATACATGTTTTTACTTTGATTTAGGAATTTTTATATCAAAGTTGTCTTGTCTTGTCAACACTGAAAGTTCATTCCTTAATCACTTTCAATGTAAGAGATATACTTACCAGCTCAAGCAAAATCTGGGATCTCCTTTCCTATCTTCGTTGCATCCCAATAATATGGAGAACCTACAACTCGGATAAAAAGAAGCGGGAACACATTCCGCCTTGCAAGTCCAACTTGCATTTCCCAATTCGGTCTTTAACACCCGGGCCCACCACCCCTAAGATGATGTTGACCCGTCTTTAATTGAACCAACCGTCAACATGCTTAATACTCGCTATACGCAATCCAATATCGCCCCAATAATATGAGGACCCGATATTGGGGTCACTACGTATACGGCCTTACTCTTTCGAGAAGCAAAGAACCCGATCCAATTAAATCATATATAGGATCTGTCACTTTGGACAGGCGTCTCCTATATACAACAACTGGCGACGAAATCCTTTGCCTTGACGGGAGACCATGGATGTCACTTATGTGATCCTCCACCTCATATTCAAATTGTAATTAATTATCGTGAATCATATTCATATAATTAATTCTTCCAAGGGAAATACACATCTATTCATAATAGAGTGTTTATTGGATATAATTAATTTAATCACATTAAATTAATCATCAATCCAATCATCAATCAACAAACATGTCTTTTACTCGAATAGTAGGTATATTCTCAAAATACGTATTATTCGAATTTTAATAATTAGAAAAATACACATTAACTTTCTCCGGTATTATACAGTCCCTACCCGCTGTCATGGCCAGTACCGACGAGAGTGGGACGGACCACATACGTTGCAACCCGCGACCCCAATGCTCTCCGACTAGGCACCACATCCGCCTCGGGAAAGTATAATACCGATAGATCATCATGTACTTTGAGGTGCTCATCGGTTTTTCAACCGAAATTATACCATATAATATACATCAAAACATTTTTGATTATATTATAAGGAGATTTGCTAGACAAATCCCCCAATCCTATTCAAGCAAGAGGGTTTTCATGTAAAAGTTGTCCTACAACTATTGTAGGATAAACTATGATTTTCATGAAATCAATGTTTGTTGATGAACCAATGATCAAGATCTAATATCTCATCATTGTCGTTTAGGAAAATGTCATTCAATGAAATAATTATCTCTTTAAATATTTCACAAATATTTATCACTAATTATTCCAGAAATTTAACAATTAATTTTCATCATGATAATTGAATGACTTATCATAAGGTTCATTATTGAAGATGTCAATTTCCAGCAGTGACCCCCAATCACTAAAATTAACTTATCTAGATCAATTTAAATCCAAAAAATGCAAACTCAGTTTCCAAAGATTGTTTATTTGATTTAGTAATAATTCACACATTTCGAGGCGGATCAAAACCGTAATTATCTCATTAATGATGTTTAAATCCGCAGTTCCCGCAACAGTGAATATATGCATATTCAAAAAGTCATATCTTGATCAAATGAAGTCCAAATTTAGTAAACTCAAGTCATATGGTTTTCTTAATTAATGGAGAACAAAATTCAATTGAAAACGTGTTTAAAAATTTTAAACAGTACAGAAAAATTCAATTATGCGAAAATTGAAATGCAGCAAAAACATTTCGCAACCCTTTCAAGAACCAAATCGTCTAAGGTCTATGGATTATATCCAAAACCTTATTCAACCTATGGCTCTGATACCACTTGAAGGATATTTAAAATCCTTAAGCGCATCACGGAAGCGTGTCGATCGCATCATATGCAATCGGAGCAACTAGTCACGCTAGATGCTAGATGCAGCAGAAATTAAAATTTTTAAATCTGAAGATGAAACGACATGATCACAAGAACACTTCTCGGATCGTTTCATCAAACCACCAAGTATAAGGAATACTTCTTGAAGCATGGTTGTGATCGCGAGATCCCAAAGTAGAGATCCTCCTGTCTTAAGTCCGATCCACGAAGAATGCACTTGCGGGCGCGATGATGAGTCACGTTCCTTCCCGCAATCCTCGATGAAGATCCAAGCGATGGCTCCCCTGATTTCGTCAAACGAAATCTGTCATCTTCCTTTAGAGTAAGAAACTCCAAAGAAGAAGGAGATCCTCAAGTCGTCGAAAGCGAAAGCGAGAGTCTCTCCTTTCTCGACACAAAGTGGACGGCCACTTGATGGAGAAGAGAAAGAGAGAGGGCGAGAATGAGAAAGAGAGAGAGAGTTGTAACCTTGCACAACTCTTAATGATGTACCTTGGAAGGCTACCCTAGCCCTCCTTTTATATTAGTTTAGGATCCATTGGATCTCAATCCATGGACTCATAGATCCAACGGCTAGGCTTGGTCTATGTAAGATCAATGGCTATGATTGTTGTTGGTTAAAACCAACAACATTAATTTATGATTAAATTAAATATATGTTGTAACATTATCAACACAATTTAATTCAACATAAATTAGTTTGTCAAGAGATAATTTGATAATAAAAAGAGGAGGCAACTAACCACCCTAAATCATAGGGAGCGTCACCTATGAACAAGTCATAGGTGGCGCCACCTCTATTTAGGTGGTTGATTTTGTCTCCTTTTTTATTTTATCTTATTATTTCTTGATTAATTTTGCAATAACAATTATCACAAAAAATATCCACCAAATTAATTCTAAATTAATTTGTGAATATTTCAATCATGCCATTGAAAATTATGTGAATCATATTCACAAACCAAACTAATTTTGTAAATCGCATTTCCAATTAATTAACAAATGTGAATCCAATTCACACTATTAATTAACAAATGCTATTTACATTAATTCTCTCTCTTATATATATTATAAATCACATTTATAATACACATATATCATGGATAGTATTATCCACATCCTCTAATCCTTGATAATTAAATCCTATTTAATTATCTTGGACAATCATTCTCACAATATGAATCATATTCATATTAAGCTTGATAATTAAATCTCATTTAATCATCAAGTTCTTCTTGCTTGGATATGCATTTCATCAAATGAATTATTCTTGAACCCTTTCAAGAATAATGTGCTTTCTCCGCAGATACTTGGAGATAAGGACAGGGCGATTGTATTATTCCACGTATAGTGACTTGGATATTGAGATCTTATCTCAAATCCAGATCTTACGAACCTCCCACAGATGCTTGATTAAATCAAGACCGCAGATCCAATCTTCTCATTGAATCCGAATCTCATTCAGACCAATGTCCAACACTTGGGCTAAGATCAGATTGCTTCTCTACTGGAAGGAGTCACTAAAATGCAGACCTGTTTCATCACTCCCTCGGAATGGAAGCATCATGGATATACAATCGTTTATGATCACATCACCCTCAGGTATTCCCAATACCTGTACATCCTACATACTGGAAGACCCATGATCAACCTGAAGATCAAGATCTATTTTACACTGTCTTCTTCAGGGTTTGATCACTAAGTTTCTCATTTGATCATTGGGATTTGGTATCGATCATATACTTTCCAAAAGCATATATCATACCTAGGTCTTGATCATATACTTTCAAAAAGTGTATATCAAACCTAGAAATTCAGTCAAGCTTCCAAAGCGAGATGACCATGCACGGAATTTGATTCTTCCCAATATCTCATGAGTGAGCTCATGTCTTCCGGTTCAGTAGTGAACATGTATGATCCCTTTGAGAGATCGTATTACTCATATGCCCTTACATGCACACCAGCGCGTCGGTGTATAGACCTTGCTTGCCTATGTTGTGACAGCATTCAACATAGGACTTAGGTTATCTCGATCTCGTTAAGTCAACCCATTGACCTAACTAATCTGACACCTCCGAATCTTTATTCCTATGCAGAGGACCTGCATCAAGAGGTCGGTCAGATATCAGCCTTTGTGAGAAAAGATTGCCATCTCCTACTCAGGCCGGAGATCACATCTTAACAATCACTTGACAGTGCTTGATGAGTCCTCGATCTTACCCTTTAGATATTCATCCAAGCACCAACCTCTATGATTTCATAATTGAATCAACAGCTGTATGATCATTAAGATAGCCATGGTACATAACCCTAATTGTACAGAGAGACCTATTATGCAAATTATTTATTCTTCATTTCAGATCAGGGAATGATAATCGCAATAACATTTATTGCATAATGGCTTGCCGTGGGCTCACATGTCCAACATTATTTTCATAAATGACATTGCCTTAATCAATATTTGATTAGATGTGATCTAGATCACTAATTGGTTACATGATCTACATGATTTACATTCCAACAAACATGTTGCTTGAATAGGATTTGGGATTTGTTTAGCAAATCTCATTATAATGTTAATCAAAATTGTTTTGATTATTATATGGTATAATTTCGGTTGAAGAACCGATGATCATCTCAAGTACAAAGTGATCTATTTTGCATTATCCTTTCCCGAGGTGGACATGGTGTCTTGTCGGAGGGCATTGGGGTAGCGGGTTGCAACGTATGTGGTCCGTCCCACTCTCATTGGTACTGGCCATGACAGCGGGTAGGGTTAGTATAATGCTTAAGAAATCATAATGTATTCCTAATTATTAAAATTTGAAATAATACGTATTTGAGATAATACCATGATTCAAGTAATAATGAAAAGAATGTTTGTTGGATATTAATTGGATCATTAATTTAATGTGATTATATTAATTAGAGTCTAATTAAAATTGAAACACTCTATTATGAATAATGTTTTTATTTCCCTTGGAAGAATTAATCGTAATGAATATGATTCATAATGATTAATTAGAATTGGAACGTGATTTGAAGGATCACATAAGTGACATCCATGGTCTCCCGTCAAGGCGAAGGGTTTCGTCGCCAGAGATTGTATGTCGGAGACGCCTGTCCGTAGTGACAGCTCCTGTATACAAGCCATTTGGATCGGGCTCTTCGCTTCTCGAAAGAGTGAGGACGTATGCGTAGTGACCCCAATATCGGGTCCTCATATTATTGGAGCGATATTGGATTGCGCATAGCGAGTTGTATTCCTGTTGACGGTTGGTTCAATTTATGACGGGTCAATATCGCCTTATTGGTGGTGGGCCCGGGTGTTAAAGACCGAATTGGGAGATGGAAGTTGGACTTGCAAGGCGGAATGTGTTCCCGCTTCTTTTTATCCGAGTTGTAGGTTCTCATATTATTGGGATGCAACAAAGATACGGAAGGAGATACCAGATATTGCTTGATATATAATGGTAAGTATATCTCTTACATTGAACGTGATTAAGGGAATGAACTTTCAGTCTTGACAAGGCAAGGCAACTTTGATATAAAAAATTCCTAAATTAAAGTAAAAATATGTATATATATATATAAATATATACACTTATGCAAATTTATTATTTCTGATGATCCTTCATTAACCCACTCAATGTTATACTCAATAATAACCAGTAAAATATCATGGATTGGACTCATGGTCCAGATATTGTACTTGCAGTTGGACACATAATGTATGTGGTTGCAACGTGCAAGTTTCCTCATAATAATGAGGAATGACAATTAAATAGATAATAGGACTACAACCCTAGGGTTTGTATGTCTCTATAGTATTGATATCATCAAATGTACTTTGGAAGTGACCTGTCAATAATGATCATAATTGTCATATAATCCTTATAAAATTTAAGAAGATATTCTGTCATACATATGTGCTCTTGACATTTATCATGTATGACATGGTTCACTGCATCATGTAGAATGGTAGCTCTATAAGAGATGATGTATTCAAAATGTTTGAATACCTACCTGAACCAATGTTTCAAGAGTTTAGATGGATGTAGATACGATGAGTGTCATCGTTCTACTGTCTATACTCTAGTCATTCATGAAGCTTCATAATATTCATATTGTATGAATTTAATGAAGCATGTATAAATGTTGAAATGCTCTTACATTGAATTCTTTTGAATTCAACGTAAGAGATCCTTAGTCTTAAGAAATGGTTGTTTATAGATAAAAGGAGCACAGTGGAAACATGGGTCAGGCCCAAGATGAGAAGGATAGTCAAAGAGTTGACCGTACTTCTATGACTTCCATGTGACATCCAAAGAGTTGGATGAATGAAAAACTGCAATACGTTAATGTGTTGATAGTATGACTATTAAGTTTGTCTAGAATCCTTAGAGAAGGACTCGGATAGAGCATCAAAATAATCTACATAAATCATTGAAATTGACTTTCTTATTTGATAAGATAAAGTCTAATAATTGTATCTCAATCTTCTAACAACACATGCAATGGGTTGCATATGTTTTAAAAGACTAGAAAATTTGATCTTAAGGTTTATAGTTATCCACATGGATATTGATGCAATTGTTGCAATAATCTCTGTTGGATTGATAGACTTGTTAATTTCAGTGGGAGAGCCCTTAGTCTTAGAGAATGTCTCTATGACCTAGATATAAGAATACACTCATTGTTTGTTTTAAAATGTTGGAAATAAACATGAATTCCGAGATAGAACTATCATAAAGAGTTATGATAGATATATTTCAGATAGTAATCTAACATCTAGTGGACTCCACAAAATTAGAAAATTAATGAATGGTTCATTGAGATTTCTAATACTGAAAATTAAAACCTTTACAAGATCAATTGGAGGATGAAGATCATTTGACAATGATCTGACATCAAGTTTTGGACATATGTCTGTTGATGAGATCAATGGACTACTGAGAGATGAAACTTTAGACTGTCTAAAGGTTCAAATCTTACATACTTGTGAATATTGTATTCAAAAGTAAAAATATCCAATACACCCTTCCTTGGGAAAGGTGTAAGATGTCAAGGTATTCAGAATCTCATACATATAGATGTATGCGGATCATCTATATCATAGTAAACATTATGGATATGTGATATCTGTTGATGATTATGTATGATTTGAGATTTCTTTTCTTCACCTAAGAAACCTTCGAAATGTTCAAAGATTTCATTATTTTTAGTTTAGAACCAAAGTTTAAAGGAAAATAAAATGAATTTGATCTAATCTAGGTAGCAAGTACATGCTAGATAAATTCAAAGAATACCTTATGGAGATATGAATATCATTTCTATCTCAATCCTCCTAATACACCTTGACTCAATAGAGTTATAGGGAGATACAATTGGATCATATGTGACATGATTTGATCAATGATGAATTTTAGCATAATTTCCTCTTAGTTTCCAGGTATATATGTAGTTGAGACTACATTATATATCCTTAATGAGATTCCATGCTAGTAAGCTGGAATTGAGCACTAGAGAGTGCAGCTTCATTAGGAAAATAAAGGATGGTATTGGATACCTACTTTATGACCTTGAGATTCTTAAAAGATCTCATCTCTAAGAATATGATTCTTAAAGGATGACTCTCTTGAGAATCAAGAAGGGAATGAAGTATAGGAACTCATTTTAATCTTGAGAAGATAATGAGGCTCCTAAAATAGGGAACTAAAAGGACAATGGAAGATGAAACACTAATACTTCTTCAAATGAGTTTGAGGATGTATTCCATGTGTTGATTAAATCTGAAAAATGATCGGACTCATGTGATGAAGCTCCTAAGGATCATGACACGGAAAGATGGATGTTAGCAATAAAGTCTAAAGTAGACTACATATACAAGTATTGTATATGGACCCTCGAGGATCCACCTATATGGGTAAGACCCATAAAGGTGTAAATAGGTCTTCAAGAGAAAGAAGTCAAGATTGCATTCCTCTATGAATACCTCTCTGAGGATATTCACATGAAGTATCCCTAGGGATTCATGGTTGAGGAAAGCAAGGTGTACAAGCTAAGGAATCTATCTAGGGACTCAAATAAGCTTCTTGAAGTTGGATCATAAGATTTGATGAAATTATAAATGCTATGATTTCAGATAGAATCTTGATGAGCCATGTGAAGCTTAGTGGGAGTGCCTTTGTGTTCATCATGCTAAATATAGATGATATCCTAATCATTTAAGGATAATAATAAGTGTTTTCTAATCTGATTGTTCCATAACTTGAGATATGATCTCAAGGATACCTCTTGGATCTTAGTTCTGAAGGTGTTCAGAAGCGTAGAGAAGAGGGTATTGGGACTGTCACATTAATGGTACACCTTGGACATATTCCATTTTCTGGAAAAAGCCAAGAAAGGCTTCCCTCCCTTAAGATTTGGTACTGACCTATCTAAAGGGATAGCACCTCAAAGAGTTGAGGGAGTGAATGCTAGAACTGCTTGCACTTGTGCATCAGTTACGAGAAGCCGAGTGTATGCTAGATGTGTACAAAAGCCAGATATCTGCCATGTAGTGGGAGTAGTAAACTGTTACTAATCCTAATATGAAGAGAAAACACTTGATTGCAGTAATAACAATATCTTCATAGAGGACAAGATTTTTTTGAGATAATGATCTCAAACTCTTGTCTTCAAAAACTTAAGACTTTATAGATAGAGATCTAAAAGGTCTTAACTGTGGATACCTTAGGAGATAGAGATCTCCAGGAATAAGGGTATTCTGATAAGGATTATGGAAATACTGTTATGATAATTTAAAATTGTAGTGTCAAGGACACTATAACTAATAAGATTGAGTATTGGTTGCATAAGATGCAACATTCGCATTAGATGCGAGCACTGTTATTGGGGATATGCAAGTGCCGTAAAAAGACTTGGCATAGTCTAGCAGGAACAGAGTGACTGATCAGCTTAACTAGCTATTTTCTGAATAGCCTATGATTATCACATGAGTGCGGGTTTAAATGATTAGCCCACTAATGGCTCTTTGGGCTAGTGGGAGATTGTTGGACATGCGAGCCCACGACGAGCCATTATGCAATAAATGTTATTGCACATATCATTCCCTGATCTGAAATGAAGAATAAATAATTTGCATGATAGGTCCCTTAGTACAATTAGGGTTATGTACCATGGCCATCTTAATGATCATACAACTATTGATTCAATTATTGAATCATAGAAGCTGATGCTTAGATGAATATCTAAAGGGTTAGATTGAGGACTCATCAAGCACCGTCAAATGATTGTTAAGAGATGATCTCCAGCCTGAGTAGGAGATGGCAATCCTTTCTCAATTAGGCTGATGTCTGACCGACCTCTTGATGCAGGTCCTCTGCATAGGAATAGAGATTCAGAGGTGTCAAATTAGTTAGGTCAAAGAGTTGACTTAACGAGATCGAGATAACCAAAGTCCTATATTGTATGCTGTCATGATATTGGTACGCATCCTCTGACCGGAGACATATGTGTTACTATATGTCTGAGTATGTACATTTGGCAGACCAATAGGTTGATGACCTAACCAAGGTCTATACACCGGTGCGCTGGTGTGCATATAAGGGCATATGAGTAAATACGATCTCTCAAAGGGTTGATACATGTTTATTTACTGAACCGGAAGGCATGAGCTCACTCATGAGATATTGGGAAGAATTAAATTCCGTGCACGGTCGTATCGCTTTGGATGCTTGACTGAATTTGTAGGTTTGATATATACTTTTGGAAAGTATATGATTAAGACCTAGGTATGATACATGCTTTTGGAAATTATATGATCGACACCAACTCCCAATGATCAAATGAGAAACTTGCTGATAAAACCATGAAGTTGACAGTATAAAGTTGATCCAATACTTCGGGTTTATTCTGAGTCTTCCAGTATGCAGGATGTATAGGTATTGGGAATACCTGAGGGTGATGTGATCATAAACGATTGTATAACCATGACGCTTCCATTCCTAGGGAGTGATGAAACGGGTATGGATTTTAGTGACTCCTCTCAGTAGAGAAGCAATCTGATCTTAGTCCAAATGTTAGACATTGATTTGAATGTGATTCAGATGCAATGAGAAGATTAGATTTGCGGTCTTGATTTAATCAAGCATCTATGGGAGGCCCATGATTTGAGATATGATCTCAATATCCAAGTCACTATACGTGGAACAATACAATCACCCTGTCCTTATCTCCAAGTATCCGCGGAGAAAGCGCATTATCCTTGAAAGGGTTCAGGATAATTTCATTGTTGATATTATGTATCCAAGCATTGAGAAAATGGATAATTAAATGTGATTTAATTATCATGAGTTATATGAATTTGATTCATATTATAAAGAGAGTTATCTAAGATAATTGAAAGTGATTTAATTATCATAGATGTGAATAATGTGAATGTGATTCATATTATTTAGATACATGAGAATAGAGATCCAAGATTATTAAATGTGATTTAAATATCATGGATATGAATAATGTGGATAGCAATATCCATATTAATCATATATATTATAAATATGATTTATAATATGTAAGAGAGAGCTATTTGTAATTTACATTTGTGAATTAAATGCTGATGTGAATTAGATTCACATTAGACATTAAATTGAAAATATATTTTACATTTTATTTTGGGTTGTGAATATGATTCACAATTTTCCAATGGCTAGATTGCAATATTCACAAAATAATTATGAATTATTTTTGTAGAATAATTTACAACAATTGTTGTTGTAAAATTGGAGATACATGGAATAATGTAATCAAGGGATATTACATTGGAGATGCTCCTTCCATAGGAGGGACGGCGACCTATTCCTATTAGGAAAGGGTGGCCGTCCACTCCATGTATATGAAAGGAGGCACTCTCTCTTTTCCATTATCTCCATATTTGTTTGATTTAATTTGAGATTAATTTGTATTGATTTATCAATATAGATTTGATCTAGATTAAATTAATTGTTATTGGTTTTACCAATACAAATCTTAGCCATTAAAAGAAACACAATCAACGAGAACCATTGGATTTGTGTTGCCCTTGGATTGAGATCTATGGATCCCAAAATATTATAAAAGGAGAGGCACCCCTTTGCTCTTCTTTACACAACATACAAGAGAACATAAGTCTCTTTCTCTCTTTTTCTCTCTGCACGTCTACTCTCTCTCTCCCTCTCATGTGGCTGTCCACCATGGATGCCCTAGAGAGGTTCTCCATCACCGCAGCGTCGTCGTTATGCTGTCGACCCTTTGCTCGTGAATCTCCGTCTCCTTCGGTGCGCCTAGCTTGTGAAGAAGATGTCGGATCTCGTGTGTCAAGATCAGGAGATCCGCCGCTTGGATCATCAACATGAATTGCGAGAAGCACGCGATTCATCCCCGTGCTCGCAAGCATCTCCTCCGTCGGATCGGACTTGAGACAGGAGGTCTCTTCGTTTAGAGACTCGATCAGAACCATGCTTCAAGAGGTAATCCTATTACTCGTTTTTGGTTTAGATGAAACGATCTGAGAAGTGTTCTTGGAACATGTGGTTTCATCGCATGAATATTTTTTTAATTTTCGCTGCATAGAACAACTAGTGCGACTAGTCGTTCTTCGTCGTATTCGATACGATGCTCAAGCTTCCGTGATGCGCTTGAGGATCTAACCATATCCTTCAAGAACTATCCACCCTATCCACATCATGTGATGCTTTCATGTTGACAACCTTGTGGGGTGCTGCAGAAGAAGTGACAGGATGCTTGTGGAATGCATGTGAAGAAGAAAGAGCTGTAGAGCTCTCTGCCATCTCCTCAAAAATTTGGTATACGACATCTTTGTCCTTGTTGAAATGACTACCCCCACAAGCGACGTCTACCAACTTTCGATTCTCATGACTCAATCCTCCAAAGAAGTTTTGCACAAGGCTTGTCTTTAAAATATCGATATGGGGGCACTTCTCTCTTAAAACTTTGAATGTTTCCCATGCATCGTGAATAGGCTCATGGGACATTTGGGAGAAGTTTTCTATCAACGATCACATTTGGTTGAGGCGTCCAAGTGGGTAGCATTTGCTTAGAAAAGCAGACCTCAACTCTTTCCATGTAGTGATAGCTTTTCCTAAATGATTTTCCCAACCATCAAGATGAACGGAACCGTCATATTCATCGCCTCTAACAGGATGTTAGGGTAATGAATCGTGTTACATATGCGATCGAATTGTTGGAGGTGTAAATAAGGTTCTTCATTGATATTTCCGTGGAATATGAGGAGTAATGGTAAAATAGTGCGCTTAAGCTCAAAATGCCCATGAATCACATGAATTTGAATCTACGCATTTGTCTGTCCTACTCCTGGATTATTGGATTCTCTAAGTGAGAGCTTAGCAAATGACCCAATAGGCCCCTGTTCCCACCTCCTCTGTGGTTTCTATTGTAACGACCCCGTTTCCCGGGCCGTCGGATCCTCCCATATCCAGATCTGGTTACTCAGCAATAATTTATTCAGCAATCACAACTAACATTCAGAAATAGACTGCAAATAAAAATACTCAGAAGAAAGTATTTCAACACTTTTCCATTCACAAAATAAAGTTCAGATGACACACTGTACCACTATAACCATTTACATGTACATCAGCTTAAAAGGGAAATATACAAAAGATTACTAACTACCTTAAAGAAAGTAAAGCTACTGTGGCTGGCTAGATGTCTAGTATGTAAGCTGGATGATTTTTTTAGAGTCTTTGCGATGGCTCACCGATACCTGTTGGGTATTCCATAAATCATAGGATAAAAATTAGCGAATGCTAAGTAACGAAGAAGAGAAAAGCAAACAAATTGTGTAATTTTTCAAAATTCATTGATATCACAAAGATTTCATTTCTTTTCATTAACTTAAGTCCTATTCCTTTCTATTCCACATCAGGGATTAGTCCAGGGGAACCCCACCATTCTTGGACTCCGAAGCTGTGGATGCTTCAGGATTGGAGATTGTGTTGATCTTGGTAAGCTTATGCTGCCGCACGTCACCTCAACCAATCCTCCAATACTACCCTGACAATTTCCTTTTCATTTATTAAACAGGGACTCAACCCTTAGCCTGGAAAAACAAAAGAGCACACTATCCTCGAGGATTCTGTTGCTTAAAACCTCAGGCTAACATTTAATCATATAACCTAGCGGCTTTAAATACATGTTATCGCGACCCAGCCGCTATTGAACCACCCGTGCCTCCACATGGCACGACCACATCTTCCGTCGTTCCAACCCGAATATATTGGCTCCCGGTACCACGCGTTGCAAAATCTTCATTTCGTGCGCACTTATCATAACAGGGCAACCGTGTACCACCTAGGTAGGGAAATGCCAATACGGGTTCCTTCCGACAAACCTACAGGTTGCATGCCCGACCTGTAGTTCTACTCCCGGTCATCCTTAACGTGACACATGATCCTTTTCTGGATCCATCTCAAATCACACCAATTCACATGATGTAATTCTTTCGTTAAGTCTTTGATTTGCATAAACCGTAATACTTAGTATCGACTCACATATATATTATTCATAACCATATGTATACTCCTATTTATGCCTATTTTAACTCCCAAACCCTAACTTTCAGAGCCAACGCATCAATTTGATGCGTAAATCTTATTTTAGTGGGAATCACAAAGCAATTCTTCAGACTTTTTCAAAAATAACCAAAATTAGGGTTCTTCGTAGCAAAGAACACAAAATCAAGAATTTCAATAATTTCGTATGAAAACCCAACAACAAAAGGAAGGATTTCGTTACCTAATCGAGCTCTCTCTCGTGTATGCAAGGCTTTATCGAGTTTCGTTTTTAGAAAGGCTATTTTAAGGCTCCTGAAAAGATCGAATTTCATTTTTCGTATCAAAACGCTAAGAACATGTTAAGAACGCGAAGAACGAATGAAGAACGTGACGAACGCGAAGAACACGAAGAACGTCAAGAACATATTTTCTCTTAAAATTTCGGCAGAGTTTCCCCTTATATCGGGACATATTTCTCGGAAAATTTCGACAGAGTTTCCCCTTATATCGGGACATATTTCTCAGAAAATTTCAGCAGAGTTTCCCCTTATATCGAGAAATATTTCAAAATAAAAACGAAAAGATTTTCCTCTATAAAATCAATCGAGAGAAAAATAACAACGAAACTGAAAAAAAATATATTCAACAACAAGAGATGAAGAACTGGTAGACACCACACATCTTAGGTGAGTGAACGTGTGACGAATCACAGGGTCACTGACATGCATAGCCGCCCGTACCTAAGTAGGGTATTACACGATTTCTCCATCAAAATACTATAAAAGCATAATACGAAGAATAAAAACATAAACAATGGAGAATCGGTAGACACCACGCGTCTTAGATGAGTGAACGTGTGACGAATCACAGGGTCACTGACGTGCATAGCCGCCCGCACCTAAGTTGGGTGTTACACAGATTTCTCCTTGAACCACAACAGGAAAACGAATCATAAAGAAATATGAATCAAAAACAAAACTTCGAAGAACAAGAGTATGAATTGAAAGCCTAGCTTACGAAGCAACTAAGAGAGGATCATACCTTTCTCCTCCTCGTTTTCCCGACAGCGCTTCGCTAGCGCTCCTCCCTCGCCTCCCACTCCTCCTCCCAACCTCTCGACCCTAGCCCTTGGGGTGGTGGTGGTAGTGGAAGTTGTAGAGAATGAATGGGCAGGAGGGGTCTATTTATAGGCCCCAGAAAACCACTAACCATGGTTAGAAAACCATGGTTTAGACCTTAACCATGGTTTAGTGGCCCATGGTTTTGGCCCATGGTTTTAGCCAAAACTTATCCCAAACTTGGAGCCTAAGAACATTCTAGAGGATTCTAGATTCGCTAATGACGCTTAATTAACACTAATTGTGATTAACTTTCACTAATCGTGATTTAACTTTCGCGGCTTACGCTTATCTTTTGTTATCTATTGATTAGTGTTTACTAATGATCATTATTTGGCTTTCAATCGTCATTAATTTCTTTAATCATGTTTAATTAGTATTAATGACATTCATTATGGATTAATGACTTCTCTTTCTTCGGAAAATAATAACAATTCGAAACGAAGTCCGATTCACACGAAACAAATTTTGTTGGTTTTCTCTTGACGAGCCGGATCTTATTATATAGGATCCGAGATATACCAAGTTCAAGGCTTTACAATTATAACAACCTTAAAGGAAGTCTCGTCCTCGAGACTAAAAATGCATGCATAACATCCTTAAAGAGGATTGAAACCATAACAACCTTAAAGAGAATGAACGTCATGTCATTTAAAATGAACATATACATAATAATGTTATCATTCAAACAAGTACGGGTATTTCTCTCTCATTTCTGCCTCAGGTTCCCATGTGGCTTCTTCAAACTCTTGGTTTCGCCATAATACTTTAACTAGAGGCACCTCTTTGTTTCTCAACTTCTTGCTATCCCTTTCAAGTATTTGCACAGGTATCTCAAGGTATGTCAAGTCTGGCTCAACATGTAAATCATCATAACTTATCTTATGCTCTGGATCCCTAATGTACTTTCTCAGATTTGATACATGAAATACATCAGGTATTGCTGAAAGATGTGGAGGAAGTGCAAGTCTATAGGCAACTTTTCCAATCCATTGAATAATTTCAAAGGGACCCACGAACCTGGGTGCTAACTTCCCACGCAAGCCAAACCTATAAACACCCTTCATAGGTGATACTTTGAGAAATACAAAGTCACCTACCTCAAATTCAAGGTCTCTTCGCCTGGTATCACTGTAACTTTTCTGGCGACTCTGGGCAGTTAATAGTTTTTTTCTAGCAAGTTCTACAGCTTTTCGTGTCTCCTGAAGTCTATCTGAATCATAAAGGTTCTTTATTTCGACCTCTTGCCAACACAAAGGAGTAGTACACCTTCGTCCATATAGTGCTTCAAATGGTGCCATGCCAATACTTGTATGGTAACTATTATTGTAGGTGAATTCCACAAGAGGCAAATGTTTAATCCAGGATCCCTTCCATTCTAAGGCACATGCTCGTAGCATATCCTGTAGTGTTTGAATCGTACGTTCTGACTGACCATCTGTTTGTGGATGATATGCTGTACTCAAGCATAGTTGTTACCTAGGGCTTTCATGAAGTTCTCCCAATAGTGTGAGGTGAATCGTGAATCTCGATCAGAAACTACTTCCTTCGGGATACCATGGAGGTGAATCACATGTGTAATATATAACTCAACCAGCTGGTCTGGAGTGAAAGATAAGCTTATCGGAATGAAGTGTGCTACCTTTGTCAGACGATCTATTATAACCCAGATACTATCTTTACTACCAGTCTTCTGAGGTAAGCTAGTAACGAAATCCATGGAAATGCTTTCCCATTTCCATTCAGGTATAGGGAGGGGTTGCAATAATCCCGGTGGCTTTTGGTGTGAAGCCTTTACCTGCTGGCAAGTGAAACATGAATTCACAAACTCAGCAACATCTTTCTTCATTCCCGACCACCAAAAGTATGAATGAAGATCCTTATACATCTTCGTAATTCCTGGATGAATAGATAATCTAGAACAATGAGCTTCTCGTAAGATGTCTTTCCTTAGTTCAGGTGTGTTTGGTACACAAACTCTGTGATGATTATACAGTAAGCCATCTTGTATCTGGAATCCCTCTATCTCATTCTTCTCTTCAAGTCTTTAAGGACTGGATCATCCTCCTGTCCCTTCTTTATTTTATCCCATATTTCTGGTTTGTATCGATGAGGAATAGTTATAGTATCAGCACTACTATCAAATGGTTTCCATTCACTTAACGTTGATAGTAAACACCAGAAGTAGACAAATAAAAATAATGGTGCAAAGGTATAAGGCATGGAGCATCTAATACTATTTTTAGGGATTTTTAGGAGCACATTAGCTATCTTTAATAAATAGATAAAACACACAAAAATCGAAGGCCTAGTGGGGCCTTTTTTTTGTAAATAAAATATACTCTAGGGTCTTTAGTGCAAAAATGCCAAAAATATACAACGTTAATTTTATTTTATTGAACCTTTTCATAATACAAAAATTCCAGGGTTATGCATCTAAAATTCCCATCACGTGGGACTACATGTGATTGAGCTTGGAAAGGACCAACGTGTAAATATCAAAAAGTTCAGAGGCCTTCCAGTAAACTTCACAAAAATAAACAACATTTATTTCATTTTATTGGACTATATATAAATACAAAAACTCGTAGTGGTATCCTTGCAATTTGCCCAACTTACGTGGGACGACACATGAGCTGAGCTATACTAGACCTAAAAGCAATTTAAATAAATATAGGGGCCTATTTGCAAAATGTCCAAATTATTTATAACATTAACTTTTATTTACAAGACTAAATAATAAAATACAAAATGCATGGCAGGAATATGCAATTTACCCCAGAAGAAGCGCTAATGGACAACTAGGATTTCTTCACTTAAACACATGTCCGCTCCACATCATGCGGTTTCGGTTCCAACGGTCGAGATCAGATCGTGTTGACTAGATCGACGATCAGAGGGGGCGACTATCAAATGGTTGGCGTTTCATCTTGGGGCTTGTTCTTGATCCAACGATGGATGAGGGTCGAGGAGGAACATGAGATGAATTCGCTTGGGGTGAGTTTTGATCTTGATGAGTGAGCTCCTCCATCCTCAATTGCCAACACCGAGTGGTCGTACACCTTCATGCACCCTTGTGAATCGCCTATGGCATCTCAGAAATGTTCGGGACTGCTGGAAGGTTCTTGGATCTCAAGGGAGTGCTCCTCGACCGGAAATGAAGCTGAAACACATAAAAGGTGAGGTGGGCGACGAAGCTCCGACGAGGGGTGGTCGATTGGCTTAAATTCGCAAAACCTGGGGGGTTATAGTTGGATAAAGGTGGTTGGTAGGTGGAGTAAAGGCTGGGAAACGAAATGAGGGCGGTCAGGGGTCGAAAAACGGGGTGTAAGATGGTGAAACACGACTAGAGCTCAAGAGCTCAGGCGAGGTTACCTAAGCTAAACTACAACCTAAGTAATGAAACAAAATGCATGAAAATGATAGGGAGCAGGGCCACCGACGTCGGGGCCATGGGTGCACCTCCCACCTTCGCACGCGTCCTAGACCTCAGGGGATCCTCTCCTGTCACAAGAGTACTTCGCTTTGGCTGAGATCTAGAGATCTAGGGTTTGAGGGATGACCAAAATTACATGGAGGTTGGGATTCATTATTTATAGAACATGGGGTGCACCCTTATTGACCGGGCGAAATCAAGAAAATGGCGCTATGTACAATAGATCTGAAGACTCATCGTGAATCATGGGATATCAATGATGAAATATCATGAAGAAATTGGGGACGATTGATCAATAGATCATGCGAGAATAAAGGGAGAAGACACAAGATTGGACAGTTCTGACGAAAGTTAGAGGCGTAGGGGGAGTTGACCGGAGGTCAACGATCCCTAGCTTCTGATTGGTCCAAGTAGACTCGCTTAAGGACAAAACTATAGGTTTATTCTTATTTATTTAATTAAAAATATTAGTTGATTTGATTAATTTTAGTAATAAAATAAAAAATGTTTATTAATTTATTTAGTATTTTATTAAGATTTTATTTATTTTTGGCTTTATTTATTAATAGTTAATTTTTAATAGTGTATTCATAGGTATATTCATCTATATTTTATACATTTTTATTTTTATTTTGTGTATTTTATTTTATTATTTTTACGTATTTATAACTCATTTTTATGAATATAAATGTATTTTTATTTTATTTTTATGATGCTATTTGTACACATAAATAAATAGATATGTATATCTTATATGTACACTTATAGGTATTTTACCTATGTTTTATATACATCCTTTTATTTTAATGTATTTAATGAGTTTTATTTTGGATTTATATTTTAATATAATATAGACAATATTTTCAATATTATAAAAATATAAAAGAATAAAGAATAAAAGAATGAAATCCACTTTTATTTGTATAGGTGTATAATTGTAGACATTCTGCCTATATATTTACGTAGACTTATTTTTTTCATTTTATTTTTGGTTTTATTTTAGTTTTAATATTTACATTTGTTATAAATAATTATTACAAAATTATAAAAATATGAATTTGTAAAAATAGTGAATGATGAATATAATGAATATTTTAATTAGGTATAATGTACAATGAGGGTCCAAACCCAACTTTCACACAGTAACTCCAAAAAATATAAAACTACCACCATTAAATAGCTTGTTAAAAGTTATATATAATTAGATGATTTTGGTATGTTTTGAGTTTTCATTTGAAAGATATGGGTCTGGGAAGTTGGGTTTTTCGCTTTTTATTTGGTGTACAAATTGAACACTGTGTATTATTTTTGTACAAACTTAATTTTGTATTCTTATTTATGTTATTATCTACAACTTTCATGTATAAAATATCTTCATTTTATGAATAAATAATAAAGAATAAAATTGGAGTAAAAAATGCATAAATAATGAATAAAAGAATTGGGTTTTTATTCTATTTTGGCCCTTATCTCCCCCTACTTTATTTCTTGTCGACCAACTCAATTCTTGACTTGGTCTCAGGGTTTATGGTCATAAAATATTGAAAATATTTTATTCCTTTTTCTTTTCTTCCCTTTTTTCTATAATTTTAGCATTAAAAACCATACTATTTACACAATAAATGCAATAAATCATGAATGCTATTTTATATAGATTAATGCTATTTACATGCATTAGCTAGGGTTTTTAAGGCCAAAATGATAGAATAAAGGTGATGAAATGGAGATTCATCAAAACCCTACAGGTTTAGTTTTCAGGAATGATGTGAGTCCCAAATGATAGTTCAAGATTATAGTCAATCTTGAACAGTGGATTTATCAAAGAGGTGAAAGGTGAAGTGGAGAGACAGAATACTCGGAAAGTGAGTCTTCTCGAGTAGAAGATGATGGGTTTGGAGTGTGGTATGAGTCCGCAAAGTTAGAACTAGAAATGCTCAAATCTGACATCTTTGATATGAAGAGACGAGATGCGAGAACATGAAGGTCAAACAAAAAAAGAATGAGCAGAAGGCGTGAATGGCACAGAAGAATCTCTAGCACTAGCAATAAACGCAAAACAAACCCCCAACCCACCAGCTGACATAAATGGATAACCGTAAGAATTCGATATGTTATCTTTTCAGTTTTAATTGGTGATAAATTCAATCTTGTACAAGAGTTAGCGAGCTATTAGTTGATGGAAGTTTTCCGAAAGGCTGGCCAGAATTCTTATGACTAGTTGCATCCAATTTCAGCCAGTATGGGTGTAAGTATGGACCGTAAAATGGCCACCTGTGTTACTTAAGGAGGGTGTCTTACACAATGTCCTTTAAACCACCCACTCTGCTAAAGGAAGTACGGATCGTGAAATGGCTACCATATTCCCTCACTAAGAATTAGCTAATGATTTTTTTAGAATCATTAGTCTAAATGAAAATCTGGTGCTTGGCTCTATCCTAGTCTTCGTATCTCACTCAGTCTATAAGTAAATTCAAATAATGAGGAGATTTAGGATCACAAATTGGTGTCAAAATGTATAAATAATGAATAAAAGAATTGGATTTTTATACTATTTTTGGCCCTTATCCCCCTACTTTATTCCTTGTCAACCAACTCAATTCTTGACTTGGTCTCAGGGTTTAGGGTCATAAAATATTTTCAATATTTTATTCCTTTTTCTTTTCTTATCTCTATTATATAATTTTAGCATTAAAAACCATAATATTTATACAATAAATGTAATAAATCATAAATGCTATTTTGTATTAATTAGTTATATTTACATGCATTAGCTAGGGATTTTAAATCCAAAATGAAAGAATAAAGGTGATGAAATAGAGATTCACCAAAACCCCACTACTTTAGTCTTCAGGAATGATGTGAGTCCCAAACGACAGTTCAAGATTATAGTCAATCCTGAACAGTGGATTGATCGAAGAGGTGAAAGGTGAAGTGGAGAAACAGAATACTCGAAAAGTGAGTCTTCTCGAGTCGAAGATGATCGGTTTGGAGTGTGGAATGAGTCCGCAAAGTTAGAACTAGAAATGCTCGAATCCGACATCTTTGATATGAAGAGATGAGATGCGAGAACATGAAGGTAAAAAAAGATCGACTAGAAGGCGTGAATGGAACAGAAGGATCTCTAGAACTAGAAATAAACACAAAACAAACCCCGAATTCACCAACTGACACAAGTTGATACCGTAAGAGTTTGGTATGTTATCTTTTCAGTTTTAGTTGGTGATAAATTCAATCTTGTACAAGAGTTAGCAAGATATCAGGAGCCGGAAGTTTTCCTAAAGACGGGCCCGAATTCTTATGACAAGTTGCATCCACTTTCAACCACTATAGGTGTAAGTATGGACCGTAAAATGGCCACATGTGTTACTTAAGGACGATGCCTTACACAATGTCCTTTAAACCACCCACTCTACTAAATGAAGTACGAATCCTGAAACGGCTACTGTGTTCCCTCACTAAAAAGTAGTTAACGATTTTTTTAGAATCAGTAGTCTAAATGAAAATCTGGAGCTTGGCTCTATCCTAGTCTTCGTATCTCATTCAATCTACAAGTAAATTCAAATAATGAGGGGGTAACTTCCCTAAAATAATGATGATTGTCCATAAGTTTAATTTTAGGGTCAAGATTTCTTCAACAATCCCAATTTTATAAAGTTGTAATTTTTTGATTTTTTTAAATAAATTGACTATTGAATTTCCTATTTCCTTTTAATATTATGTGAGTGAAAACAAGGAAGAAGATGGAAAAGGCAATGCACGGTGAAATTCAATGATGCATGCAAGAGATAAGAGATGCATACCTTCTCGCCAGGACTCTACATGCAGGGTGATCGACATAGAATTTAAATGCAGAAAATAAACTAACCTAAATGATACACGTGAACCAGCCTAGCAATAACTTCTATTAGCAGGCTAGAACTAGTTAGTTTAACTAAGTTTAAATTACGCTCTACTCTATAGGTGCAAAAATTCTTGTTTAGGACTTTGGACCTAATAGATTACCTATATCAAGCAAGTTAATAAAGCATATCACCAAGGGTTCAAGCACATGAAATCACATGAAACAAAGAAAAAGAAGGCGATGAAAATAAAACCGGTGTGGTCCCCCAAGTGCACTAGCACTTGGCGAAACATACCCCACGCACAATATATATATATATAATATATAGTGTCCTTTTACAAGAGGTTTGAATGTATAAAATGCTAAAACTATATATGCAAATTGCTCCAAATTATTGGTCTTATCCAAACCTCCTCCTCCTCCTCCTACGCTCTCATGAGGCTCGGTGAAGAATCAAGCTGCCTCCGCTTCGCTTGGGTGCACCGACACTCCTTAGAATGTCGATCTTGCTCATTGGGCCCTTACAAGAAAGAGGAAACACAAGTATGTGTAAGAGACATAGTTATATAAATATGAGCAAAAATATTGTGAAAATAAACACAAAAATATAGACAATCAATAAAGAGGTGGATATGAAGCAAAAATAGAAGATAAAGTGGATATGGACCTCAAATGAATTCGTAAGTCTAATCTTGGTGAGCTTCCGATGTCCAACAATTGGATCCTGCAAGCGTTGTATAAGCTCCCTCACAGCATACATTATTCAATTTGGGTGCTCACTCCTCAACAAAGTGCAGATCTACAATAGTTAAGCACCAAAATGTAGACACAATAAAATGAAATAAATGATTGACAAAAATGTGGACAAAGAATGTGTAGACAATGAAATAAATGTCAAAAAATATTGAAAAAATTAGAGAAAGAAAATCAAGTATTTACAATCAAGAAAAGTAGGTCAAGAGAGAAAAACCTAATTACCCTCACCTTCTCCCCGGCAATGATGTCATTTGTTGAATCGACGAAATTCATTGTTTTTAATATTGAAATTAATGTGCAATGTCGTTGCAACCCTAAAAATCACTCAATAAAATTTTATCCAATTCTCAAGCAAAAATCAATGAAGAAAATTTATCAAGAGAAAATTGCTATTTAATTTACCAATATAGATAATAGGATGGAACTCAGGGAGGCTACAAAAATCTCGAGGATTATTCTATGCAATGAAAAATCAATGAAAGAATGAAGGCATTTCTATGCACACTATGGTTGGTTTTTATTTTTTGAATTTTGTATTTTTTCAAGAATTTTGATTTTAATTTTTTGGTTTTTTAGTTTTTTTATGATTTTTAATTTTGCATTTTTTTAAAACATTGGAATAATTAATGAAAAATAAGACACACTCTCGGCCACTCTTTTTTTATTTTTTAATTATGTGAAAATACCCAAAAATTTAACTAAAATTATTTTGGGATTTCGATAATTTTTAATGTTTTATAATTTTTCTAATTTTTTCCACAAATTTTAAAACTATTAAACAAATCAAGAGGGAATAAAAAAGTAAAACAAACTAGTTGTTTTCGGATTTTTAAAATAACAAATAAGGTCAAAAATGGGTGAAATATACACAGAATGCAAGATATTCTTTTATTTTCCAGAAAAACATTTTGTGTTTTTTATTTTTAATTTAGTTTCTATGAATTTTTTATGTTTTATATTTATATTTTCTTTGTTTTATTCAATCTAGAAGGAAATGGCACAAAATCAGAAGAAACATTCAAATGCTCATTTTTATTATTCAAAACAGAATCCTCATGCAAAATAGGACAATCCAGAATCGGTCTGTACACTATTGTCCAACATTGGGGTAGACAAAACAAAATCAAAAATAGGATAGGCTAATGCTGGTGGTGTAGAAGAATAATCCATGACTAGTGTGCTCTCCCTCTCCTCTGACGGTGAACTGCATATGACTGGTGAAGGTGAAGGTGGTGGTGGTGAAGAAGAAGATGGAGAAACTCCATGCTCGAGTGATGCTACACTGGGTCTACGCACTGATGGTAAAGAAGATGATGTGGAAGGTGAAGCTCTCTCTCTAGCTTTATCTCCCAATCCCAACGCCTATGAAGGCGGCTGCAATCTCCTGCCGCTCTTGAGATAAATAATGTCAGATAAACATGTGATATCAAGGGACGTACCTGTCTCGGGTGTGGATGGATTATGGGATACTTGCTCCTTGCATTTGAAGTTGTTGGGATGGGCTTTGACTTTTGCTCAGATTAGTGTCTTTGTGGTGGTTAGGTCGTCAAGCCTCTAAGTAAGATCATTCATGTTTTTCATCAATAGCGCGAACTAATCGAGTGTTGGATTCATTGTAGGTGGCTCGAGATGCTCAACGACAAGCTGTCGTTGAGAGTGGTAGTAAGGAAGCTGTCGGTATTCATACTGTTGTTAATGAGGAGGAAGAAGATGTGAATACTATCCAAATGATGCAGATTGCTGCTGGTGGTAGGACTGTGGAAAATATGCATACTGCATCTGCGGTTGGCCATGTCTCCAGCTCTGGAAGTGAGGTAGATACTGAAAGTGAGGCTGGAACTGCTGATGCTAGTACTGTTGCTGTTTGCCTCCCTGAAACTGGTGTGCGGGTCTCTGTCCCCGTTGGGAACCCAACTAGCCTTGCCTTGATGGATGGGACCGGTTGATCTCTCGGTCAAACTAGATACCACTCACCTCCTAAATGATAGTTGATGTGGTGACTACTTCTCAGGAATATATGGAACCTCCTGCTGGTATAGTATTATTTGGTGAGACTGTTGCTGGACCTAGTCAGGGGTCTACACATAGTAAACATGCCGAACAGTGGAAGGTCCTCTGGTACTCTGCTGGGTGGAAGTGGAAGATGTCTGCTCTCGAGCAGAAGTGTCTGCTGCTGCACTTGCACTCTGGCATGCGCTGATTGCACTCATAAGAAGTTCTAGATGCTTCATTATCTCTTCCAACTTATCCAGTTTCTTCATCCTCTGTTCGATACTTGAAGCTTCTCTAGCTTCTTGGACCGTTTCTTAATAATGTTCACTTTGGATAGGTGATTGCCAATGATGGTTAGATCAGAACTGTCCACCCTATCCACATCATGTGATGTCGTCATGTTGACAACCTTATGGGGTGTTGCAGGATAAGTGACGGGAGGCTTCTGGAATGCACGTGAAGAAGAAAGAACTGCAATTCTGTCTACCATCTCCTCAAAAATTTGGTATAAGACATCCTCACCCTTATTGAAATGACTAAACCATAAGCAACGTCTACAGCTTTTGGTTCTCATGACTCATGCCCCCAAAGAAGTTCTGCACAAGGGTTGTCTTTGAAATATTGTGATGGAGGCACTTCTCCATTAAACCTTTGAATCTTTCCCATGCTTCGTGAATAGGCTCATGAGACATTTGGGAGAAGTTTACTATCAGTGATTGCAATTTGGTTGACGCGTCCAAGTGGGTATTATTTGCTTAGAAAAAGCAGACCTCAACTCATACCATGCAGTGACAACTTTTCCTAAATGATTTACCCAATATAGGGCCTAGTCCATCAAACTGAAAGGAAACACCACCATCTTCACTACCTCTAACAGGATGTTAGGGTAATGGATCATGCTGCATATGCCATTGAATTGTTGGAGGTGTACATAAGATTTTTCATTTATATTTCCGTGGAATTTGTGGAGTAATGGTAAAATAACGAGCTTAAGCTCGAAATGCCCATGAATTGCATGAATTTGAATAAGTGTATTTGTTTAACCTGATCCTGGATTATAGGATTCTCTAAGTGAGAGCTTAGCCACCGGCTCTACTAGCTCATCTCCCCCGTTCCCACCTCCTCTATGGTTTCTATCCTCCTTTCTCCTGTCATGCCTCATCTCGAGAATCATATCTCTCAACGCAGCTTGAAAGTTGGTCTGTTATGTCAACTGAGCCGGAATGGATTGAATGGAGGCTAACATGGTAATGTTGATCTCGATATGCTCAGCCATGGCACCTTCCCTATTAGGTGGCATCAAGTGCACTGTCTCAATTTTTGCAAGTGTAAACTACACTGGTTTAGTATTTAGGAATGATGAAGTCCCAAATGGAAATTCAAGATTAGAGTCAAATCTTGAACAGTGGATTTATCAAAGAGGTGAAAGGTGAAGTGGAGAGACAGAATACTCGGAAAGTGAGTCTTCTCGAGTAGAAGATGACCGGTTTGGAGTGTGGTATGAGTCCGCAAAGTTAGAACTAGAAATGCTCAAATCTGACATCTTTGATATGAAGAGACGAGATGCGAGAACATGAAGGTCAAACAAAAAAAGAATGAGCAGAAGGCGTGAATGGCACAGAAGAATCTCTAGCACTAGCAATAAACGTAAAACAAACCCCCAATCCACCAGCTGACATAAATGGATACTGTAAGAATTCGATATGTTATCTTTTCAGTTTTAATTTGTGATAAATTCAATCTTGTACAAGAGTTAGCGAGCTATTAGTTGATGAAAGTTTTCCTAAAGGCTGGCCGGAATTCTTACGACTAGTTGCATCCAATTTCAGCCAGTATGGGTGTAAGTATGGACCGTAAAATGGCTACCTGTGTTACTTAAGGATGGTGCCTTACACAATGTCCTTTAAACCACCCACTCTGCTAAAGGAAGTACGAATCGTGAAATGGCTACCATGTTCCCTCACTAAGAATTAGCTAATGATTTTTTTAGAATCATTAGTCTAAATGAAAATCTGATGCTTGGCTCTATCCTAGTCTTCGTATCTCACTCAGTCTATAAGTAAATTCAAATAATGAGGAGGTTTAGGATCACAAATTGGTGTCAAAATGTATAAATAATGAATAAAAGAATTGGATTTTTATACTATTTTTGGCCCTTATCCCCCTACTTTATTCCTTGTCGACCAACTCAATTCTTGACTTGGTCTCAGGGTTTAGGGTGATAAAATATTTTCAATATTTTGTTCCTTTTTCTTTTCTTAACTCTATTATATAATTTTAGCATTAAAAACCATAATATTTATACAATAAATGTAATAAATCATAAATGCTATTTTGTATTAATTAGTTATATTTACATGCATTAGCTAGGGATTTTAAATCCAAAATGAAAGAATAAAGATGATGAAATGGAGATTCATCAAAACCCCACTACTTTAGTCTTCAGGAATGATGTGAGTCCCAAATGACAGTTCAAGATTATAGTCAATCCTGAATAGTGGATTGATCGAAGAGGTGAAAGGTGAAGTGGAGAAACAGAATACTCGAAAAGTAAGTCTTCTTGAGTCGAAGATGATCGGTTTGGAGTGTGGAATGAGTCCGCAAAGTTAGAACTAGAAATGCTCAAATCCGACATCTTTGATATGAAGAGATGAGACGCGAGAACATGAAGGTAAAAAGAAGATCGATTAGAAGCGTGAATGGAACAGAAGGATCTCTAGAACTAGCAATAAACACAAAACAAACCCCAAATTCACCAACTAACACAAGTTGATACCGTAAGAGTTTGGTATGTTATCTTTTCAGTTTTAGTTGGTGATAAATTCAATCTTGTACAAGAGTTAGCAAGATATTAGGAGCCGGAAGTTTTCCTAAAGACGGGCCCGGATTCTTACGACAAGTTGCATCCACTTTCAACCACTATAGGTGTAAGTATGGACCGTAAAATGGCCACCTGTATTACTTAAGGACGATGCCTTACACAATGTCCTTTAAACCACCCACTCTACTAAATGAAGTACGAATCGTGAAATGGCTACTGTGTTCCCTCACTAAAAAGTAGTTAACGATTTTTTTAGAATCAGTAGTCTAAATGAAAATCTGGAGCTTGGCTCTATCCTAGTCTTCGTATCTCATTCAGTCTACAAGTAAATTCAAATAATGAGGAGGTAACTTCCCTAAAACAATGATGATTGTCCTTAGGTTTAATTTTAGGGTCAAGTTTTCTTCAACAGTCCCAATTTTATAAAGTTTTATTTTTTGATTTTTTAATAAATTGACTATTGAATTTCCTATTTCCTTTTAATATTATGTGAGTGAAAACAAGGAAGAAGATGGAAAAGGCAATGCACGGTAAAATTCAATGATGCATGCAATAGATAAGAGATGCATACCTTCTCGCCAGGACTCTACATGTAGGGTGATCGGCATAGAATTTAAATGCAGAAAATAAACTAACCTAAATGATACACGTGAACCAGCCTAGCAATAACTTCTATTAGCAGGCTAGAACTAGTTAGTTTAACTAAGTTTATATTACGCTCTACTCTATAGGTGCAAATATTCTTGTTTAGGACTTTGGACCTAATAGATTACCTATATCAAGTAAGTTAATAAAGCATATCACCAAGGGTTCAAGCACATGAAATCACATGAAACAAAGAAAAAGAAGGCGATGAAAATAAAACCGGTGTGGTCCCCCAAGTGCACTAGCACTTGGCGAAACATACCCCACGCACAATATATATATATATAATATATAGTGTCCTTTTACAAGAGGTTTGAATGTATAAAATGCTAAAACTATATATGCAAATTGCTCCAAATTATTGGTCTTATCCAAACCTCCTCCTCCTCCTCCTACGCTCTCATGAGGCTCGGTGAAGAATCAAGCTGCCTCCGCTTCGCTTGGGTGCACCGACACTCCTTAGAATGTCGATCTTGCTCATTGGGCCCTTACAAGAAAGAGGAAACACAAGTATGTGTAAGAGACATAGTTATATAAATATGAGCAAAAATATTGTGAAAATAAACACAAAAATATAGACAATCAATAAAGAGGTGGATATGAAGCAAAAATAGAAGATAAAGTGGATATGGACCTCAAATGAATTCGTAAGTCTAATCTTAGTGAGCTTCCGATGTCCAACTATTGGATCCTGCAAGCATTGTATAAGCTCCCTCACAGCATACAGTATTCAATTTGGGTGCTCACTCCTCAACAAAGTGCAGATCTACAATAGTTAAGCACCAAAATGTAGACACAATAAAATGAAATAAATTATTGACAAAAATGTGGACAAAGAATGTGTAGACAATGAAATAAATGTCAAAAAATATTGAAAAAATGAGAGAAAGAAAATCAAGTATTTACAATCAAGAAAAGTAGGTCAAGAGAGAAAAACCTAATTACCATCATCTTCTCCCTGGCAATGATGTCATTTGTTGAATCGATGAAATTCATTGTTTTTAATATTGAAATTAATGTGCAATGTCGTTGCAACCCTAAAAATCACTCAATAAAATTTTATCCAATTCTCAAGCAAAAATCAATGAAGAAAATGTATCAAGAGAAAATTGCTATTTAATTTACCAATATAGATAATAGGATGGAACTCAGGGAGGCTACAAAAATCTCGAGGATTATTCTATGCAATGAAAAATCAATGAAAGAATGAAGGCATTTCTATGCACACTATGGTTGGTTTTTATTTTTTGAATTTTGTAATTTTTCATGAATTTTAATTTTAATTTTTTGGTTTTTTAGTTTTTTTTTATTTTTAATTTTGCAATTTTTTTAAAACAATGGAATAATTAATGAAAAATAAGACACACTCTCGGCCACTCTTTTTTTATTTTTTAATTATGTGAAAATACCCAAAAATTTAACTTAAATTATTTTGGGTTTTTGATAAATTTTTAATGTTTTATAATTTTTCTAATTTTTTTCACAATTTTTAGAACTATTAAATAAATCAAGAGTGAATAAAAAAGTAAAACAAACTAGTTGTTTTCGGATTTTTTAAAATAACAAATAAGGTCAAAAATGGGTGAAATATACACAGAATGCAAGATATTCTTTTATTTTCCAGAAAAACATTTTGTGTTTTTTTATTATTTATTATTTAGTTTCTATGAATTTTTTATGTTTTATATTTAGTTTTTCTTTGTTTTATTCAATCTAGAAGGAAATGGCACAAAATCAGAAGAAACATTCAAATGCTCATTTTTATTATTCAAAACAGAATCCTCATGCAAAATAGGACAATCCAGAATCGGTCTGTACACTATTGTCCAACATTGGGGTAGACAAAACAAAATCAAAAATAGGATAGGCTAATGCTGGTGGTGTAGAAGAATAATCCATGACTAGTGTTCTCTCCCTCTCCTCTGACGGTGAACTGCATATGACTGGTGAAGGTGAAGGTGGTGGTGGTGAAGAAGAAGATGGCAAAACTCTATGCTCGAGTGCTGCTACACTGGGTCTACGCACTGATGGTAAAGAAGATGATGTGGAAGGTGAAGCTCTCTCACTAGCTTTATCTCCCAATCCCAACGCCTATGAAGGCGGCTGCAATCTCCTGCCGCTCTTGAGATAAATAATGTCAGATAAACATGTGATATCAAGGGACGTACCTGTCTCGGGTGTGGATGGATCACGGGATACTTGCTCCTTGCATTTGAAGTTGTTGGGATGGGCTTCGACTTATGCTCGGATTAGTGTCTTTGGTGGTTAGGTCGTCAAGCCTCTAAGTAAGATCATTCATGTTTTTCATCAATAACGCGAACTAATCGAGTGTTGGATTCATTGAAGGTGGCTTGAGATGCTAAACGACAAGCTGTCGTTGAGAGTGGTAGTAAGGAAGCTGTCGGTATTCATACTGTTGTTAATGAGGAGGAAGAAGATGTGAATACTATCCAAATGATGCAGATTGCTGCTGGTGGTAGGACTGTGGAAAATATGCACACTGCATCTGCGGTTGGCCATGTCTCCAGCTCTGGAAGTGAGGTAGATACTGAAAGTGAGGCTGGAACTGCTGATGCTAGTACTGTTGCTGTTTGCCTCCCTGAAACTGGTGTGCGGGTCTCTGTCCCTGTTTGGAACCCAACTAGCCTTGCCTTGATGGATGGGGCTGGTTGATCTCTCGGTCAAACTAGATACCACTCACCTCCTGAATGATAGTTGATGTGGTGACTACTTCTCAGGAATATATGGAACCTCCTGCTGGTATAGTATTATTTGGTGAGACTGTTGCTGGACCTAGTCAGGGGTCTACACATAGTAAACATGCCGAACCGTGGAAGGTCCTCTGGTACTCTGCTGGGTGGAAGTGGAAGATGTCTGCTCCCGAGCAGAAGTGTTAGCTGCTGCACTTGCACTCTGGCAAGCTCTGATTGCACTCACAAGAAGTTCTAGATGCTTCGTTATCTCATCCAACTTATCCAGTTTCTTCATCCTCTGTTCGATCACTTGGAGCTTCTCTAGCTTCTTGGACCATTTCTTAATAATGTTCACTTTGGATAGGTGATTGCCAATGACGGTTAGATCAGAATTGTCCACCCTATCCACATCATGTGATGTCGTCATGTTGACAACCTTATGGGGTGTTGCAGGATAAGTGACGGGAGGCTTCTGTACTGCACGTGAAGAAGAAAGAACTGCAATTCTCTCTGCCATCTCCTCAAAAATTTTGTATAAGACATCCTTACCCTTATTGAAATGACTAACCCATAAGCAACGTCTACCAGCTTTTGGTTCTCGTGACTCATGCCCCCAAAGAAGTTCTGCACAAGGGTTGTCTTTGAAATATTGTGATGGAGGCACTTCTCCATTAAACCTTTGAATCTTTCCCATGCTTCGTGAATAGGCTCATGGGACATTTGGGAGAAGTTTACTATCGGTGATTGCAATTTGGTTGACGCGTCCAAGTGGGTATTATTTGCTTAGAAAAGCAGACCTCAACTCTTACCATGCAATGACAGCTTTTCCTAAATGATTTACCCAATATAGGGCCTAGTCCATCAAACTGAAAGGAAACACCACCATCTTCACTACCTCTAACAGGATGTTAGGGTAATGGATCATGCTGCATATGCCATTGAATTGTTGGAGGCGTACATAAGATTTTTCATTGATATTTCCGTGGAATATGTGGAGTAATGGTAAAATAACGAGCTTAAGCTCGAAATGCCCATGAATTGCATGAATTTGAATGAGTGTATTTGTTTGTCCTGATCCTGGATTATAGGATTCTCTATGTGAGAGCTTAGCCACCGGCTCTACAAGCTCATCTCCCCCGTTCCCACCTCCTTTATGGTTTCTATCCTCCTTTCTCCTGTCATGCCTCATCTCGAGAATCATATCTCTCAACGCTGTTGAAAGTCGGTCTGTTATGTCAACTGAGCCGGAATGGATTTAATGGAGGCTAACATGGTAATGTTGATCTCGATATGCTCAGCCATGGCACCTTCCCTATTCGGTGGCATCAAGTGCACTGTCTCAATTTTTGCGAGTGTAAACTACACTGGTTTAGTATTTAGGAATGATGAAGTCCCAAATGGAAATTCAAGATTAGAGTCAATCTTGAACAATGGATTTATCAAAGAGGTGAAAGGTGAAGTGGAGAGACAAAATACTCGGAAAGTGAGTCTTCTCGAGTAGAAGATGACCGGTTTGGAGTGTGGTATGAGTTCGCAAAGTTAGATCTAGAAATACTCAAATCTGACATCTTTGATATGAAGAGACGAGATGCGAGAACATGAAGGTCAAACAAAAAAGAATGAGCAGAAGGCGTGAATGGCACAAAAGAATCTCTAGCACTAGCAATAAACACAAAACAAACCCCCAATCCACCAGCTGACATAAATGGATACTGTAAGAATTCGATATGTTATCTTTTCAGTTTTAATTTGTGATAAATTCAATCTTGTACAAGAGTTAGCGAGCTATTAGTTGATGGAAGTTTTCCTAAAGGCTGGCCGGAATTCTTACGACTAGTTGCATCCAATTTCAGCTAGTATGGGTGTAAGTATGGACCGTAAAATGGCTACCTGTGTTACTTAAGGATGGTGCCTTACACAATGTCCTTTAAACCACCCACTCTGCTAAAGGAAGTACGGATCGTGAAATGGCTACCATGTTCCCTCACTAAGAATTAGCTAATGATTTTTTAGAGTCATTAGTCTAAATGAAAATCTGGTGCTTCGCTCTCTCCTAGTCTTCGTATCTCACTCAGTCTATAAGTAAATTCAAATAATGAGGAGGTTTAGGATCACAAATTGGTGTCAAAATGTATAAATAATGAATAAAAGAATTAGATTTTTATACTATTTTGGCCCTTATCCCCCATACTTTATTCCTTGTCTACCAACTCAATTCTTGACTTGGTCTTAGGGTTTAGGGTCATAAAATATTTTCAATATTTTATTCCTTTTTCTTTTCTTATCTCTATTATATAATTTTAGCATTAAAAACCATAATATTTATACAATAAATGTAATAAATCATAAATGCTATTTTGTATTAATTAGTTATATTTACAAGTATTACCTAGGGATTTTAAATCTAAAATGAAAGAATAAAGGTGATGAAATGGAGATTCATCAAAACCCCACTACTTTAGTCTTCAGGAATGATGTGAGTCCCAAATGACAGTTCAAGATTATAGTCAATCCTGAACAGTGGATTGATCGAAGAGGTGAAAGGTGAAGTGGAGAAACAGAATACTCAAAAAGTGAGTCTTCTCGAGTCGAAGATGATCGGTTTGGAGTGTGGAATGAGTCCGCAAAGTTAGAACTAGAAGTGCTCGAATCCGACATCTTTGATATGAAGAGATGAGATGCGAGAACATGAAGGTAAAAAAAGATCGACTAGAAGGCGTGAATGGAACAGAAGGATCTCTAGAACTAGCAATAAACACAAAACAAACCCCAAATTCACCAACTGACACAAGTTGATACCGTAAGAGTTTGGTATGTTATCTTTTCAGTTTTAGTTGGTGATAAATTCAATCTTGTACAAGAGTTAGCAAGATATTAGGAGCCGGAAGTTTTCCTAAAGACGGGCCCGAATTCTTACGACAAGTTGCATCCACTTTCAACCACTATAGGTGTAAGTATGGACCGTAAATGGCCACCTGTGTTACTTAAGGACGATGCCTTACACAATGTCCTTTAAACCACCTACTCTACTAAATGAAGTACGAATCCTGAAACGGCTACTGTGTTCCCTCACTAAAAAGTAGTTAACGATTTTTTTTAGAATCAGTAGTCTAAATGAAAATCTGGAGCTTGGCTCTATCCTAGTCTTCGTATCTCATTCAATCTACAAGTAAATTCAAATAATGAGGGGGTAACTTCCCTAAAATAATGATGATTGTCCATAGGTTTAATTTTAGGGTCAAGTTTTCTTCAACAATCCCAATTTTATAAAGTTGTTATTTTTTGATTTTTTTAATAAATTGACTATTGAATTTCCTATTTCCTTTTAATATTATGTGAGTGAAAACAAGGAAGAAGATGGAAAAGGCAATGGACGGTGAAATTCAATGATGCATGCAAGAGATAAGAGATGCATACCTTCTCGCCAGGACTCTACATGCAGGGTGATCGGCATAGAATTTAAATGCAGAAAATAAACTAACCTAAATGATACACGTGAACCAGCCTAGCAATAACTTCTATTAGCAGGCTAGAACTAGTTAGTTTAACTAAGTTTAAATTACGCTCTACTCTATAGGTGCAAAAATTCTTGTTTAGGACTTTGGACCTAATAGATTACCTATATCAAGCAAGTTAATAAAGCATATCACCAAGGGTTCAAGCACATGAAATCGCATGAAACAAAGAAAAAGAAGGCGATGAAAATAAAACCAGTGAGGTCCCCCAAGTGCACTAGCACTTGGCGAAACATACCCCACACAATATATATATATATATATATATATATATATATATATAGTGTCCTTTTACAAGAGGTTTGAATGTATAAAATGCTAAAACTATATATGCAAATTGCTCCAAATTATTGGTCTTATCCAAACCTTCTCCTCCTCCTCCTACGCTCTCATGAGGCTCGGTGAAGAATCAAGCTGCCTCCGCTTCGCTTGGGTGCACTGACACTCCTTAGAATGTCGACCTCTCTCATTGGGCCCTTACAAGAAAGAGGAAACACAAGTATGTGTAAGAGACATAGTTATATAAATATGAGCAAAAATATTGTGAAAATAAACACAAAAATATAGACAATCAACAAAGAGGTGGATATGAAGCAAAAAGAGAAGATAAAGTGGATATGGACCTCAAATGAATTCGTAAGTCTAATCTTGGTGAGCTTCCGATGTCCAACAATTGGATCCTGCAAGCGTTGTATAAGCTCCCTCACAGTATACAATATTCAATTTGGGTGCTCACTCCTCAACAAAGTGCATATCTACAATAGTTAAGCACCAAAATGTAGACACAATAAAATGAAATAAATTATTGACAAAAATGTGGACAAAGAATGTGTAGACAATGAAATAAATGTCAAAAAATATTGAAAAAATGAGAGAAAGAAAATCAAGTATTTACAATCAAGAAAAGTAGGTCAAGAGAGAAAAACCTAATTACCCTCACCTTCTCCCCGGCAATGATGTCATTTGTTGAATCGACAAAATTCATTGTTTTTAATATTGAAATTAATGTGCAATGTCGTTGCAACCCTAAAAATCACTCAATAAAATTTTATTTAATTCTCAAGCAAAAATCAATGAAGAAAATGTATCAAGAGAAAATTGCTATTTAATTTACCAATATAGATAATAGGATGGAACTCAGGGAGGCTACAAAAATCTCGAGGATTATTCTATGCAATGAAAAATCAATGAAAGAATGAAGGCATTTCTATGCACACTATGGTTGGTTTTTATTTTTTGAATTTTGTATTTTTTCATGAATTTTGATTTTAATTTTTTGGTTTTTTAGTTTTTTTTATGATTTTTAATTTTGCATTTTTTTAAAACAATGGAATAATTAATGAAAAATAAGATACACTCTCGGCCACTCTTTTTTTATTTTTTAATTATGGGAAAATACCCAAAAAGTTAACTAAAATTATTTTGGGTTTTCGATAAATTTTTAATGTTTTATAATTTTTCTAATTTTTTCCACAAATTTTAAAACTAGTAAATAAATCAAGAGGGAATAAAAAAGTAAAACAAACTAGTTGTTTTTGGATTTTTAAAATAACAAATAAGGTCAAAAATGGGTGAAATATACACAGAATGCAAGATATTCTTTTATTTTCCAGAAAAACATTTTGTGTTTTTTTATTTTTAATTTAGTTTCTATGAATTTTTTATGTTTTATATTTAGTTTTTCTTTGTTTTATTCAATCTAGAAGGAAATGACACAAAATCAGAAGAAACATTCAAATGCTCATTTCTATTATTCAAAACAGAATCCTCATGCAAAGTAGGACAATCCAGAATCGGTCTGTACACTATTGTCCAACATTGGGGTAGGCAAAACAAAATCAAAAATAGGATAGGCTAATGCTGGTGGGGTAGAAGAATAATCCATGACTAGTGTGCTCTCCCTCTCCAATAACAATGAACTGCATATGACTGGTGAAGGTGAAGGTGGTGGTGGTGAAGAAGAAGATGGCAAAACTCCATGCTCGAGTGCTGCTACACTGGGTCTACGCACTGATGGTAAAGAAGATGATGTGGAAGGTGAAGCTCTCTCACTAGCTTTATCTCCCAATTCCAATGCCTATGAAGGCGGCTGCAATCTCCTACCGCTCTTGAGATAAATAATGTCAGATAAACATGTGATATCAAGGGACGTACCTGTCTCGGGTGTGGATGGATCATGGGATACTTGCTCCTTGCATTTGAAGTTGTTGGGATGGGCTTCGAC
This sequence comes from Ottelia alismoides, assembly GCA_037367405.1. Classification (NCBI taxonomy): domain Eukaryota; kingdom Viridiplantae; phylum Streptophyta; class Magnoliopsida; order Alismatales; family Hydrocharitaceae; genus Ottelia; species Ottelia alismoides. The sequence continues at coordinate 506,040 of JAZKJV010008174.1, read as the reverse complement.
TTATGCTCGGATTAGTGTCTTTGTGGTTGTTAGGTCGTCAAGCCTCTAAGTAAGATCATTCATGCTTTTCATCAACAACGCGAACTGATCGAGTGTTGGATTCATTGAAGGTGGCTCGAGATGCTCAACGACAAGCTGTCATTGAGAGTGGCAGTAAGGAAGCTGTCGGTATTCATACTGTTGTTAATGAGGAGGAAGAAGATGTGAATACTATCCAAACGATGCAGATTGCTGTTGGTGGTAGGACTGTGGAAAATATGCACACTGCATCTGCAGTTGGCCATGTCTCCAGCTCTAGAAGTGAGGTAGATACTGAAAGTGAGGCTGGAACTGCTGATGCTAGTACTGTTGCTGTTTGCCTCCCTGAAACTGGTGTGCGGGTCTCAGTCCCTGTTGGGAACCCAACTAGCCTTGTCTTGATGGATGGGGCTGGTTGATCTCTCGGTCAAACTAGATACCACTCACCTCCTAAATGATAGTTGATGTGGTGACTACTTCTCAGGAATATATGGAACCTCCTGCAGGTATAGTATTATTTGGTGAGACGGTTGCTGGACCTAGTCAGGGGTCTACACATAGTAAACATGCCGAACAGTGGAAGGTCCTCTGGTACTCTGCTGGGTGGAAGTGGAAGATGTCTGCTCCCGAGCAGAAGTGTCAGCTGCTGCACTTGCACTCTGGCATGCGCTGATTACACTCACAAGAAGTTCTAGATGCTTCGTTATCTCATCCCGCTTATGTAGTTTCTTCATCCTCTGTTCGATCACTTGGAGCTTCTCTAGCTTCTTGGACCGTTTCTTAATAATGTTCACTTTGGATAGGTGATTGCCAATGATGGTTAGGTCATAACTGTCCACCCTATCTACATCATGTGATGTCGTCATGTTGACAACCTTATGGGGTGTTGCAGGATAAGTGACGGGAGGCTTCTGGAATGCACATGAAGAAGAAAGAACTGCAATTCTCTCCGCCATCTCCTCAAAAATTTGGTATAAGACATCATCACCCTTATTGAAATGACTACCCCATAAGCAACGTCTACCAGCTTTTGGTTCTCGTGACTCATGCCCCCAAAGAAGTTCTGCATGAGGGTTGTCTTTGAAATATTGTGATGGAGGCACTTCTCCATCAAACCTTTGAATCTTTCCCGTGCTTCGTGAATAGGCTGATGGGACATTTGGGAGAAGTTTACTATCAGTGATTGCAATTTGGTTGACGCGTCCAAGTGGGTACTATTTGCTTAGAAAAGCAGACCTCAACTCTTACCATGCAGTGACAACTTTTCCTAAATGATTTACCCAATATAGGGCCTAGTCCATCAAACTGAAAGGAAACACCACCATCTTCACTACCTCTAACAGGATGTAAGGGTAATGGATCATGCTGCATATGCCATTGAATTGTTGGAGGTGTACATAAGATTTTTCATTGATATTTCCGTGGAATATGTGGAGTAATGGTAAAATAACGAGCTTAAGCTCGAAATGCCCATGAATTGCATGAATTTGAATAAGTGTATTTGTTTGTCCTGATCCTGGATTATAGGATTCTCTAAGTGAGAGCTTAGCCACTGGCTCTACAAGCTCGTCTCCCCCGTTCCCACCTCCTCTATGGTTTCTATCCTCCTTTCTCCTGTCATGCCTCATCTCAAGAATCATATCTCTCAATGCAGCTTGAAAGTCAGTCTGTTCTGTCAACTGAGCCGGAATGGATTGAATGGAGGCTAACATGGTAATGTTGATCTCGATATGCTCAGCCATGGCACCTTCCCTATTAGGTGGCATCAAGTGCACTGTCTCAATTTTTGCAAGTGTAAACTACACTGGTTTCGTATTTAGGAATGATGAAGTCCCAAATGGAAATTCAAGATTAGAGTCAATCTTGAACAATGGATTGATCAAAGAGGTGAAAGGTGAAGCGGAGAAAACATAATACTCAAGAAGTACGTCTATCGAGTAGAAGATGACCGGCTAGGAGTGTGTAATGAGTCTGCAAAGTTAGAACTAGAAATGATCCAATTCGACATCTTCGATATGAAGAGGAGAGATGCGAGAACACGAAGGTCAAACAAAAAGAGAATAAGTAGAAGGTGTGAATGTCGCATAAGGATCTCTAGCACTAGAAATCAAATAAAAAACAAACCCCGAATTCACTAACTGACACAAGTGGAACCGTAAGAGTTCAGTGTTTTATCTTTTCAGTTTTAATTGGTCATGAATTCAATCTTGTACATGATTAGCGAGCTATTAGGTGCTGGAAGTTTTCCTAAAGACTGGTCCGAATTCTTACGACTAGTTGCATACACTTTCAGCAACTATGGGTGTATGTACGGACCGTAAAATGACTACCCGTGTTACTTAAGGATGGTCTCTTACAAAATGTCCTTTAAACCACCCACTCTGCTAAGGGAAGTACGGACCGTGAAATGACTACATTTTGTTTGATTCAATAGTCTAAATGAAAATCCAGAGCTTGGCTCTATCCTAGCCTAATTGATTACTTGGCTCAAGCAAGTTAGTAAAGCATATCACCAAGGGTTCAAGCACATGAAACCACGTGAAACAAACAAAAAGAAGTCGATGAAAACAAAACCGGTGAGGTCCCCAAGTGCATTGACGCTTAGCAAAACAAACCCCACACAAGTTATAAATGTCCTTTTACAAGAGTTTTGGATGTATAAATTGATAAAACTATCTATGCAAATTGCTCCAAATGATGGGTCTCCTTCAAATCTTCTTCTCCTCCTCCTATGCTCTCCTGCGGCTCGGTGAATAATCAAGCCACCTCCACTTTACTTTAGTACGCTGATACTCCTAGGAATGCTGCCCTCGCTCGTCGACCCTAACAAGAAAGAGGAAACCCAAGTATGTGTAAGAGACATAATTATATAAATATAAACAAAAATAATGTGAAAATAAACACAAAAATAAAGACAATCAACAAAAGAGGTGGATATGAAGCATAATTAGAAGAGCAAGTGGATATGGATTTCAAATGAATCCTTAAGTCCGATCTTGGGGAGCTTTCGGTGTTAGACAAATCGGATACTGCAAGTGTTTTATAAGCTCCCTCACAGCACACGATATTCAATTTGAGTGCTCACTCCTCAACAAAGTACAAATGCACAATAGTTAAGCACCAAAATGTAGACAAAATAAAATGAAATAAATTATTGACAAAAATATGGACAAAGAATGTGTAGACAATTAAATAAATGTAAAAAATATAGGAAAAAATGACAAAGAAAATAAAGTATTTACAATCAAGAATAGTCGGTCAAGAGAAAAACCTAACTACCCTCGTCGTCTCCCCGATAATGGCACCATTTGTTGAATCGACGAAATTCAAGGGTTTAATTATTAAAATTAATGTGCAATTGCACTACTATACTAAAAATCCCTAAAAAAGTTACCCAATTATTAAGAAAAAAAATGAAGAAAATGTAGGAAGACAAAATTGCCATTTAATTTACATGTATAACTAACAAGATTGAACTCAGGGAGGCTACAAAAATCCTGAGGGTTATTCTATGCAATGAAAAACAATGAAACAATGAAGGAATTTCTATGCACATTATGCTTAGTTTTTGTGTTTTTAATTTTTTTATGAATTTTAATTTTATATTTTTATTTGGTTTTCTGATTTTATTTTTTTTAAAACTTTTAATTTTGCAAAAGCCTTTTTAAAACAATGGAATAATTAAAGGAAAATAGGACACACTCTCGTTTACTCTTTTTGTATTTCTTAGTTACGTCAAAAATATCCAGAAAATTTACCTAAAATTGTTTTTAGGATTTTGATAATTTTTTAATGTTTTTGTAAAATTTCCAGATTTTCTAAAATTTTAAAACCCTTCAATTAAATAAAAAAATAAGGAATAAATTAAACAAAAAGTAAATTACATGTTTTTAGATTTTTAAAATAATAAATAAGGTTAAAAATAGGTGAAATATACAAACAATGAAAGATATTTTGTTATATTTTCAAGAAATACATTTCGTCTTGTTGGATTTTAATCGAATTTCTATGAATTTTTAATATTTTTATGAGCTTTGTGCCTTTATGATTAAATTAATAATTGAAATACCAAAATTGTGTATAAATTAAAATAATCAAAAGAAGCACACAAGGAATTGTTTTTAGAATTTTTCATGGAAATTTTATATTTTTATTGATTTTTAAATGCAAATAAAGAGTTGTTAAGAATTTTTTGAATTCTGATAAATAATAAAAATAATGGAAATACAAAATACAATTTATTGATGCAAGATGAATGTAATAAGAGCATATATGAATTTAGATGTAATTTTCTAAGGTCTTTCGATATTTTTTATTTGATTTTTAATATACAAAACAATTGCAAATGAACATGGACCTAAATGAAATTATTTTAAGTTAGCAGACTAAATAGTAACAAATAAAAAGTAGTGGGGCGAAATATTTAAATTTCCCAACAAAACACGTGCACCGGCACGTGTGCCTTGTTGGATTAGACACGTATGAAAATGAAATTGTTTTAGGGTCCTGAAAATTACACATAAGTACGATGATTTTATTGCAATTTTTCCAAAAACTCAGTTCATACACACATCTCATAGTTTAAGTAGGACTTAAATGCAATTAAAATAAATACCTAGAGAAAAAAAGCAAATGTTCAGATAATGATAAGATGACACATGGTGTCACTAGGACTTATTTAAAAATAAAATAAAGACAAGGGCATTGATGAAATTGTACCCTTAAAATGACGTGGAACTTTGGGCGACTCTGATGCGCTGCTGCTCTGATCAAACGGTGGAGAATGAATATGGAATGAAGAGCGTCGATCAGATCTGGAGATTTGATCTACGACAGATAATTGGGGTAGAATGGACGGTCAAAACGGAAACTGTGCTGGCTATTCTTGATCGTGCGATGTAGAGAGGCCACGGAGGAACTGGGATGAAAAAGGACTCCGAAGAACTTCGATCGGAGAGAACTAGGTCGTTTGTCACCCAAATCCTATGCTGACAAGTTCTACGGCTCCCTGGGATCCTCCTCCGTCGATCGGGGGAACCAATGGAGCTCAACGATCTGCAAACATGAATATGGGGATTGAATAAGGTTTGATTTCAAATGAATCCCTTAGATCTCGCTCCTTGCTCCAAAACGTGTTTTGGGAACTGCAAGAGGAAGCTTGTGCTTGGAGAGAGAGAGTCTTCGGCATAATGTTAGGTCAAAAACATCAAGGGAGGTGACTGGATGGGGACTCTGGCAAAGATGGTCGGACAAGGAGTCGAATGCTAGATCTGTGAAGATTCGAAGGTGCGCAGAGGGTGGAAGATGAAGAAGGGGCAAGGCGGAAGTGTTGGCGAGGTCGGGGGTTGATTTAGATGATCGAATATCCTCTGATCAGGTGGATCAGAGGTTGAACCTGAAGACTTGATCTAGGTGATTCAGATGAAATCAAAACGAAAGAAGAATACTAAATCAAAGAACATGCTACCTATGTTACCTACGCAGAATGTACAAGGGTGGAATTTCCTCGATCTCTGACTAAAGATGGAGAGGCAGAACGTTTGAAGAAGGGCTCCAACAACGTGGTTGAATCGTGAATCTAAGCACCAAACTCACTCCCCAAATCGGAGATCTGCTCCTTTGTCACAAGAGCACAATCCCTATCTCTCGATCACGGGTGATCTTGGGCTAAAATCAGTTTAAACGCTCCTAGGAGGTGGAAGGGAAATATTTATAGGGAGAAGTCCGACGTGGATTTGAATTCAAAATGGGCACAAATCATGGAGTGATTGGTAAGATGAGGTGTTGGCGAGTGAGAGAATTTACCAGGTTAAAAGATCAAAGAAGGAAGCAAGAGCAATTAGTGCATAAACGCATGGGAAAAATGGGCAAAGTAATGGAGAAAGAGAGATGAGCGGACGGGTAGCAGAGACTGGGGAGTTGACCCGGGTCAACAGACTTGAATCTGACCAATCAGAGCATCGAAGATGGTGACAAAATAGGGAAAATGATAAAATAATAAAATAAATGAATTAAAAATAAAAATTGAATTTATTTAATTTAATAATGTAAATAAAAATGTTAAGAATAAATAAAAGTTAATTTTAGTGATTTTTAATTAATTAAATAATATATATATATATATATATATAAAGGTTAGAATAAATACAAGGTGTTATTTATAGGTTCCTATACCTATATATACAAGATTTTGATTTAATTAATTATTTATATAAATATATACATAATTTAGTATTTTATTTATTTACAATATCTACAAGGGTCTTAAGGTATTTTTATTTAATTTTTAAGAGTTAATTTATTAGGTTAATTAAATAAGTATAAGTATAATACATACATAATAATACATATACAATATATACATGATTATTTTTGTTGATTTTTTATTTTCTAATTTTTATTTGTACTTTATATAGTTAAATAAAATATTCATAATTAATTAAAAATATAATATTTACAAATAGGCACAAGAAAATAAATAATTAAGTAATATACATAGTATATATAGGTATATTATACAATAGTGCCCCAATTGGCCACATTCCACACCTTAACTCTGAATTTTTATGAAATCACCTCCATTTTAAAGATGATTTAATTTGTGGTACAATGAAAGTGTGTTTGATGAATTTAGAATTTTGGTGGAGCAGATATTGATCTTGAAAGTTTGTACCTCTTGGCTTTTGGAGAGTGTTGTTATTTACATAATATATACAAAATTGTATTGAACTTGTTTTTATTCTTTACAATTGGATTTTATTCACAAATTTCAAGAAGAAATAATTATTATTTACAAGAGTTTGGTGATGAATAAATTAGTGAGAGAATGTGCAATATATACAATAGGGGTTGATGGGGCTGCCCCCTGGGGGCAACCAACATGGCTGCCCCGCCCCATTTTTAGGCATTTTTTTATTTTTTTTGAAAAATATCATCATGTATATTCATCACTATATCCCTCTTATATGCCATTCGAATTTCGTCAGAAACAGAGACTCCTACGGCCTCCATCCAGACACGATCGATTTAAAAAATCCTGTGATCGTTAAAAAAATGACGTCTGGATGGAGGCCGTAGGAGTCTCTGTTTCTGACGAAATTCGAATGACATATAGGAGGGATATAGGGATGAATATACATGGTGATATTTTTTCAAAAAAATAAAAAAATTGCGAAAAATGGGGAGGGGGCAGCCATGTTGGCTACCCATAGGGGGCAGCCCCCTTTTTCCCTATACAATAATGTACATGTTATGAATATATACATGTGACAAGTTAATTTTCTAGATTTCTGATAATTAGGCCTTATCTCCCCCTACTTTATTCCTTGTCGATCGGGTCAAGTCTTGACCTTCTCTCGGGGTATATTCAGCCTGTATCTATTGCATATATACAGTCTCTTATTTTCTTAATTTTTGCTTTATTTATTTATTTATTTATTTAAGGTTTAAAGAGTTATAAATATACAATATTTACACAAATGTTAGAGTTAGTAAAAGAATGAAACTAGTGCTATTTACAGGTGTTTTATAAGGGATTTTAAGCTAAAGTGAATGAACAAAGCTAATGAAATGCATATTCATCACTTGGTACCTGAGCCACCGCCTGTGTTGCTCGAACCTCCCAAACCAGATGCACAACACGTGCGTGTAGGGGCTAATTGTAGAAAGGACCCCGCTGTTTTGGGAAACTGCATGCAGGTCCCCCGCATCTCAGTCACGCGCGCTGCACATACGTGCATGGGGCAAATTACAAAAGACTACCTTCAGATTTTTTATTACAGATAAGTCCTTCAGGGACCATTTGAGAAAGGAATATTTATTTTTATTACATTTTAGTCCCTGGAGTTTGTTTATTGCATATCTTTCTCACTCGAACTCTGATTTTAGCGCATAATATGCCATTTTGAAGCTATTTCAATGCTCTATTATTGTATCTATCTTGTAAACTGATCTGAAGCTTATTATGACGATTATTATTTAAGAATATTTGTTGATTTATGCAGGATGATCTTCGACATTTTTGTACCACATTTATCTTGAGAAATATTTGATTTTATCTGCAAGGGTTCATTGGAAGATATTTAATATGATTAGTCCTCTTGTGGTTATTATTAATTATTCTTTGAGGAATTATATATATTGTAGGGGATCAATCAAGGAGAAATTAATTCCTTGACATTTTGCATGAAAAAAATGCATTTAATCGAGGACCACTTTACAAGGAATTCGAGGAAAAGTTTTATCTCTCAGTTAGCAGGATTACTCATCGATTTCTCTTTTTAGCCTATAGCCTGATCATCAATTATATCTATATTTCTTGAATCACTCTCTTCTGATCTGTGATTTTCTTTTGAGAATACTTATTTACTTATTTGGATTGAAAATTATAATTGCGGATCACGTGTTCTCAAATTGCCTTGCATTTTCATCATATTTCTTTTCGTTTATTCTCGATTTTATTTTCTGACACAGATACTATCCTTTCTATAAATTAACTATTTAAATTAATTTCAAACCATGCAACTTAAAATCATCGTTCCCTATGTTCAGCCTTGGTGGACTGACCAAGTAAAAAATTCTCCACAACATTCAAATATTTTGGTTTTTGCTAGATCGAAATCCATCTCTTGTACTACAATCATCGACTTTTAAAGAGACAGATTTCATATTCATCAAATGGTGACGCTGTCGGGGAATGACACATTTTTAAAGTTTTAAATTAATTTTTTTAATTAAATTTTGTCAAAATATATTTTTGTATCATTTTTTATTTGTGTATTTTATTTTCTTGCATTTCTCTCTCACTATATATACTAACCACTATTTCTCTCTTTGCAAATAACTCAGAGTTATTTTTGGATATAAATTAAAGGGCTTGCAAAGAAGCTTGAATTCTTATTTTTATGAGAGAGAATTAGATTAGATTTTATTTTCTGCATCATTTATAGGGTCTCTCTAAATCCTGATTTTTGTAATAATTTGGACTGGACAATTGTTGGTGTGTTGGGTTTGTTTCAACTCCTTCTGTGTGACTGGGACCCGACTTCAGTGACGTAAAGATTAAGTGCACATATTCTAGCTCTAATTTATTTTTGATTGTGCCCATAATCTTTGGGCCATACATTTTTCACTAACTATATGTACTATAGATCGTTCGACTTAGCCAAAATTTTAAATTAATTCTTCCGGCTAATAGAACTGTCTACTTAGGGCATTTTCATCTGTGCATATCATTCAGTGTAAATTTTAATTTCTTGTATTGCATCCCGCATGAAGAAAGCGAGGAATCACTGTAAGCCTTACTCTTAGCATGCAACAATGATTTAAACACTTGCATTGGCTTTCTCAATCCTCTACCTTAGTTTACAACTTAGGATTTTAAGGAATTGGGATTGCTTGTTAGGCACGATTTTTTGTGCTCACATAAAACTCAAGTGATAACCTTAAACTAAAATCAAGACTGCTAATCAAGGTGATTGTATATAAAATTAACCATTGTGTCTGGTGGGGAGAAACCCACTCACTGTTTGTAAGAACAATAATCACACACGTTGGGTAGAGCCAAAATTTAGAGGCTTCATTCTGACTACTGGATTTAAAAATGACTACCTACTTCTAAGTGAGGGAACTATAGTCTCCCTTAGCAGATTAGTTGGTTAATGGAAAACGTGTAAGGTAGCATCCCGAAGTAATATGGATAGCCATTCTACGGTTCATACTTACACCCATACTAGTTGAAAGAAGATTCAACTAGCCATATGAATTCGATCTAGTCTTTGTGATAATCCCCTGAACCTAAATCTTCACTTAATCTACTCAAGATTATTTTATAACTAAATTAAAATAGAAAAGATAAGCGGTCGAACTCTAACATGCCTTCACAAGTGTTGAGTGGGTGAATCTACGAGTTCATTTTCTATTTGTCTTGTATGCATCAAAGACCTTGCAATTGCAAGCATATCGAGGTTCGAAAATCATTCCCCACCTTTCTCTTGAGAAGATGCCGACACATTGTCTTCGTACCCAGACTCCATGGGTCCATCGTACACAACCACGTCCCGATACTCTTCTTCTCTTTCTTTTTAGGGGAATCCTCTCTTTGAAATCGATCCCCCACAGCCATCATTTTCCTTTACCCTCTCCACTTCACCCATATCCACACCTTTTCCTGGACTAGACCACTCTTACATTTTGACTTTCAAGTGAACACAATAGAGCATATAGATTTAAGGATGGAAAATAGAGTAACCAATTTTGAAATAGAAACACGATTTTCGATTACTATGGACTCCCCATCTTTTAAACCATCCCCTACTTAGACCAGCTCACTTCTTGAGTACAACCAATTTTCCTTCGACAGTCCATGATAAATCCAGAGTCAAGGAAATAAGACTCATGACTAAAGTACAAATACAATGAATAATCACTACCCTGCTCAGAGCTACATGACAGAGTCACAGCATGTGGAGTACAATTATTCTACACCAAGTCATGAGATATTTGATGATGAGATTAGTCGGATCAACCATAGAGAAAATGATTTGACTGAACAAATATATAATCTCATCTAGTAAACAAAGAATCAAGAAGAAGCGAGGATTCTGCTTTGTGAACCACAAGTCCACCATAAGATTTAAACTCAGATACAACCACTATTGACCTCTAGCCCCCTACTGGCCATCTCACTGAAAATATCAAAAAAATTGAAAGACCTGGGAATTCAAAAAAATTGGATAATTCTGAAATGGAAGCATTTTGCAGGAGCCTGATCTTAGAGCTTCCATTAATCAAGTCCATAGAACATGTTCCCAATCTTAAGAGATTTGTACAGAGTCGATTGAACCCTAAAAAAGGGCAAGAAACGATCAAGAATTGAATATCATGTCATATATATAGCCAGTTCATTGGTGATGAATCACAAAATTTAAAGCTGCAAAGTCAAGTCTTCAATTTCACATGTGATCCAACTCAAGTTGACTTGGATCACATGTGAAATTGAAGACTCCTTATTCACTCACGTTCGATTAGACGATGACTCGATAGTAAACATCCTCTTAAAGATTGTCTTTGATCAACTCAATCTCGGACAACTCAAAAGACAAGTGTGATCATTCAGCTACCAGATCGATCTACTAAAAGATCGCGAGGAATTGTTTTTATAATCATAAACTTTCAAGGTGACAAGTATAAAATAGACTTTATTGTCCTTGACATTGAGCACCACAGAGAATTGTTTGAGTCTCCTATCATTTTAGGAAAGCCATTCTTAGCCTATGCTAAGGAAATTGTTGATTGTAAGACTAAGACATCAAGTTTCTGAACTCAGACCACAATGAAAAAACCCTCAATGAAATATCCGATCTAGAGATAGCCCAACAACTAACCGATAGTCATGATCAAGGCAAGAGCACTCCATACGACTAGACCTATCCTCATCAAACACAGACACACACCCTAGGAGAGACAACCGAGAGGCCGACTATTGGATTGACCTTCGATTCTCACCATGATACTACTCCTAGGAGGAAACAATATTCAGGAGCTTATGAGGAATCGGGCCATGTTTATGAAGATCATCACAACTGTTTGAGTGTTTTAATATTTGATTCACCATTTATTCATGAAATACTTGAACCATATAAAGAGCTGACTCAAGAAAACTTTTCTGTCAGCAAACTCATGGATATCATAAGGTCACATCAACATCCCCCTGCCATCACTCACAAAATCACCAAGAACATGCTCCCTCACCCGAAGCCTTGTATGACCCTACAAGAATTGGTCAACTTTTATGGGGATTCATCTGACGAGGAACCCATAAATACTACACCTGTTACTCATGATAGAGAAAGAACTCTGATCATGTTCCTCCCAATGCTTCTAGCAGAAACATACTGACTAAGAAAGTCACCTTTGACCTTAGAAATCAGGTGATTTATGAAGAATCCTCATCCCATCCGGAAGTGGTGAATCAATTAAGTGCAATAAGTGCAACCGTGATCAATGGGCACTTAACTCTCGTTAATGATAGTTGGAGATCCTCTGCGTATGGCTACTATTTTCAAAGGACGACTCTAACAATGGCTGGACCTCTTCATCCTCCCCCTCGTCACCGCCCTCATCTGCATACTATCTCTCGGTGCACTCCCGCAAGTAGGTTCATCGCAAACCTCCTTGATCTTGTACATCTGTAAATATACTCGATCTCCCACTTGTAATTATCCATTCAAATTTAGGCTGATCTGAGCCTAAGTATAGGGGACCGATATCGTTGTATATAGACCCTCAAAAGTCTAAGTATAGGGGGGCGTGTCGACTTCCTATTCCTTTTTTGCTCAACTATACTTGGTATGCCTACATTTTCCTTTGTGCCATGAAGACATAACACAAGCTAATTATAGGGGGATGTCTGTAGATATTCTATGTACTTTATCCATAGCTCATACTTTAATTGTTTTCATAAAAAAATGAGGTATGGGTACAAGTTGTGAATATTATGTATATTATCTTAAATTCTTTGTGTAAAAAATAACTAAAAATTAAGGACAAAAAATCAAAACAACAAAAAAATCCAAAAATAAAACTAACTTAAGGTTTTATCCCTGACATATTCACTATCATTCAAGACATGAGGAATGAAAGAAACTCAGGGTTTTAAGGTCCTTTGATCCTGAGTTAATTGGCCTTAGTCATTAGGTTTTGAGACTTAATAATCCACACTTCCCTAGTTTGAAGGATGTGAGTTCTATATCACGCATTTAGTCTCTGCCCTTAAGAATATGATCAACACATCAGTTACACAACTGCATGAATGATGAGATGAATTGAGATTTCACTTGAAGGATTAAGACTTGAGATTTGCATATAGACTTGATTTTATGCTATTCGAGGATGGGATAAAGTCGATGAAAGCTTCTTGAAACCTGAATGTCAGCAAACCCTAGCCATTATGCGAACAAGTTCTCATGTTATCTTTTGATAATGACATATATGCTAGGGTATGATGAAATTAAATAATTGTTGATCAGTGTACACCAACTTTTGATAAAAGCAGTGGAGCTAGCCAAAAGAAAATAAAAGAAAGGAATATTGAAAGAAAAGAGCTCTCAAACACAAAGTCAAATTACAAAGATCTTCCATCAAAGGCAAGCGCTCCCAACTACTTCAAAGTTTCCACTTGAACCAAAGCTAATTAGGACTAATGAGTCAGGCTAGTAGCTCAAAAAGGCCTCTAAATCGTAAGTGATACAAGTTTGGGTATACGTATATTATATACTTAAAGAAGACACACCTCAATATACTCCCAGAAAAACAAGTACAAACGACCCACAACTTTTGACTGACAAACTGGTCAACATCCAAAAGAACATGCGTTTTGTAATAAGGCACTCGAGAGGACCCTTGTTCCGATGAGAGGAAGAGAAGGAAATACACAAACCTAAATCCTCCATCATCTGGCCTATCGTATACAATTTCAAGTTCGACGAACTACTGAGACGGTAGACTGAATGCAAGAACTGATTGATTCTCTAGTATCGAGGATTAGGTCTTGAGGAGAGTCTCTCGGACTTGGACTTTAAGTGACGTTTCGACTTTTGTAGTACACACTAAATAACATATCTCTTATGCTATATGTATTAACAGAGAGTCTGATAATTAGAGAAGATGGATTCTTTTTTACTAGATCCTGGTTGAGCTTAGAATTTTTGGACTACTAAAACCTAGGGTTCTTAATGAGACAAGTCTTGAAATTCTCACTTTCAAGTCAGGGATTCAACCTTTTAACTCACTAAAATTTGCTTAGGGAAAAGCAAAGATCTAATTATAGTGGTGTGATGAATCCATGATTGATCTACTCTATATGGATGTTTTAGCAAAATCCCCCTAATAAATCACTAATTAATTCCATTAAAATTGATTATTTAAAATTCGCTAATTGCAATAATACTAGGTTTAAAATCTATAAATAATTAACCCTAAACTGAGTTTATTATTTTATGTGTAAATAATCACTATTTTAACCTAACTCTTTCTCTATCATATTCTTTGATTAATCAACTAACATGGCTTCAAGAATTAAAATCCATAAAAGGAGGAAAATTAAAAGAAATCAAAAAATAACTTTGTATAATTGTATATATTTTATATTTGTTGTTTTTATTTCTCTTTTTCTAATGTACAAAAAATCCATAAAAAATAGATTAATAAGTATATATTGTATATAAATTAATCTACTAATTAGAATCAAATTAAAAATAAAAAATACAGAGTGCAAAATGTGGTATTTTATTACCTATAAAGTACCTCTAAATTAAATTTTTGTGCAGTTGATCTCTTTTGATTTTGGTTCCTTCACAAAAGTTCTATATCTCATCGAGATGAACAACTTTCATGTTAACTACCTTTTGATTTCACTTCATTTACTATTTCTTTTCTATTTTTCTTTTTATTTTAGTTATTTTTATTTTTATTTAATTATTTTACTTTATTTTTTATTTTACTTGTTTTTGTTTATTATTTTATTTTTGATTTTGATTTTTTTATACTTTTTATTTCTTATTTCCCTCTTCATTCTTTCATCTCTCTCTTCTCTTTCCTTCTTTTCCTCTATCTTCCCTTTCTTTCTCTCTCTCTCTCTCTCTCTCTCTCCTTTTTTCCTCTCTACTCCCTTCTCTCCTCTCTCATCCCTAGGTCATGTGACTCCCTCTTTTTCTCTATCTTGGTCACATGCCTCACACGTGATCGCACCCCTCTCCAGGACACATGTGCAGCACATCACCCTGCCCTCTCCCCTTCTAGCCGTCCGCCTACCCCGTTTTCGCAACAGCAGCAGTGACTCGGCCTCTGCATTCTCCTCTTCCTTCCACCACCTCCTCTCACTACCCCTACGCCTACCCCCTTACTCTCATAACCCCCTCCCAAGTTCCCTCTTCCTATAAAATCTCCACCACCACCCACCATAGATGGCATCTTCCACTTCATGGGAAAAGAGCTACAATACAGGTGGTGACAACTCTCACCTCTGCTAGCAAAGGCTTCATCCCTGATGTAATCCAAGGAGGACCAACCAACCTTTTTGTTGCTCACCCCAGCGGGACAACATAGCCCATCATGGTTCTCGCATGTGTGACTTGAGGCGATCATCAGAGATCGCTCTAACGACTCCCATATCTAGGCAAACCCCACCCAAACATCTTCTTTTCTATATTTTCTCTGTTCACACCACATCAACCTCTGTCTGCAACCCGCCGTCAGCCTTCGACTTCGAACATTGTTGCACGCCTGCACCGCTCTCACTCTGCTGCCCCAATGCCCCTTGGTCGTGTGTCAGCTGAGTTTGCGCACATCCTCCCCTTCCTCAGCCCGCTACCGTCTCACCGTGCTGGGTTCCACCATACGTCTCCGCCCCTATGATGGCCACACCTCCACCAGAAAATCGTAGTCAATTCACCACCATTGGATCAAGGGTAAGCCCTTGATCCAATAACCACAATGCCGCCATGTTGCCACCCTCCATGCCACGAGCCTCGGGCAGAAGACAAATCTACATTTCACATCTTTATTCATTTATTTTAGCTTAAAATCCCTTATAAAACACCTGTATATATTAATAAATCTGTATTCTTACTAACTTGCATCTGTGTGTAAATATTGTATATATGTTATTATTTTAACCTAAAATAAATAAATAAAGAAATAAGGTGAAAATAAATAAAATAAAAAAGAAGACTGTATATATGTAATAGATATAGGATGACTTGAACTCCGAGAGAAGTTCAAGACTTGACCTGATCGATTAGGAATAAAGCAGGGGGAGATAGGGTCTTTATACAGAAAATTCAAATAATACTTTGTAAATATTTCCTTATTTATTCTGTGTATATCTATATAAAGCTTACATTATTTATTTGACCATAAATTGAACTCAAATTAAATAATTATCCAACAAAAATTATAAATAAAAATATTTTCTAAATAATAAAAATAATCGTAAAATAAAATCATATACAAAATAAAAGTAACTACACTCAGAAAAAACCATAAAGCGATAATTGAAAGATTAATTCCGGTTCCATATGAACTCAAATAGAATAAAACTCACTTCCATCGTATTCTAACTTAAATTAACTATAAAATGGTAGAGGTCTCATATTTTTCGGAGTTACGATTTGAAAGATGATTTTTTGGGGTGATTTTTTGCAAATTTACCATTTATTTATTGCATATATTTATCCATATTTATTTTTATACATATTTTATTTGTAAATAATTGTAAATATTATTTTTAATAATTATTTAAAATATAAAATAAAATAGTTTTAAAATATAAATAAATTTATTTCCTTATTTAACTATGTATATGATGTACCGTGTGTATATAATATATGTATACAGTTGTTTTCCTTAAATAACCACCACAAAAAAATAAATAATTAACATTTATTATTTAATTTAATAAAGTGACGAATTTAATTAATTAATTAATTATGTATATAATGTATTCCACCACTAACTTCTTTCCTTCGTTTTCTCTCTATTCAAATTTTTAAAATTCAAATTCAAATTTAATTATTTTTTCTATTTAATTGGCTCCTCCTCCGTCATTCAAGTTTTATCAATCTTTTGGTGAGAGGATCCTATTCTCCAAGAGCCATCTTGTCATAGAGATGTGCCCAACTTTTGAGCCGTTCGGTGACAACGAGTTGGTCCTCGTCCAGGCCATCACAGCATTATCCTCTCCCATTCGATGTGATCCATTTTTTTTCTCATTTTTAACCTAAGTTAATCGTAGTTTAATTTTTGTGATTTTAATTAATTGTCAATTTTCAATCTTAGATTGTAGCTCTTAATTGTAGTTCATTGTTCTAATTTTCCGAACCGATCCGATTATCCACGTCATCTTCGTAATCTCCACATTTCCTTTCTACCTCTCACAACCACGCACCTTTGACCATGCACGACAACCGGAGACCTGGATCCATCTCCCATTTCATCGTATCCAAAACCATTTAGATTTCTCTTTTATTTTATATCTCTTTGATCGAGCCATCGTGCTTGAGTCGAGTTATCTTATTTTGCTGCAGGTTCAGAGAAATTTTGAAAAAAAATTTACAAAAAATTTCATATATTGTTCATAAAAAAGGAAAAAATAATAAAGTTCTCGTTAAAAAATTTTAAAAACAAAAAAGAGGAGCAGGCGACGCCCGCTCCCCACCTGCTATCCGCCTCGCCATCAGAATCGACCCTGCGCGGTGTAGCTTGGCCCAACCACTGGACCTCCATGCTGAGGTCGCCGACGTTTCCAGCACGCCAATCGTCTACCATCCCACAACAGTTCTATCCTCCGTGACACCACATGCTGCACCTCCATCAAGGGCGGCGCGCCACCATCCAGAACTGCCGCTCAACGCTGCCGCCCATCGCTGCTCCAGAGCGATGGTGCACCTCTATGCCGAGGTCCACTGTCATTTCAGCCTCTCTAGATTCCCACAGTTGTGACCAAACCCTCCTCCATAGAAGAACCACCTCTACTTGAAGCCTCACTCATTGTGCCATCTTCACCGCCGCCAAACGCCACCATCCTGTACCCAAGGATCCACATGTAGAGGAGCTTCACCCTGCAGCCCAACCTGCTCCTCCATCTTCACCGTTACCAAGCTCCGACCTCCATCGCTCCCCACCGATCGAAGCTCGTCGCCAATCGCCCCTTCATCAGAGAAGTCCCAACACTTCCACACGATCAGCGCCATCGCGCTTGGCTTGGTGAGGAAGTAGAAGAGGGCGACGACCCTGCCCCCTTTTTCTTTGGCGTGAAGCCTAGGGAATAAAATAACATTATAGGGCAAAATATCATATCAGTCCCCGAGGTTCTACAAATCGTAAAGCCCAACGTCTAGCTTCAGGCACGTGCTTGTACGTTTTCGTGCGTAAATTGCCACTTTTCCCCAAAATTTTAATTTCTATTATTTTGATACTAAAGCATTGAATAATTATATTTTAGTCTAGTATTTCTAGACTTTGATTATATTCTTTCCCTATTGAAATAAATATTTTTATTGCGCAATAAATTCTGGAAAATTCATGTTATATTCGTAATGTGTTCCTCTTCATTGTGTAGAAATTTCATTGCCTTTGATTTTTATTTGTTATCATAAAATAATAAAAACATCGTATTTTTTACCTGTTTGCGATTTGAAAATTCATAAATTCAAATATTGCTTCAAAAATGTTAAAAAATTAGAATAGTTTTATTTTTGTATGTTTTATTTTCTGTGGAAATTTCAAGCATTAACTATTTTTAGAACTCAAAAAATTCAAAATACTAAAAATATAAAAAAATTAATGAAAAGTGTATAAAAATCCAAAATTAGTGACTCCACCTCCTCTTTGTAGATAATTCATCATAGTTTTTAGGAAAAATAAATTCAGTAATTTTTTATTTTGTTTGGTATTTTTAATTTGAAAAATAATCCAATTTGCTCACTGTTTCCACTGTTTTCTATTTTTATTCATTTTAAAATCCTAAAAAAATTTATAAATATTTGAAAAATTATAAAATAGTAAAAAAATCATAAAAACATAAAAATATTTTATTTGACTTTTCTAGACAGTTTTGTTATATTTGAAAATTTTAAAACATATTGCATTTCTTCCTTATATGAATTTTCTTTGAATAATACACTGATTATTTTTGGAAATTAAAAATTTACAATATAAAAAATTTATAAATTAAAAATTAGGAAAAAATATAATATAAAAAAAAGAAAATAATAAATAAAAATTAAAAAATCCTATAAAAACTAAGATAGTTTGCATTTGAGATTTCCTTCTTTCTTTTAATTGATTTTTTTCAATTATTTGAATAACCATTGGCAATTGTCACCTCCCTGAGTTCGATCCTATTAGTTATAAAGGTAAATCAAATAACAAATTCTCTTGCTACTTTTTTATGTAATTATCTTCTTGAAAGAAAATAATTTTTTATTGAGAGATTATTTGGGTTGCAACGACATTGCACACTTATCTATTTCATCAAATTAAAAACCTCAAAAATCCCTTCAACACCAGCCGGGCCTCTTCTTCACGCCACGTAGAGGCTCGGTACTCGAGCCAAAACCCATGCCACCAAAACCACCCAAGCCATACACGCAATATATAAGGGCATTGGCTAATTGCAGAAAGCCCCACGCTATTTCTTGAAACCACAGACATGTCTCTCGTGCCCTAGTCATGTGGCACGCGCATACACGCACAAGGCAAATTACAGAAGGCCCTCTGCAGGTTTTGCAAACTACGGATAAGTTCTTCATGTACCCATTTAAGAAAGAAATATCTAGGTTTATTATATTTTAGTCCATTGAGTTTGTTTATTGCATATCTTTCTCATTCGGACCCCAATTTTTGTGCACAATATGTCGTTTTAAAGCTATTTCGGTGCTCTATCATTATATCTATCTTGTGTACTAGTCTAAAAATTATTATGATGATTATTATTTAAGAATATATGATGATTTATGCAATATGATCTTCGATATTTTTATGCAACATTTATTTTGAGAAATATCTGATTTTATTTGCAGAGGTTCATTGGAGGAGATTAAATCTGATTAGTCTTCTTGTGGTTATTCTTTGAGGAATTTGATATATTGCAGGTTATCAATCAAGAAGAAATTAATGACTTGAAATTTTACGTAACAAAAATTCATTTAATCAAGGACCAATTTTATCTCTCAATTAGTAGGATTATTCGCTAACTACTCTTTTTATCCTGCAGCCCGATCATCAATTATATATAGTTTTTGAATCACTCTCTTTTGACCTATGATTTTCTTTTGAGGATATTAATTTATATTTGGATTGAAAAATATAATTACAGATCATGTTCTCTCACATTGCCTTGCATTTTCATCACATTTCTTTTCATTTATTATCGATTTTTGTTTCTAACACATGTATTAGCCTTGCTATAAATTAACATTTAAATTAATTTAAAACCACGTAACTAAAAATCATGGTTCCCTATGTTCGACGTTGCTAGACCTGCTAAGTAAAAAATTCTCCACAAATTTCAAAGATTGTGGTTTTTGCTAGATCGAAATCCATCTCCTATACTACAATCATCGACTTTTAAATAGATAGATTTCATATTCATCATAAAATTAGGATAATTTTATTCTAGAAAATTATCTACTGAAAATCACACTGTTTACATATTTAATTCATATAAGTTTTACTAATTATTAAAATTAATTTACTAAAAATCACACTGTTTACATATTTAATTCACAGTAAATTTAATTTACATTCAAAAATTTCAAAAAATTACAGTAGGTTAGTTTCATCATTTTTACCATTCTATCCAATTTTCACAATTCCATTTGCATTTAAACCCCTGAGACATATTTTTCATGCATGCATATTATGTCCTAGAAATATAAAAAATGTGTTATCAACACAACATTCCAATCTCTCTCATTTTCTTTAAAAATTATGAATGGGGAAAATGAGGATGAAGAGAAGAATAAAAGGAGAAAGGAGATGGAGGTTAAAGAAGTGGTGGAAGAAATGATGTTGAGTGAGAGTTTAGACGAAATGATGTAGATGAATGGAAGTTGGTAGTAGAATGAGAAGCTATAGTAGAGAAAGGCAAAAATAAAAAAATAAATTAAAAGTTGGCTACTAAATAACATAAAATAAAATAAAGAGGAAAAGAAAATGGAGAATTTCGGAAAGTAAATCCACAAAACAAATAATATGTACATTTTTTACTTTAATTTTATTTTTTTGTACTTTAATAAAGGATATGTACAAAATAAAATAAAATAAAACACAAAAATGATTTTTTTGGATTTTTTAGTAATTAAGAAAAGTAAATAAAAATGAGAAAAGAAACATATGCACATTACATACAAATTCACTTTGCCTTATTTTCAATGATAAAATATTTTTTAGAGATTTTTAATCTTGTAATTTATTAAAATATATAATAAAGAAATTAATAGAAAAAGAAATAAATCAAAACGGATTAGATTTTTACAAGAAAAATCAAAGTCACATTTATTACGTTATGTACAATATACAACGAGGTCCCAAAACTCAAATTTTGCAAACGAGCTCCGATTTTAGTGAAGCCATTTCATTAGATAGATAATTTTCTAACTTAAACTTTAAAAGTGTGTTTGGTGAATTCAGAGTTCATACAGAGCGGGAATTTGATCAGGAAGTTGGACTTCATGACTTTTTCTCTTTCAGATATAAGAGTATTTATTTGCGGTGAAATTTATTTTATATTTTTGTATTTTATATACATTTTTATAAACAAGTCAGAGAACGAATTAGCCGAAAGGAGTTGAAATGAAATTAATAAAAATGCATGAAGTTTGGATATTTACATGTGAAAAACTCCTTTATTTTACGACCTTTATTATTAATTTATTTTATACAATATAATATATAATAATTAGTGTATTTTATTTATAAGGGTCATTTTACCAATTTAATTGATTTTATGGACATTTATTTAAGATTTTACTCAGAGATTTTTCTAAGATCAATAGATTGAGATGATGAATCGCGGATTCATCACCCTCTATACTTAAAATTTTCTAGTCTTCAAGCAAATAAAGAATGAATAAGTTGGATTAACCCTGATTTTGCATGTGAATACGAGACTTGATCTGTTGAAGAACTCTCAGTTCTAGTGATCCTAAAATTTTAAGTTGAACCAAGCTCTAGTCAAAAGGTATCCAATTTCCCTGATCATTAGACTCTCTCTCTGTATACATATATAATAGGGATATGACATTAAGTGTGGACAACAGTCACAAGAGTAGAGTCGCAACGTCACCCAAGGTTCTAGTCCAAGAGACTTTCCTAAGAACCCGATCCTCAACACTAGGGAATAAGTCATTTCTTGCATTCAATCTACGGTCTCCTTAGTTGTCAGACTTAAAAGTGTATATGGAAGGTCCGTTAATGGAGGGCATATGATTGTGCCATTTCTTCTCTTCCTCTCATTGGAACAAGGATCTTCTCGAGTGCCTTATTAAATCAACACGTGTATTTTTTGGTTGTTAATCCGTGTGTCCATCAAGAGAAGTTGGAGTCGTTTGCACTTGTTTTCCTGGGAATACACTAGGGTGTGCCTTTTTTGATTACCTATGGTACCTTCTACACCCGGACTTGTAGCATTTACGATGTAGAGCCCTTTTGGGTGCTATCCTGACTACTGGTCCTAATAGTGGTGGTCCAAGTAGACACTTTGAAATGGTTGGGAGCGCTCACCTTTGGTGGAAGCTCTTTGATATTTGACTTTGTTGGTGATAGCTTTTCTTTCAACATTTCTTTCTTTCTTTTCTTTGCTTTTGGCTAACTCCACTGCTTTTACCAAAAGTTGGTACACACTGATCAACATTTTTTTAGATTTCATCACACCTTGGAACATAGGTAAATGTCAAGAGATAGTACAAGAACCATGTTCTCATACTGGCTAAAGGGACAAATACTCAGGTATCATGAAGCCTTCATTGATTTTCCCATACTCGAGCATCATAAAATCAGGTCCAAACTCAAATCCCTCATCCCAGTTCCTCAAGTGAAATTCTAATTCATCTCATCACAGCTGTAGTCGTGTATGTGAGGTGCTGATCATATAATTAAGGTAGAGACTAAGCAAGAAATATAGCACACAAAGATGTCAAACGAGGGAAATGTGAATAACTAAGCCAAAGACCCTAATGACGAAGGCCAGTTAACTCAAAATCTCAAGACCTCATAAACTAAGTGTTCTTGAACTTCACTAGTATTGTGTGAATGTGAATGTGTTAGTGACTAAACCAACTCATTAGTTAGATTTTTTTGAAAAAAGAAAGGAAAAGAAGAAAGAATATTTTTTAAAAGGTTTTTGATGTTTTTTCTAAAGATTTTTTTAAAAAGAAAGGTAAATAAGAACATACACTAATTTTTTTTGAAAAGTTATGTTTGTTATGGAAAGAAAGAGGTAGAACAAAGTTTTGAAAAGTTTTTTTTGAAAAGAGATTTTTTTGTTTTTTTCCCAAAAAGTGTATATTAAAAAAAAGAAAGAAGAGTTTTTTTTTGAAAAAGGAGAGTTTTAGCTTTTTATTTTTTTGAAAAAGTTTTGTTTTATGAAATTTTTTATACCTCTTCTTTACAATAATTTACCCATAATAACTTGTTTTAATTACAAACAAATCAAAGTACGAGCTATAGGTAAAGTATATATGTAATATATACAAACCCCCTATACTTAACATGTGCTATGTCCTCATGGCACTAGGTGACAAAAAGTCATAGCTCGTACTAAGCATAAGTGAGTGAAAAGGATAGAAGAGAAAAAATACGAGAGCATTGGAGAATACACAATGTGCATCGACACCCCTATACTTAGGCTCTGGACATCCTAAGTATTGGAGAGAACACAAGGTTGGGGGACCTGTGAGGGTGGGAAAGAATATACAAAAAGAAAATGAAAAGAAGAGATGGAGAAACTCGGGTCACTCACCCCCCTATACTTAGGAAATTAGTCATCCTAAGTATAGCCATAAAACGAAACGATATGGAACTGGAGAAAGTGATGTGGATCACATGGAAGGGAGGGAAATAAAATAAAGAAAAACCATACAAGGAGGAGTGAGAATATACAAGGATCCAAAAAGGTTTGTGACATACCTTCTTACGTGAGTGCGGGGGTGGGTAGTATACATAGGTGTCGCTGTTAGAATCATCCTCAGAGGAATAATAGTGAGGGGTAGGAAACACCCAACGAGGGTCGACACGCAACTACTTCCTCTAATATGACTTAAGAGCAACCAAACTGAACTCACTCATATAGATCGCCTCATCCGGAGCTGATGAGGACTCCTCATAAAATTCCTTCTCCGATACGTCGAAGGCAACTTTCTTAGCCAGTTTTTTAGAACCTGAAGCATCAAGAGGAAGAGGAGAGTGATACATCTTGAGGAGTTCAGGGAAGCATCTCTAAGGAATCAATACTCTTCTTCTTACCAGATGACCGACTAGAGGATGGAGCAACCGATTTATTGAGATTGGTCAATTTGGTCTCAGTTGTCTCTTTTGGTTTGGGTCCTGGATGCAGTGAAGTGCTGACCAGAGGCTCATCATCAGATGAGTCACCATATGCATTATACTACTCCTGCAGGGTCAACACATGTCTCTAGTATGGCATAATGTTCTCAGTTGGCATGGCATTTATCGGCTCATGTGTCAGATCATCTAAATAGTCAAGGAAATTAGAAATGACCGTGTCTGACTCAGGGGTAGCTTCCAAGCTGTGGGTGATGTGGAGGTGTAGGGGGTCTCTGAATCAATGGTCGTGTGGACAATCTGTATCTCAGGTGTAGTAGAGAGACGTGACTCAACTGTCTCTCGGAGGTCACATCTGTCTGTGACTTTACAGATTACCTTATAATATCGTGTGTCCTCAAAGATTGGGCAAGTTTGGAGTGTTCCCAATGCAGTGAAATCGATCTCCCGAGTCTTGCAATCTATCGTTGTCTTAGCCAAGGCTAAGAACGGCTTCTCGAGAATGGTCGGAGACTGGGTGAACTCTCCTCAGTGCTCAATGTCAATGATCATGAAGTCTACCTAGAGTAGAGAACCTTGGAAAGTAATGACGACTGAAATAATTCCTCTCGACCATTTTATAGACCGACCAACTAGGTGAACAATATCTCTTGTCTTTCTGCTCGACCCGAGTTTGAGCTTGGCAAACACAGAGATCAGGAGGATATTTATCGGTGAGTCATCATCGGTTCTTGCATGGGTTAAGGTAGTGTCTTTGATATCACAGTCAAACCTAGGCAACCGCTTCACTTTGCGACTCTTGATTTTTCTCCCCATCGCCAAATAGGTGTCCATAGACACTATGCGTCTCTCAGTCCTTGTCCTCTTATTACCCGGCCTTTTAGGCATCAATTTATTTCTCAGAAATCTTTTGAGGTCGTGATAACTCAGATTTTGCGAAGGTCTAAAGTAGTCTACACAAGGCGAGACCACAATGTCTTTGAAGCGACCGCTCACGAAACCCGGGTTAATCAACAATTAACCCACAATGATAATTAAGATATAAAAATAAAATATGTGGAGGTAAAATTTATTATAACTCTATAATGGATGTGTATAGTGTAAAAGCATGTAGAGGTATAAAAAAGTGAACATGCATGATAGATTGGGCAAAAATGCGTGATCTATTTATCTTTATGTAATCTTCTTTTATTATTTTTATTTTTTAAAATTTTATTTATTATTTTATTTTATTTTTTTGTATTTTGATTTTTAAATTTTCTGTTTTTATATTTTCCTTTTATATATTTTTATATTTTTATATTTTTGTTTTCTTTTAATAAAGATATAAAGCTATATATATAAGATATATATACAATAAAGGCTATAATAGATATAAATACTAATAAAATAATCAAAATAAGGGAAATAAATATTTTTGGGTTTTCAAATGTTTTAACTTTTTTTTATTTTTTAGGAATTTTTGCTATTTTTTTATAGATTTTTAAAGTAAAAAACCCTAAAATCGGGATTAAATTAAAAGTCGAATTAAAATGGAGGGAAAAAGTACCAAATAGTATCAAAACTATTACAGATAATATATAGATAATAATATAGAAAATAATATAAAATAGAAAGCATAATTTTTGAAGTTTTTGGGGATTTTAAATATTTTTATAAGGGTTTTAGGGATTTTTCTATTTTTTTGATTTTTTTATAACTTTTAGTGATTTTTGGTCTGGAGGTTAAAAACACATAAATAAAATAATAGTTTTTTTTGGAATTTTTCAAAATGATTTTATATTTTTAATGTATTTTCTAGTGTAGAAAGATAAAAATAATTGTTTTTTATTTTTTCTAAATATTAAAAGGCTCAAAAATTGCAAATTGAAATATGTGCGTGGAAGTAAAATACAACATGAGTCTGCAAATATTTTTGGGATTTTTTCAAATTTAATTTCTATTTAAAATAAATACAAACAACAAAGAGAAACTACAATACAAGTAGGGGTCTTTTGTAATAAAAATAAAGTCCAAGGGCCTACTAGAAAAATGCCCACAATATATATAATATAGATGAAAGTTTCTGTACTTAATACAAAATCCTAGACAAACAGAGGGTCCTTTGCAAAAGTGCCAACTCCTCATGCACACATGTATGTGAGGTGCCATAGTCGAGAACCTGTTAGCAAATATGAAAATCCTAAGGGCCTAGTTGCAATTTTTACAAGAAAGATAACACAACTGAAGAAAGTTTATAGACTAATATTTAAATACAAAATGTGCTTAGGCGTAAAATGTAAAATGCCCAAACTGGCGCGGGAACGAACTACTGGATTTGATAACTTACGCCACGTGTCGCACTCCGATGGCCTGATGATGGTTCAACTTCAAAAGACTGCGATTAGATGGCCCGGGAAGATCTGACGGTGAAATCTCGTGAAGATCCAACGGTGGAGAGACGATCTGGGAGAGAAGCTTGATCCAACGGACCTGAATCCCCTGCAAGAACAGGGAAGAACCAGGCAAGGCTCGAGCTTCGATCACTGATGACACGTAGCTCCGGTCGCCTCCTTCATTGCAGAAGGGCTCCAAGGAGGCCTTAGGATGTCCTAAACCGAACAACGGTGCCAAAATGGCTAGGATAGCTCTAGTGCGCCACCTCTAGGTCAAGAAGAGATGGTAGCTCCAGGTACCTCGATGCATCAAAAATCCGACCCCCAGATGGAGTCATGTGGCTCCTAACCCTGCAAGGAAATATCACGCAAGAAGAAGGGCTCGAGGCTCTTATTGGCAAGGGGGAATGGCTGGTGAGGCGTGGTGGGGCTCTTCGGCGAATGGCGACGGAGGGAGAGCAAGGGTCTCGATCCAGAAGGAATCAAGGGGAGATGGAGGTGTAAGGGCATGAAGAAGCACCAGGAAAGCAAATGGAGGTGGTTAGCATGGTGTAATGTGGTTGGGTTCGGCGTACAAAGGAGGTAGATGTTCGCCATAGCGGAGCTACGACGAACTACGACAAAGGGGATCTAAGCGACTAAACGTACTCGACTGGCGGAACCAGGAGATGACCTCATGGCGGCGTTTCACCAGAGGTGATGGAAACATCTGAAGACAGCTCCTTCGATCCTCTTAGGGGCACAGTGAGAATGCTGTCACCATCCTCAATCTATGGGCATAACCAAGGAGGAGAAGAGAAGGGTCAAAAGGGTCCAAATTCAAACGAGAAGAGAGAAGGGTTTATAACAAGGTTGACGATGTGGCGAAAAGATTGAGGCATTGCTGGTGCTGCGATGATCCATTACTAGAGGAAACCTCTAGGCATGTGAGAGGGATCCTCGAGGAGAAAAAGTAAAGAAGGGATCGATGCAAAAGGATGAAAGTCTCGGCCTCCAAAAATCTGCAAAACGAGGCCAAAACGTAGTTCTGACAAGAGCAACAGGCGAGTCAAAGAGTTGGCCCGTGGTCAACTCTCTGCGGCACCTGGTTGGTCCACGTGGACCAATCAGGAAAAACCCCTAGAAAAATAATTTAAAAATCAATAAAAAATAGTAAATGAATTTATTAATTTTATGTTATAAAATAAAAAATGTTTAGGGCTTGTTAATTACAAGTTACTTTTTAGGGGTTATATAGGTATACTCATCTATGTATTTAGGTTTTTTATTTTTATTTTGTATTTTTGATTTTATTATTTT
Organism: Ottelia alismoides; assembly: GCA_037367405.1. Classification (NCBI taxonomy): domain Eukaryota; kingdom Viridiplantae; phylum Streptophyta; class Magnoliopsida; order Alismatales; family Hydrocharitaceae; genus Ottelia; species Ottelia alismoides. The sequence continues at coordinate 478,285 of JAZKJV010008174.1, read as the reverse complement.
AGTTTATTATTTTATAAAATTATAACATAATATGGGTCTAAAACCTAACTTTCACACCTTAACTCCAAAAAATATGAAACCTTCATTAAATATATTATTAAAAGTTATATACAATTAAAGTTATTTTGATATATTTTGAGTCTTTATTTGAGAGATATGGGTATGAGAAGTTAGGATTTTGGAATCTTATTCAGACTATAGTTTGTATGATGTATATTATTTTTGTGTAAACTCAATTTTGTATTTTTCTATATTTTATTATCTACAACTTTCATGTACAAAATTTATTTTTTTGAGGTATAAAAATTTGAAATTAAAATAGGTCCCAAAAATGAAGGAATAATGAATAAATAAAAAGGAATTTTATTGTATTTTGGACCCTTATCTCTCCCTACTTTATTCCTTGTCGACCTTGTCATCGAGATGCCTAGGTCTTGAGGTTTAGGATCATAAAATATCTTTGATATTTTATTCTTTTTCTTTTCTTTATTATATAATTTTGGCACTAAAAAATATATTTTATACACTATTTGCACAACAATGTATGAACACTAAAATGCAAGAATTAAGGGTATTTACACACATTTACTACGTGGTTTAAGGCCAAAATGATAGAATAAAGATGATGGAATGGAGATTCATCAGGATGGGAAAGTGTTCAATGGCCATTATTATGGGAAGCTCAAAAATCAACTCTCTATCAATCGCTTCCCTAATTGTAGCGTCTAATTTTTTTAGGTCTTTTCCATTTTCAATTTTATGGCGTTTTTAGTCTTTTCATTTTTAGGTCTTTTTTATAGGTCAAGGAGGAATATGAGAATGTACATAATCTAGTTTGGAGGGAAAGTGGTTAGTAGAAGAGGGAGGTAGAAGGGACTCCAACTGTACATGATGTATGGTCAATCAAGTGTCTTCCAAGTTTTCAAAATTCAATCCACGAAATCCATGATCCACTTTCATATATGGGATCTTGATCAGTCTAGAAATATCATCCTGCAATAAGTTCTCATGACACATCATGAGAGAAGTCTGCTCAATTGAAGGATACTGCCGAGAACTCAAGCTCTTATACTCAATACACCTTGACTCAGGCATGTAATGTTGGGTTGAGTATGGCCCATCTGTATGACAGATATTGGTCAGAGCCTCATAAGGTGGATTCAGTAGATATGGGGTCTGTAAATTGGTCGCATGAATCCAATCCTGTGTATATGTTGGCTCTCCGAATGGGTGGTATAAAGGCTTGTCAATGTGGTCTTGATCACTAAGGTCGATCAAGTCAGGAAGATCATATAATACAGGCCTCTCCATTCGATATATTTGGTTGACCATGTTGTACCCTAAGGTCAAGTCAGGATGTGTATAGGCCAATTGTTGTCTGGCCCGAACTCAAGTTGAGAATGAGGTCTGTGGGGGCAAACGATTCTGCCAATCATTCATCTCAGCAGTGACTTGCTCTTTAAATTGTTCCTTGATTCCAACAAGCGGACGAGAATATGATGAGTCAATCCTGGGTGGATGTGGGTCAGGGGTGTAATAATGAGGGATAGGTGAGAAGTACGGAGAAGTGGGGAAGTCAGTCGGAGTTCTGACTTCGCGGTCGGGGTGTGGGTATGAGAAGGAATAAGAGGGTCGAGATGATCGGAATATGGTTGAAGAAGAGTGACATGGATATGATGACTAATATTCTGACATCTTTGAAGAGAGATGGGAGAATGAAGCGGATCGAGGAAGAAAGCGTGCAAGTGCACCGAGTAACAAACAAAACAAACAAACACAAGAACAAACCCTAGATTCACCTCCTCAACACTGTGATGGTCGCAAGAGTTTGACCATTTATCTTTTCAATTTTATTTAGGTTATAAATCTAGATATAGTTCAGTTACGCAAGGCTTAAAAGTATGTTTAGGGCACTATCCTAGGGATGCATCCTCACCTCTCAACAATCACAATAACACAAGCGTACAATGGGGGTTATTCTCTCCCGAAAACAATTGTTAGTTTTAGTTAATTATGATTAGTAGTCCTGATTTTAAATTCGGTTGTTACTTGATTAATCCACCAAACACGGGACGTCTAATGATCAGTCCTGATTTCCTTTTAACCTAAGTTTAAAAACCAAGAGGAAGTCGAGAAAAATCGATACAAATAGTGAAAATCAAATGCATGTCCATTTCAGAAGACTTATAGTAATCCCTTTGCTATACATGCCGGATGCAACAAAGAATTGAAATTTTATACTATATGAGATGCAAACAAGAAAACCGTTCCTATACAGGTAGTTCTGTTAGCGAGTGATGAACAATTTAATTTGAACTAATGGCTCTGCAGTCTAAGTGTGTCTCATTAGATGTGATGTGTGGTACAAAAGATTGAGAGCACAAGTATATTCTAGTAAAAATTATCTAAGATCCGTAAGTGCAAGTCCTATTCTACGTCAATCAATCATAGGACCACGAACGTGTCAAAAGTCCAGTCATGATACAAGCACAATCTTTCAAATAAGAGCTATTGTAAAGAGCGAATTACCTAAATTATTACAACATAATAATTACAAAAATCTACAAAAATGAAAATGCTCTCAAAAATACATTAAAAATTTCTGTGTTCTTCAACAATCAGCACACGTCATGTCCATCGGCCTCCAATGCACTCCAAGTTCACTGAGCTCTCGCAAGGAAAAGGGAATTTATATTAATTAGATAGATAACAAAATATATACAAAAATGAGCAACGAAGTAATTGAGAGGAAGATGAAGAAAAAATGGATTAATTAAAAGGTGGCTTGTGGGTCAGACTAACTAAGTGAGAGAAAACCTAAATCTAATTTTCTAAATTAAACCCTAAGCCATTCACTTCCCAGGCAATGACCTCATCTGACGGATCGACCTAAGTGGGTATATTAATAGGAACTTGTTGTTGCATGACACTTGATCAATTAATTAGAACCAAGAAAAGATCACCGCAAGGAGTGTCTCGGCTTAAATTTATATCACGGGCAAAGCCGGGGTCGAACACCAAGAGGCAAAGGAACAACTTTGGGTTAATTCAGAACACTTAAGTCTAGCTTTCCAATACGGGTTTTTTGTATTTTTTATGCAAAATGAATGCAAAAGCAAAATGCAGTTGAATTAAGTTAATAAGAAAATGTAAAACTTAGTCAAATTAATTTTAACGTGAAATTAATCCAATTTGGACAAATTATATTTTTCCTATAAACCTAATCCGGTGATGAATGCAAAATATAACTTTTTACAATATTAAGAGTAAAAATGCAATAATGGAAAATGCACACTTTTTATATGTTTTCACATAATTTTAACTCAAATAGAATGTAAAAATTATGATGATTTTTACTGAAATTAAACATGATGAAATGAGGCAACAATATTTTTTGGATTTTTTTCAACAATATATGAATTTTTTTATGAATTTTTAGTGAAAATAAAGTGACAGTTAGTATTTAATTCTTAATAAATCCATATTATCAATTTAGTTAGAGAGCGAATTATTCAACAAGGTATTTTAATATTCAATCTAGAAGAATTGAAATTTCGTAAAAAGAATGTGTGTGGATTTAATTAAAAATCATTTACTAAAATCACTCTACAATTTATATAGGGCACATGGCAACTCCAATTTAGATGAAATTAGGAAACAAATTAAAGCACATTTCATGGCATCATTTCTTTTTTTTGTGATATTTTTAAAACATAAGTGAATTAAATATGAATTTAAGACCTCACAGTAGGTCAAATAAGAAAATTTTCTCTAATAAAATTTTAATTAATTACCCAAAGCTCATAAAAATACAAATAAATTTCCAAATGATAGAGAACTAGTTGCTCAACAACATGACATGTTTCATTAAATAAAATGATGCTAAAAGGATATCCAAATTAACACATGAACATAGAGGTATCCATGCAATTTTAGAAAAGAACTTTGAATACAAAACATGAACATGGACGTTTTTGTAATAATAGAAACTTGAAATAAAACTAATGCAATTTTTACAAAAATAAAAAATAAAAGACCTTCTTGGGCGTTTAGGGTGGACGTGGGGGGTAAAATGGGGGCGGCTCCTTAGAGGCGATGGTAGAGGACTGTAGGCGGAGGAAGCAGTGCTGGGTGCGCGACGGCAACTGCGGGTTAGAGGTGGTGGTCGTGGCTGCACTGGTGGGTGCGTGTCGATGGACCGCACGAGGGAGGGTCGCGAGCGGAAGACCTGAAGTCGGGGAGGCGCAGGTCGACGGGCGGCTGGAGCGTGGGCTGACAGCTGGAGGTTGAGCGCCGTGTGCGGATGTGTACAGTTGTGGCATGGGAGGGTTATAGCTGGCAGAGCCTACTGTAGGCGGCGCTGGCTGGCGGTGGGAGCAGGGCGGCCGACCTCCCACCTGCTAGCTCCTTTTTTATTTTTATTTTTTCTTTTTTTGCTGCTTGTTTTAATTATATATACATATTTTGATTTTCTTAGATAGGGAATAAACAAAAGATGAGAATCAAGGGGAGGTGATGTGATGAATGATGGTGATGATGGAGTGGTGTGATACAAAAATGATTGTGTGGTGAAACAAGGAAAAAATGTTAGATAAAATAAAATAACAAGGAAAATGAGAGAGAGTACTTACCTGAATTTTTGCTGGAAGGTGGAGTAGCTACGCTGGACTCTTGTCGTGGCCTTAACCATATGCCAGAGCATGCGATGATTGTCAGGATACTCGCCATGCGGAGACGTTGGTCGCCGTGGATCTTGCCTAAAAGAGGTCGTCACTTGAGGAAGATGTCAGGCCGCTGTCACTAACAGAATATTCCAAGCCCTCTCCTTTTCTTTAAGAATGGCAGAAGCAAAAAATGAGGATGATGAGAAGAATAAAAAGAGAAAGGAGATGGAGGTTAAAAAAGTAGTGGAAGAAATGATGTTGAATGGGAGATTAGATGAAATGATGGAGTTGAATGGAAGTTGGTGGTAGAATGAGAAGTTACAGTAGAGTAATGGAAAGAAATAAAAAAGAAATTAAAAGTCGGCTACTAAATAAAATAAAATAAAGAAGAAAAGAGAGTGGAGAATTTACAAAAGTAAATCCACAAAACAAACAATATGTACATTTTTCTAATTTTATTTTTTTTTGTATTTTTAATAAAAGATATTTACAAAATAAAATAAAATAAAACATAAAAATGTTTTTTTAGATTTTTTAGTAATTAAGAAAAGCAAATAAAAAAATGAGAAAAGAAATATATGTGCATTGTATACAAAGTCACTTTGCCTTATTTTCAATGACAAAATATTTTTTTGGAGTTTTTTCTAATTACGTAATTTATCAAAATATGTAGTAGAGACATTAATAGAAAAATAAATAAATAAAAATGGGTTAGATTTGTACTTTAAAAATCAAAGTTACATTCATTGCATTATGTAAAATATACAACGAGGTCTCAAAACTCAAAAATTGCAAACGAGCTCTGATTTTAATAAAACTACTTTCATTGGATAGGTAATTTTCTAACTTAAACTTTAAAAGTTAGTTTGGTGAATTTGGAGCTCATACGGAGTGGGAATTCGACTGGGAAGTTGGACTTTACGACTTTTTTTGAGATCTAGGAATATTTATTTGCGGTGAAATTTATATTTTTGTATTTTTATATACATTTTGTATAAACAAGTCAGAGAAAGAATTCGCTGAAAAAGAGTTGAAATGAAATTATAAAAAATAATGAAGTTTGAACTATTTACAGGTGAAAAACTTCTTTATTTTATGACCTTTTATTATTAATTTATTTTGTAAAATATAAATATATAATAATTTGTGTATTTTATTTACAAGAGTTATTTATTAATTTATTGATTTTATGGACATTTATTTGAGATTTTACTCATGGGTTTTGCTAAGATCAATAGACTAAGATGATGAATAGCGGATTCATCACCATGCACAATGAGAGGCATGTGCAACACATTTTGGGGAGTGATGCCCCCATCATGTGTTATATATATTTTTACAACTATCATGATCATAGCTCTACAAGCCAAGAAATACCCCTCATAGAACCGTACAACTCTTGATGTCTGTTTTGCAGGTACATGGGTAGTGATAGGATATGTTAGGACAATATACTGAATTGGTCCCTATGACAACAAATTTTATTAGGTGTTGTTTCATTTGAGCGGTATCGCTCGCTCACATAGTTCAACAACTTTTAAAATTCCCAAGATAATTGAACAACCAAATAAATGCGAAAAAAGAGAAAACAAACACCACATACTTGATCTTGAATATGGGCATGTATTCAAGTGCGTGAGGAATATATGTATGCAAATGGATGGGTATGGGTTTGCATGTGGGTAAGGGTATGAACCATTGTAAATCGGGATTTCAACCAATTCAAATAGGTCTGAATGAGGATATGGACCCAACTTATACGAAATTCTTTGCTCCATCCTTGATTTGATTGATTTTTTTGCAGTATATCATGGAGGGAGATGAGGGGATTGGGAATCCTATTTCAAATAGGGGTATTCTGAGCACCCTCTTTCTAGTGATTGATTTGGATTAATACTTTACATCGTACGTTTTTGTTCTTCGCGAATCTGTGCTTAAACATGTAAACACACCTATTACAATGATGATTGTCCACATTCTCGAAGATCAACCAACGTTGTGGCACCACACTTGGATGAGTAGTTACTATGGTGGCATGACTTAACTAATGGATGCGACAACAATCGATATATGAGGAAGTTGACACCTGAGCAAAGTTTTCTACAAACTGATTTTTTCATTTTTTCCTTTGTGTTATGTTCATTTTATTAAATTTATGATGTGCATGTATGTTGCATTCTTATTGATAATTTCGGGATTGACTAACCCATATAGTCCTAGGGGATTATAGGATTGACCAACAGTATCCACATTGTGGAAGAAAAACCAATCAAACTTCGCGTGAAGAAGTGGACACCAACTGTGGATGAGTGCCTTCTTCATCTCTTTAGTGTTTTTAATATTTGAGTCATTTACGCACGTGTTTTGTGTTCATTGATCTCATCTCCGAGCATTTCGCTTCTAGGGGATGAAAAAGATAAAGATGGTGAACAAGGAAGAGGTTTTCGAGAAATTTGTTTCATTTGCAAGGATAGAGGGCATCTCAATGTGTGCTATTATGGGTGGGAATCATAGTTTAGCAATCCAACTATGAGTGGTATTAACACCCATAATCGTAGTTGGATTGCTAAACTATGATTCTCACCCATAATCACGAACTCTGAGATGGCCCTATCCTCGCGAATGAAACAAAAGTCATCGGCAACCTCTTCCTTATTCATCATTTTCAATCTTTTGACACCCTGGAAGCGAAATGCTCGGAGAGGAGATTAATGGACACATACCACTTGCGAAAATGGCTCACAGATATAGAAGGCACTCATCCATAGCCGGTGTCCACTTTTTCATGCGAAGCTCGATTGGTTCTTCTTCTGCAATGTGGATACTGTTGTCCACATTAAGGATGTGGACAACAATTAAGAAAGTTATTGCAAGCCTAAACCTATATGGGTTAGTCAATCTTATAACAAGAATATGACAGTTCTTTGTTTTTTATTAAGGGAGAATCAACTAGAGGAAACAACGATATGGATCCTTATCTATAGCTTCAAATAGGGTTATTATGAGGGGATACCATTTTAGTTAATGACTTTTTTCTCGATAATGTTTATATCGTATGTTTTGGTTCATCACGGATTTCGAGCTTGAACATGTGAACACACCTACTGCGATGATGATTGACCACATTCCCAAATATCAACTGATGTTGTGGCACCGAACTTGGACGAGCAACTACTACGGTGGCGTATCTTAACTGACAGATGCGACAACAGTCGATCTACGAGGAAATTGCCATCTGAGCGGAGTTTGTACACCTTGATATTTTCATTTTTGTCCTTAAAGTTGTGGGGGAATATAGGTATGTATATGGGAATCCATGGTAGGATGTGTGTAGCGTAGTATGATCGAAAATTTTGATCGGGTATGTAAGCATCGATTAGGCATGGATTTAAGCATGTAGGAGGTATTTGGACATGCGTGTGTGTGAGGAATATGGGATATGCATGTAGGTGTGTAGGGAGCAATGTGGACACGAATGTAAGAGTGTATTGTGTATTTGAGCATGTATTCAAGTGTGAGGATTGTGGGTATGCATGTAGGTGTGTAAGAGTGCATGGTGTAATATATATGTGTCTTTGGGCATGTGTGCGACTGTGTGAGGAATATGGGTACACATATGAGAATCCATGATAAAATGTGGGTATTGTATGGTTCAATGTTTGGAAATCTATGTAGAGTGTATGGTGCAAGGTATGGATTTTTCATTTTTTGTCTGAAAAACATGTTCTGTTGATTTTATTATTAATTAACTTTCTCCGTGACTTTTCCTAAATTTAGATTTGTGCAAGATGAGGTCTTGTGGGGGAATGCCTAAAGACGATGGTTACACTTCTTGCAACATAGAAAACGAGGTATCTCAATATAACGAAATCCCTGAAATTACATAACCCATTTTAAACATATATAATTTCAACATAAATCATGATTCTTATTATGGTGATCGTAAGAATTCTTACTTTGATTTATTCCTCAATCATTTGTGAGAAGATGAAAAATCATATATAGTAGTGATGTTGGATCCCAAAATTGCTTGATGACTCTTGTTAAATATGAGAAATATTATCGGAGTGATGATGACGATGACGATAATGAAGATGAGGAACAATCTAGTATCTCGATGTAGTGGTCGTTTCGTCTCGGAGTCGTCATCCGTGTGAGGGATGTCGAGATGGTTAGAACAAATAGGGAGTGGCAAAGACAAAGAAGGAATGAAAAGGGGAAGAGCATCCTTCATCGAGGGAAGAAGTCAATGATTTGAAACTCGATGGCATGTAGTAATATGTAACTTATATTTTAGTATTCACAACTTTTTCATTAACATTATGGTTGTAAGTTCAAATTATTCTTGCGATATATTATGTTGTAGCATATGTGAATGTGGAACACCTTATGATGCTTGATTGTGAATGTGGAGACACTTGTGATTCTTAATTGTGAATGTGTATTATATAGAATTAGTGTATTCTTGTACATGCGTGGGAGGTGTAAAACTAAATCATGCAATAATTTTTTTATTCTGCTATCAGAAAATGTGACTACATGTAGTCCCCCATGTAGTCGTGTTTGGTATGTTTTTAGTACGATGATGGCAACTATTACGAGCACGTGGGACCACTATGCTCGCATACTATGATAACAATACGACCACAATGCAGTAGTAATTGATTTTATGACCCTATAGGTACAACCACAACTTTTTCGAATACTTGTAGTCACATATTCCTATTGCGAATACATTATGACTATAATATGAGCATAATGTGACTATATTCGTGCTCGTATTATCTGCAATTTCTTGTAGTGATATCACTATAGGATATTCTATTGCGTAGAGACGTGGACATATAGAAATTAAGCTCCCTTTAAGATATGCAGTGTGTGCTAAATATCTTATTGGTAGATTTGTCAATTACTCCAAACCTAGAAAAATTACAAATCTTTTATTTCCTCTTTTGCTGATTCCATGATCTCCGAGAATGTTGTGGAAGCTATCGTCGATCCTAGGTAGATGCATGCTATGTAAGAAGAGATAGAGGCTCTTGAAAGAAATTGCATCGGGAGATTGTGGACATTCCTCATGTTGTCCATTTGGTTGGTTTGAAATGAGTTTACACCATAAATCATGAGTTAAATGGACAAGTGGAAAGGTAAAAGGCCAGACTTGTTGCAAAAGACTTCATTAAAAAATATGGTGTCGATTACTTGGAGTCTTTTTTTCCCTTGTAGCACATATGAATATTGTATGAGTTGTTCTCTCAATAGTCATTTTGAAGGAATGAAAACTTCACCAGATGGACGTGAAAAATACATTCCTGAACGGAGATCTTTAAGAAGAAGTTAACATACGCATGCCATCGAGTTATGAGAGGGTAGAAAAATGCTGCAAATTAAAGAAACTTTGTATGGTCTAAAACAATCACCTACGGTATGGTTTGAAAGGCTTAAAGTAGTGATGTCTCCATTAGAGAATCTCCAAGGAAATGGAGATCACGCCTTTTTTGTTAATAGGAGGATTAATAATGTAGTTATTGTTCTTGTTTATGTTGATGACATGTCATGATCATCACAGGTGATGATGAGGATGAGATTTGCATTTGAAGGAGGAATTATCTACTGCATTTGATGTGAAAGATGCTGGCAACTTGAAGTATTCTTGGGCATCGAAATGGAAAGATTTAATAAAGCTCCAATCCTATGTCAGAGAAAGTATAGCCTAGACTTGTTCAAAGAAACTAGAAAGTTGGGATCATGGCTTAGAAAGTCGGTATGCGGTATTCGTTTGGTCAAGGTATGAAGTGGGAAAACAGATAGGCAGAACTATTATTTTAATTAAAAAATAATTAAAAATATAAATACAAATAATTACAAATGCAATAACAAATTAAAATATTAGAGGTATGTTTCGAAAAAATAACCGTATAGATCATTTAGTGCGATGTGATTTTAAGTCAAACATTTCGAAAAACATCCGTTCAAATAAAATAGTTGATTGTAGCAAATATTTTAACAATGAAATTAGTTGACATACTTATCGAGAAAATGAAAAATATAAGAACAAAAATATTCTTATGAGATATAACAATCGTAAATCAAATTTAGATGATAATGAAGTAATTCATACCCAATGTTAAAATATGCGTTTAATTGAAAGAAAATTATATAAATGGAAGTGTATTTAAACATTATTATATTAATGGCTGAGAATATACAATAGTATTTGAAACAATTAAATAAATTAACATTTTCTATTTATAGCGAAAATTAAATAAATTAAAATTTATTATTTACAACAAAAACTTTTGAAGATTGAAAGGCTACATTTGAAGCTAAAGCTTGAAGGGCAGTAGTAGTAGTGGAAACCATAAGGGAAATAGTCTATCCAATAGGCAGTTGAGTATACGGCCACATATGCAGTTTAGGTGGCAACATACTCGCCAAAACCGCATATACACTGAACTATTCATGCGATTCTGTAGTGTCAATGACTACGTATATGCAAGCGCTTGGCTTGGCTTTTTGAACTCCGGTTGGGGTGCAAGCCTACTACAATGCCCATTGAGGAAAATTATTAGGCATAACTGAGGAGAAGTAACTTGATGAGGATTCCAAAAGCTAGTACCAAAGACTTGCAGAGAAGTTGACCTACCTCACCGTTGCTAGACCTAACATCACTATGCAGTGAATGTGATGAATCAATTTATGCACGCTTCACTAATATGCATATGAAGGCAATGGAACACATACTTTATTACGTAAAAAAGAATCCTGAAAAAGGACTTATTTTCACTAAAGGTGGTAAGATCGTAATTGAGGGTTATAATGATCCTAATTAGGTCAAACACACTGATACCAAAAGATCCACTACAAGATATTGCATATACTTGGATCGCAACCTTGTGATTTGGATAAGCAACCGACAATCTGTGTGTGCAAGGTCCACTGTTGAGGTTGAGTGTTGGGTTGTTGATATGGGTGTTACTGAGATGTTGTGGCTTAAGATCATCGTAACAGTAGAGAGTGATATTTCTATTTCCTATTTTGAAAGGGACTCCATAGGTCTCTTTATATAGATAGAGAGACCTAGGGTTACAACACAATTGGTATACAAGATGACACATCTACCCCTAGGGTTTATGGGTAGGGTGGTAGACAATATGACTAATTTGTCCCTAGGGTTTGTGGGTAAAGTGCATTTCAACACTCCCCTTCAAGCTGGAGCATATATATCAATCATGCTCAGCTTGTTACAACATTTTTCAAACTGTATGCGTGCAAGCGGCTTGGTGAATATATCTGCCGTTTGATCTGAGGAAGGTACGCTCTGAGTATGAAGTAGCCCTTTCTGTATCAAATCTCCAGTATAGTGGCAGTCAATTTCCACATGTTTGGTGCATTCGTGGAACATAGGATTGTTGGCTATGTGCATTGCCGCTTGATTTTCGCATCTAAGTTCCATGATCTTTCCAGGAGTGATATGAAGATCGGTAAGTATAGATCGGACCCATACAAGTTCTGCTGCAGCTTGAGCCATAGCTCGGTATTCACTTTCAGCACTCGAGCGAGAGACCACTGCTTGTTTCTTGCTTCTCCACGTGATTAAATTTCCTGCAAGATAAGTGTAGAACCCTGTAGTAGACTTTCTATCGATCAGGCTACCTCCATAATCTACGTCTAAATATGCTATGAGGTCAAAGTTATTGCCTTTGGTGAATAGTAGTCCTCTTCCTGGAGATGATTTGATGTACCTTAAGATCATTATAAATGCATCATAGTGGGCTGAGGTAGGTGAGTCCATAAACTGGCTAAGCTTTCCGACAGCAAGAGCGATATCTGGTCGGGTGATGGTAAGATATAGTAGCTTACCCACTAGACGTCTATATCGACCACTATCCTCAACATCGCCTACCTCGTAGATACGTCCCTTTGGATCCATGGGTATCTGAGCTGGCTTGCATCCTAGCATCCCTGTTTCTTGAAGGAGGTCAGTAGCGTACTTTCGTTGAGACATAACAATTCCTCTCTTGGATCTTGCTATTTCAATCCCTAAGAAATATCTTAGAGGTCCCAAGTCCTTGATCACAAATTGTTCTGCCAGTTGTTTATTCACTTCTATAATACCATCATGGTCATCTCCTGTGAGGATAATGTCATCACATATACCAACACAACCACAGTTCCTTTTCCATTCTTCCGTATGAATAAGGAATGATCTGCTCAAGATCGGATGAGGCCCATATTCTCTAATGTTTCAGATAATTTTTGAAACCATGCACGAGGACTTTGCTTGAGACCATATATGGCCTTGCGTAGTAAACAAACTTTCTGACACTCCCCTTGAATCTCGAACCCAGGTGGTTGCTGCATATACACAATTTCTTGGAGGTCCCCATAAAGGAACGCATTTTTCACATCTATGGTGCAAGGGCCAATCAAGTTGTACTGCTACTGCCATGAGAATTCTTATGGCGGATAAACGAGCAACTGGCGAGAAGGTATCAAAGAAATCAACACCATAAGTTTGCGTAAACCCTTTTGCCACAAGACGTGCTTTGTAGCGAGAAATAGACCCATCTGGATTATACTTTACAGTGAAGACCCATTTGGAGCCGATAAATTTGTTGTCGCCTGGTGGATCTACAAGTGTCGAGGTGTTCCGAGAGATCAAGGCAGACATCTCTTCTTCCATTGCAAGGCACCATCTCGAGTCCCGAATGGCCTCTGTATGATTACGAGGAATAATGGTACTCGAGATAGCTTGGGCAAACTGTTTGTATGTAGGCCCGAGTTCAGAAAAGGTTACAACAACAGAGATTGGATACTTCGTACTGTATCGCGATGGGCATTGCCTGGTCCCCTTCCGAAGAGCAATGGGTATATCACTTGGAGCTTCTCCTGGATTTCCGGAGATACCTGTATCTGCATCTTTGTCTTCAGTTTGTAATAACTCAGTCGAGGGATATACCTGAGGAGATGTTGCATGCGCAGAAGGGGTGTAATCAACCTGAGGAAGAGGAATAGGAAGAGGAGAGGTGGTAACAGGGGGAGGTGATACATTAGTGCCTGATCGGGAGTAATAAGGGAGAGATTCAAAGAACGTAACATCAGCGCTTATGTAGTGTCTTTTGGAACGTGGGTCATAGCACCTATAACCTTTTTGATTTCGAGCATATCCTAGAAAAATACATTTGACTGCTCTGGCTGATAGTTTATCCCTACCAGGATCAAGAAGATGAACGAAGGCGACACAACCAAAGACTTTTGGAGGGACATGAAATATGGCTTTTCCTGGAAAAAGGACCTTAATAGGTATTTGCTCGTCAATAGGAGTCGAAGGCATGCGGTTAATAAGATATGTGGCAGTTAGTACCGCATCACCCCAATATGTAGATGGCACATGATAGTCAATGAGTATTGTGCGAGCAATATCAAGAATATGTCTATGTTTACGGTCCGCCACTCCATTCTGCTGGGATGTATGAGGACAGGTGGTTTGATGCAAAATGCCTTGAGATGCTAAGAATGATTTCATGTCATGTAAGACTAACTCCTTAGCATTGTCAGATCTAAGGGTTTTTATGGTGGTACCGAACTGATTCTTTATTTCATGTATGAAATGAACAATGATTTGAAAGACATCAGACTTATTTTTCATTAAGAAAGACCAAGACGCATGAGAAAAATCATCTATAATAACCAGATAATATCTATTCCCTAGTCGATCAGGATAGCGACTGGGTCCCCATATGTCAAGATGAACGAGTTCAAATAGACTACTTGAATAAATGGTACCCGACGAAGGAAAGGAACTCCGGTGATGTTTCCCCAGTTGGCAGGCCTCACACTCTAGGTTGACAGTGGGAGGGAGCTGGGGAAGAACTCGTCGAAGCTTGTGAATAGAAGGATGACCCAGACGTTGGTGCCAAAGAGTATCAGAGGATGCAGAGAAAGTGGTCCCAGAGTAAGCTGTAGTGTCAGAGGACTGAATAAGGTGATATACTCCCCCTTCTTCACGGCCCGCACCAATCGTCCTCCCAGTTAGTATGTCCTGAAATACACAAGATATAGCGTCAAATATTGCTCGACAGTTGAGTTCTTTACAAATCTGGCTAACTGAGAGAAGACTGATGGGAAAATCCGGAACAAATAAAACATTGTTGATTCTGATATTAGGGGTTAGATGGATGTCGCCTTTTCCTTTTATTTGGGAAAATCGTCCGTCAGCAACCTATACTGTTCGTCCAGGGGGGACTTTACGCATCTGCTGTATGAGAGTTTGTTCGCCACACAGATGAGTGGAAGCCCCTGTATCAATCAACCATTCTGATTTTGTAATGCTATTGGTAGATGCTATGAAAATACCTGATCATGCCATTGTTGCAGTATCTGTAGCATTGTCCTGATATGGGGTAGAGGACTCGTTCGATTGCAACCTGGTGAGACGCTGCATCAGGTCATCGAAGTCTCATCTAGGGACCTCTACTAGAGGACTATCTCCTTCATTGGCCATTCGAGCACTAGGAGTAGGGTACCCCTGCTTGCTATAGCATACAGCTTCGGTGTGACCAAACTTGTGACAGTACGAGCACTGGATTGTGTTACGGCCTCGTCCCGGAGCGAAGCGTCCTCGACCACGGCTCCTGATAGAGCCACGACTTCCTCGTCTAGATGGAGCAGCGAGGGCAGAAATTTGTCCCTGATTAGTGCTTTTAGTACTTGTATGAGGAATAGAAAGACGACTCAGAGTACTATAAGCTTCTTCAATGGTGGGGAGAGTGACCGCTGTGATCATTTGATCGCGAGCAGCCGGAATCGAGGTCGGCAAGAAATACGAGGACCGCCATCTGCTGGCGATGTTGTTTCTGAGTTGGACAAGTGCAGCCTGGAATACAAGCATTATATCGCTCAAAAAGGGATTTTAAGAGAGAGAAATACTCAGGTAGTGTGCGTCCTGCTTGCTTCATGTTGAGCATGTCAAAGTACATCTGGTACATCCTTGTTGAATTCTTATCCTGACCATAAGTGGCTTGAAGAGAGGTCAACATATCGTGGGCAGTGGTGTAATAAACGAGTTCATCGGCAATCCGGTCAACGACACTGACCATAATCCAAGAACTGACCATTCCGTCGTCTTTGTCCCAAGTTGCATTTTTGCCTGTCTTTTCAGCAGGTTCTGACTCCAAGAGAATGTGTTCCTTATCGTATCCTCGTACGATCATGAGGAACATGCGGGACCACTTTGGGTAGTTGGTGTCGTCCAATTTAGGGATCGACCCAAATGAGGGTAGTCGAGTGCTCCCTCCATCATATCCCGGTGATGTCACTTCGGATTGTGACATGATGTAAGAAGAAATCAGGCCTGCTGTATAGGCAATAAGGTAGAGAAAAGAACTCGTCTCTAAATCATATAACACGAAAGCTAAACGCAGAAAAGAGATAGAGGAGCCGTAAGAAGACTCTGCTGGAGTCTATGTCGGAAGGCTGGTGAAGATTGCATCCACAAAATCTACGGAGTGCTTGCTGCGTAGTGACGAGAGCTGAGATGGAAGGCGTCTTGCACGTGGAGGGAACACCAAAGGCTTGGGGGAGGCACTGGAAGTCTTTGAAGTACACACCGAAGGCCTGGAGGCTGGCTTTGGAGTGGAGCGGGCGCTGGGGTGGAGTGGGTGCTGGTGAAACTGGGGTGGGGGCCGCGCATGTAAGGGCGGAGGGAGGGCATGTGCGGTAGGGGGAGGAAGTGGGATATTTCTAGTAGAGAGTGGAATAGGCGCGGGGGGGGGGGGGGGGGGGGGGGGGAGTAGGATAGGCGCGCGGGTGGAACGTGGGGGGAAGTGAAATTGGGCGGGTGGAATGTGGGGGCGCGGGTGGAACGTGGGGGGGAACGTGGAACGTGGGGGGATAGGCGCGCGGGTGGAACGCGGGGGGGGGGGGGGGGCAGTGGGACAGGCGCGTGGGGGTGGGGGGGGGGGGATGGCGCGGGGGAGTGGGGGCGCAAGTGGGATATTGCGGAGTTGGTAAGGGCGCGTGGAGGGGGGGGGAATGGTGGGGGGGGGGGGGGGGCAAGTGGGACAGGGGGGACAAGCACGCGGGAAGGTTGACAGGGGCGGGGGATTTTGCGGAGTTGGTAAGGCGTGGGAGGGACTTTGCGGTAGAAAGGATTAGCACCGGGGGAGGGGGGGGGGAGAAGGCGGCGGGCGGAGGAGGGAGGGGGGGCTGGTATCTGATACCAAGTAGAGAGTGATATTTCTATTTCCTATTTTGAAAGGGACTCCCTAGGGCTCTTTATATAGATAGAGAAGCCTAGGGTTACAGCACAATTGGTATACAAGATGACACATCTACCCCTAGGGTTTATGGGTAGGGTGGTATACAATATGACTAATTTGTCCCTAGGGTTTGTGGGTAAAGTGCATTTCAACAGTAACCGATATTGGGGTTGATATGGAGCTACCTATAAAGTTATTTTGTGACAACATCCGCCATAAATCTCTCCAACAATCATGTATTGCATGACAAAACAAAACATGTGGAGATCGATCAACATTTTATCTAGGAGAGAATTGACTCTAATGAATTGTTGCTGCCATACAAATTGCTGATTTTTCACAAAGGGGCTTCCCACCTTCAAGTTTGAGAAGAATATTAGCAAGTTGGGCATGTATGATTTCTATGCCCAACTTGAGAGGAAGTGTTATATACTCTATTGTAGACAGATCTCGGGAGAGGAAAATCCTAGTCATTTTGATGTGGAAGATAAATAAGGAAAATCCTAGTCATCAAGGCAAGAGGGGTAATTCACCCATGATTCTTCCTGTTTTTCAGGGTATCGAAGATTATAACTTCATGACAGTATCGGAGGATGTGACTAAAAAGATAGATGATTGCATATTATTACAATCAAGTATAAGCAAACCGTAGTTACCATAGAGATAGACTTTTACTGTACGTGGGAGAGACGTCAAAATGGATTTCCAGACTAGTGGAGGCAACGCAAATTGTGACATCTGGCCTTGATTAGATTAAACACACATATATACAACTTTTTATACCAATAGAAATATTAGCCTACAAAAATTTAAGCGAAAACAGATTCCACCTAAGTTACTACTACATATAACATAAACTAACAGACGATTACCCTGACAGCAATTTATCATTCCAATCCAGTTACTTCAACCAAAACAGATCCAAACAAATCAGGAGCATCTAAAGCAACTATGTCCAGTACGAGTATAAATCGCATAATGCAAGTAATACCACCAATAAAGCGCTGTTTATAAAGCACATGGACATCCCATTGCAAATGACTTACTTGATGCATAAATCAATAAGCTCTTGGATGCCAAAACCAAAGCATCCAGCATCGCTGAAGTTCCTCCTTAGCAGTTCATATTCTTTCACTTTTAAGCCACTCTCCTACTGCTGCATTGCTTTGTCACCTCTAACAGTGACATAACAAGTATTTTCTCATTATCTCTGTTCCAAAAGGAACGAACTGTGTACCTGGCTACAAAGAAATAATAAATAATATTAGCAAAATGACATTCATTTATAAAAAAATTACCACAATCTTACACTTAAATAATTAATGAAGTTGTCCATCAGTAAAATCAATGCAAGATACCAATGAATGCCAATGAATAATAAGAGTAGAAGATGATGCTGGAATTCTCAAATGGCAGAGTCCATGATTATCATCTAACTCCATCACAAGAAACAAATAAATGCAAGATACTAAAATAGATGGCGATATGAGTCTATTCCTATTAAACATGTTATATTTAAAGTGTCTATGTTGACTGTGAATGCAAACCAATGACTTATTTCCTCCATCCACAAAGCTGGTGCACGGTATGAAAAGAAGTATGGAGTGGTGTCACGAGTTTTAATTTAACTGCTTCTATCATTTATACAAGACCGGTGTATGAAATTATTCTGCCATTGTTATATAGAACCAACCAATGGAAAGGAAACCTCGTTCTTTCTTTTCATGATTCCGTTCCAATTCCATTCTGATGAATCCAAGGGAGCTGAGTGGAACTTTCCCGGCGGCCAAGAGTGGGCTCCCCGGGGAAGACATGAGCACGAGGACTGGCTGTCAGCACACCCCACGCAGCAACGAAGACTTTCTTACCAAATCTTATCTTCAAGCCCCCGAGCTCCATTTCGGTCACGCTACCCAATTGCAAATATCTACACTGAGAGAAAGAAGGAGAAGAAGAAGAAGAAGAGGAGCCTAACAATGGAAGGAAAGGGTGATAATACTGATGCGAACTTGAACCTGCACAAGGAGGAAGCGGATGGTGATACCGGTACCGACTTCAACCCAACAAATAAAGGAGGAGAATGATGATGCCAATCCCGTAGAGGAAGAGGACGAAGAGGAGGAGGAGGATGAGGATGATGATGGTGCTGATTATTATGAAGATATTTCCATTTCCGGTGACGTTGAGAGCATCACCGACTACAAGTCCCTCCTCTTCTCCAAGAGGACGGACTACCTCATCCGCAACAACGGCGAGCAGGTGAGCAGAAATATCCCTCCTTTCCCCCTCTAATTTCATCCCAGATCAACTTCAAGAATATGGTTCCTCTATTTATTTTCCGACGATCATCCAGAATCAGCCATCGTTTGGTGAGTTCTGCGCAGGTGAAGGCCGGAGATGCCGTCCACGGGAAAACGATAGGCGTGTACTTCGCGAACGGGACAAATAATTGTCAGTTATTCACGTCGACTCTCGTGGAGGCCTACAACGGGATCAAGTCCGCCGGTGGTAACTTCGAAGTGGTGTTCGTACCCAAAAACCCAGATCGCAACATCCTCAAGGCGTTCGCGGAGATGCCGTGGCTCGCCGTGCCGTTCAGGAAATTGAAGTCTTTTGGGTGGTGGGAGAACATCTACGATGCCTTCGGTGCCCAAGGTGTGCCATATCTAGCGATCATTGACGGGAGCTCGGGGGAGATGGTGTTGCAGAGCTCGTTCATGTATCCGGTTGCGGTGGAGATGGTGATGCAGTACGGAGCGAAGGCCTTCCCGTTTACCGAGCAGAGGTTGGCGGAGCTGAAGGATATGGAAGAGGAAGCCAAGAGGAACCAAACTGTGATTAGCGTTCTTACCTCTGCTTCTCGTGATTTCCTCCTCACAGCAGACGGGACTAAGGTTTATTCCCTTTTGATTTAGATTCCGAACATTTATCTCTCTCCTCAACATTTATCTATCAAACAGGTTCCCGTGTCAGAGCTCGAGGGGAAGATGGTTGCCATCTATTTCTATGTTAACAATGAAGATAACCGTGATAACTGCGAGGAGTTCTGTCAGATCCTGTCCGGGATGTACTCTGAACTGAAAGGAAGAGGCGAGCCCTTTGAAGTTGTTCTGATCTTCTTATACGGGGATGAGGATGATTACAAGGCGCAAACGAAGGACATGCCATGGTTGCTGTTACCATTCGAAGACACCTCTGGCCTGAGGCTTACCAGATATTTTGAACAAACGTTGCCCCCCTCGTTGGTCTTGCTGGGTGCAGATGGGAAGACCGTAAACGAGAACCTGCAAGATATAGTTAAGGAGTATGGTGCCCGTGCGTACCCTTTCTCATCGGCGAGGATTGCGGAAGCGGACAGAGAGATCAGAGATGAACAAACACTAGAGTCTCTTCTTGTTTCTGATGATCTTGATTACGTCCTGGGGAAGAATGGTTCCAAGGTAAAGTTCTTGCTGAAGTTTGGATCTAATAACTGCATAACCATCTGTCTTGCTTATAATGAGCTTGGTGGATCTATGATTGTCTGCTGGTTTTCAATCTTAATTAGCATTTTGTGGTTTCATGTTCTTATCTAAATAGGGTTATAATACTTGCATCATTGTGGATCAAAGTGATGGTACTGGTATAGAATCTCAGGTCTTGATCTTTTGGTTTCAGGTTCCTGTAAAAGATCTTGTTGGAAAAACAGTTCTCATCCTCTACGCAGCATGTTGGTCACCTGGTAATTTAATCACATCGAGATTGGTAGAGGTGTACGAGGAGCTGAGATCTAAGCAAATTGAGGTGGAAGTGATCTTTGTATCAAAAGACGAGGACGAAGCTTCCTTCGATCAGAGTTACTCGGAAATGCCATGGTTGGCATTGCCTTTCGGGGACAAGAGGCAGAGCTTCCTCCCTGGCAAGTTGAAGCTTCAAAGTACCTTTCCTCCAATCCTTATCGCCTTAGATCCGTCTGGTAGGACGATCACGACTGATGCCGTGGAGCTTCTAGTAAACTATGGTGCTAAAGCCTTCCCCTTCACTGATGAGCACATTAGGAAGGCAAGTGAAAACTAATAATTTTACTGTATTTAGCATGCTCATCTCCAGAAGCTATTGGAATTTATCTAATCACGTGTTAGAAAACCTTTTTGTGTGCGTGTTGCATCTTTTCTATACTTTTTAAAATAATTTCCAATCCTTGTAGGTGGAGGAAGAAAGCTAAGAGGAAGAGAAATGATAAGAAGATTGAGAAATAAAAAGTTGCTGTGATGGGGATGTCGTTGCAGAGTGCAGAGGTTGCTTACGTGTGTGTTGGGGCTTGAGAGTTGAGACCCGAATAAATGCTGGCGTTCTAAGGTTGTCAATTGGTCGTGTTTATGGATATCGAAAATCCGCTTCCTTCAATGTGATGGTGGTCCATATTTATATTTGCACCATTAAGAAGAATTCGTGATGTAGATTTGATTTGTAATAAGATAAATCTTTTTGTGTGCTTGGAGTATTGCTTCCAAAACGTTATTTGATTGTCATATTGTAATTGGATTTCCAAATGTTGTTTTTATTAGGTTTGACTTGTTGATTTGGAGTCTCAAACAATATTTTGGCAGATCTTGGTTGCCTCGCATTACCCTTCTTTAGAACTTCCAGTGATTGTTGATGGTTTCCTGTGTTGCAGAATTTGTCCCAAGCTTTGTTTTGTCAGTTCATATACGCACCTGGGAAGACGGGATGGAGGTAGGTTGGTGATCGGCAGAGAGGTAGTAGGTGGGCACGAAGACCTCGATGTTGGATTTGGGTTCTCAGGCGGAGGAGGGAAGCGGAGGAGCGAGGAGGTTGGACGAGGTGGAGGGCGAAGGAAGAGTAGGGGGTCCAAGGAGGTGAGACGCATGTACACTGGTCATTCAACCTATTTTGTTGTGTGTCCCAAAAGTTAACATCCGTTTGGTGGTATATGAACGACAACCAACTTGAAAGGTACAAATGATAAAATTGTAAGAAATCGGAGTTACAATAAATATACTAAAAATGAGGAATACAATTGATATTGTAATATCTACGGGAATAAGTGATAAAAATTCTTTATTTTTATGTGATTTTCCTAAGGAAGGAAAGCGGGTAAATACAATAGAAAACTTTTGAATTTACTGATAAGTGCTCATGTAAGAATAGATAGATTTGACCATGCATTGTATTTTCTTAATTATTCCTTCATATTTTGATTTAAATTATTTTATTGTTATTCATTTAATAACCATAGTACAAAAAGTATATGTTGCTTTTAAAATATTTTTTGTAGTGGATTCCGGTCGAACCTATGAAAATTTGTTCTCATGTTATAATTTTATTCGTTTGGATTTTTCCATTGAGCATTTGCATTAAATTTAACAAATTCACAATTAATCAACTTATTAGACAATTAGATTTCATACGGAAGCACCTCATCTCATGAGGATAAATCATTCGTTATGATTATGAGATCATTCTGACTAGAGGCTTTTCTATAGATATCACATATTACAATTATAGATACAGTTGAGTTGATGTGTTATTGGTGGTGAGTAAACGGGTTTAGATGAGATGTTTACCGCTTGTGCTCATTTATTGAGCATCCCTCCGTTTTGGATTATGATCATATGAAGAGTACCGTAATCTCAGTAGTAGGAGATTAAGATTTGTGCTTCCCTGGTTTTTCCCTCACAAGAGGGTTTTCACGTCAATCCTTGCGCATTTTGGTGATTGATTCGTGGTTGTTCCTCTCTACATGGTATCTGAGTCACATTTTTATTCTTGCTGTGAAGGGAAGGTTCGTGGGTCTTTGTTCTGTGGTTCCGTGTTCCGTACCCTCACGCAACGTCAAGGGAAGGTTAGTTTCTACAGGGGTGGCTCAGTGCTGCACCTTCAAGGGCCTCCTTATTATTTTTTTTATCTTAGCATTCAAATTGGAGCAGGTCTTTGTTAGTTTAATTTCTTTCGTACTCTTTTTTTTATCTTGACATTGAAATTGGTGTTATGGCATCCGAAGATATTAGTGTTAAGTTGGAGAATGTTACGGCACAAATTATCATACTTAAATTGATAAAATCAATTATTTAACATGGTTTGCTGCTTTAGAAGTTGCTTTAGCATCAAGAGGCAGATGAGGTTATACTTATGGTCGATACTCATTATGGATTATATGAACAATGGTACACTGAAGATAGTTAATGTCGGAATTGGATTATAAATGCGGTATCTCATGAAATCCAACTTCTTATTCTTCAAAAAAAATCTACAAGAGAGTAATGGCTTACGTTGGAAAGTATGTATGAACAAAAGAAACAAGATATTAGAATGTATCAATTGAGCAGGGAGGCTTATAACATGAAGCAAGGAGAACTATATGTGGTCGAATACTATGTTGCTTTAAAGTCAAAATGGGAGGAAGTTGATCATTACTGCGATGACATATGGACAAGCCCTATAGATCAGAAGGAATACTGGGATGAAATATGGAAGCAAATGATTTTTATTTTCATTGGTGGTCTCAATAAAGAATTCGAGGTCACTCAGAGTCAAATATTGACATGAGGAATAGAATATGACATTAAGGTAGTTTATCATGCTATCGAATATGAGGAACAACAAGTGTGATAATGAAGGATGATCCTATCTCTATTTTTGAGAGATGAGTGGTACTTAGCAAATTGAGTAAGAGCGGTTATTGGAAGGACAAAAAATACGGGCACTACAAGAAGACTAGCCATGGGATAGATTACTGTTGGGATCTTCATCCATAAAAGAAAATGATCAGAAGAAAGAAATCTTTTGCGATGTCAGCAGAGAGCAAGAAACTCATTGATGATCACATAAAATATTCCTATGCTTATGACAAAAATTTATCAATTTCTGATAAAGGTGTCAGTGATGCTGATGTGGTGAACTCTACAATGGCTGTAAGAAAATGTGAAGGTAATAATTTATTATATGATGAATGGATTATTGACATCAGTGCTTCTGATCACATGACAGGTAATCAAAAGATGTTTCATAATTATAGACTTAGTTCAGGAAGAGAATGGGTAAATTTGACAGATAGTTCCTCTGTTACTGTGACAGAAAAAGGAAGCATATCTATGATTGATAAATTCCTTCCAAAAGATGCTCTTCATGTTCCTGACTTTCCTATTAATCTCCTATATGTTTATCACATTGCAAAAGATTTGGATTGTCATCTAATTTTTGATGCTCAGTCATGTGTCTTACATGACTTGAGGATGGAGAAGATGATTAGAACTGGTTTAGTTGTTGATAGACTTTATCTCATTCTTATACGTACCATTTCAGCTTGGATTGCTGCAAGTGATGACAAAAGGATCCAATGATATCATAATTCTGAAGCAATGGCATGATCGTCTTGCTCACCCAGGTTATTATATTCTACGACAACTGTTTCTTTTTTTATGCAATAAAGTTGGAGTTGATTTTCATTTCTATGAGGCGTGTTAGTTATCCAAGCACACTAAAACTATTTACCCATCCTTAAGTAATAAAAGTACTTTGATTTTTCAACTTGTTCATTATGATGTGTGGGGACCTTTGAATGTGAAGAGCTTGGGTGGTCAATCTTACTTTATTATGTTTATATATGACTTCTCTTGTTACACTTATGTGTATTTATTGAAGAATAGCCATGAAGTACCAAATGTTGCTTGAACCTTTGTTAATATGATTATTAATCAGTAGACATAACTGTTATGTTGATATGACTTGAATCCTAACCACTTTTGGGATGCAAATGTGGCTGATCTGTGTCCTGGCTTCTGATTGGCTGAGAGCTGTTGGGTCAGGATTGCTGACATGTCTGATCTGTGTCCTGCCTTATGATTGGCTGAGAGCTATTGGGATGGATTGTTGAATACAAATGACATTCTTCTGTTGTAGTTAAAAGGGGCCTTAAGGCCACCAGATACTACAATCCTCATTCAGATCATGTTTCTCATCCCATATCTGTACCTTCTTAGTACCCTATGTATTACCTTTTTTTTCTCCATATAGTGAAACCGATCGCCACCGCCCAAGGACATAGTCCAGTTACGGGTGAACCTTGTAAATCCTTGTGTTTATATCTTGCTTGTTTGATCGTGTTTGTGTGTGTTTGATTCCGTGATTCGCAACAAAATGGTATCAGAGCTTCATGTTCTGTCAAGATAATACAACAAGATGGCATCACACAATCTGAAGATCGAGAAGTTCACGGGGAAGAACGGATTCAGTCTATGACAGATCAAGATGCATGTCCTTCTGAAGCATCAGGACATCTAGGCATCATTAGATAAAGAGCGGGCGAAGGCACTAGAGCCGTCTGAGTTGATGGTGCAAGAAGAGAAGATGCACTCGACGATCATGTTATGTTTGGCAGACAAGATTATCGCGGATGTTTCTGATGAGGATTCCGCGACCGGTCTGTGGTTGAGACTAGAAAGTCTATACATAACAAAGTCTCTGATCAACAAGTTGCTCTTGAAGCAACGTTTGTTCTCTCTCCGCATGCATGAATGTACATCTCTTAAAGAACATCTAGATCGCTTAAATACATTATTGATGGATTTAAAAAACGTAGATGTTAAGATTGAAAATAAGTATGTTGTCTTTATTTTATTGGTTTCTCTTCCATTATCATTTAAAAATTTTGTTCAATCATTCATTGTGGGAAGAGAATCCATAACATTAGAGGAAGTTCGTGCGAGTCTGCATATACGTGAACTTCAAGATATGGCTATTGGGATGCAAGACTCTAATGCTGCAGGTATGGTTATGAATCATGAGAAGAGTCACACCGATTCTGACTATACAAAGAATGGACAGCATAAGTTCAAGTTGAAGAATTACAATGCTAGGGACATCAGCAATTACTGCAAGCAACTTGGACATTAGAAGAAAGAATGCCTAAAGAATTCCACAATTGCTGCAGTGGCTCAAGGTGGTAGAGTTTCTAAAGATGATTTCGTTCTCACCGTCATTGATGGGAATATGGCAGATAGCACATGGATTCTTGATTTAGGCTGTTCTTACCATATGACTCCTAATGAAGATTGGTTCTACACCTATGAGAAGATAGATGGTGGAAATGTAATCACAAGGAGTAATACATCGTGCAAGATTGTAGGGATCGACTTTGTGAAGATCAAAATGCATGATGGAGTCATGAGGACTGTGATAGAAATACGACATTTTCCTGATCTGAGGAAGAACCTGATATCCCTTGGAGTTTTGGACTCTAAAGGATACATGTACAACGCTGAAGGTGGAGTCATGCATGCTACCAAAGCTGGGGTTGTTGTCTTCAAGGGTAACAAGCAGAAGACCTTATATGTCTTGCAATGGTCTACAGTTCTTGGGAGTAAGTTCAAGCGTTGTTTGGACTTGCTCCATATAGACAGTTGACAGTAATCCCAAGGAGGGACCAACGGCGGCAAGGTGAAGCTTGATAACTCTTTTTCTGCGGAGAAATTTCAAGGTGAATATTGGTTATAATTCTTTCATTCCCGTTGTCTGAAATTGAAGTGGTGAATTATTGTAGTGGTTAATTCTTCTATATGAGAATTCAACCCAGTTGGAGTCTAGCAGTGGCTAATTATGCTAGTGGAGAATTCAACTCATGGTGGAGTATAGTAGTGGTTAATTTTGCTATATGAGAATTTAACCCTAGTGGAGTCTAGTAGTAGTTAATTCCGGTAATGGAGAATTCAACTCACGGTGGAGTGATAGTAGTGGTTCATTCTTCTATATGAGGATTCAATTCAAGGTGGAGATTGTTGATATTACTTGAATCCTAACCACTTGTTGGGTTGCTGATGTCGCTGATTTGTGTCCTGGCTTCTGATTGGCTGAGAGCTGTTGGATCAGGATTGCTAGCATGTCTAATATGTGTCCTGCCTTCTAATTGGCTGAGAGCTGTTAGGTCATGATTGCTGACATGGCTGATCGGTGTCCTGCCTTCTCATTGGCTGAGAGCTGTTGGCATGGATTGTTGAATACAAATAATATTCTTCTATTGTAGTATAAAAGGGGCCTTAGGGCCACCAGATACTGCAATTCTCATTCAGATCATGTTTCTCATCCCATATATGTACCTTCTCAGTACGTTTGTATTATATTTTTTCTCCATATAGTGAAACTGATCATCGCCACCCAAGAACATAGCCCATTTACGGGCGAACCTTGTAAATCCTTGTGTTTGTGTCTTGCTTGTTTGTTCGTGTTTGTGCTCGTTTGCTCCCGTGATTTACAACATGTTAAAATTCTTAAGTCTGATAATGCTCGAGAATACACGTAAGGATTGTTATATGATTTCTTTGAAGAGAAGGGAATTATTCATGAGACCTGATATAGTTATACTCTAACAAAGTTGTATTGCTGAGAGGAAAAATCATCACTTGTTGGAAGTCATCAGGGCCCTATTGTTTCAGAGAAATGTTCCTAAAATTTTTTTGGGTGAAGCGATTTTGACTGCCACATATCTTAATAATAGACGATCATCTACTGTGATTGACAAACATGTTCCCTTTTCTATTATACACGCGGATAAAGCTCCCTTTTGTATTGATCCTTGGGTATTTCATTGTTTACACTTTGTACGTAATTCTGGACCTAGCCTGTGAAAATTGGAACTAAAGGCAACCAAGTACATCTTTCAGGGCTACTATAACACCTAGAAAAGGTATACGTGTTATGATCCTGTCGGAAAAAATATCAGTAAGGATGTTACTTTCTATGAACATAACTCCTACTATGATAAGAATTTTCCTCAGGGGGAGTGTGATGAGAAAAAAATGGAGGAAAATGAAGTCGGTATTTACTTTTTTGGTGGCACTCGAGAATGGAAAATGATCTTCAACTAGATAATGGAGATATGAAGTTAAGGGGACTCTCTAATCAAGACCACAATATACGAGAAGAAGTAGCGAACAATATAGCTCTTGAAGATAACATAATACCAAACTTAAATCCTAGTCTCTGCTCGGATGATTGAAGTCATAAGATCACTATAAGTATCCTTCCTTCTATTAATGTTGCTGATGATGATGCTAACAATTCGATAGATGACTCAGTTGAAGGTGGAAAGAATCTGATAGATGATCGTCACATTGCAATAAGAAAGAAGACAAGATCATTCAATCCCTCCACTCGTAATCCTATGGAAATTTTCATCTCTTGCTGTAAGGTCAGTGGAAAATATAAAAGTTTTATTTCCCTGTTGGATTCTTACGATATTCCTAGGTATGTCACAGAAGCCCAATGTGATCCGAAATGGGCAAAAGCTACGAAAGAGGAAATATATACTCCAAATAAAAAATACATGGGATATTATTGATATTCCCAAAGGTGCTCATCTAGTTGGGTTAAAATGGATCTATACGATCAAGTATAACACAGATAGAAAAATTGACAAGTTTAAGGCTCGACTTGTTGCTAGAGGTTACAATTAGAAATATGATAATGATTATCTGAAAACTTTTATTCCTGTAGCAAAAAACATTGATTTTGTGCTTGATTGTTTTATCTGAGTGGTCTTGATTTTACTTAATTGATTGCGCCTAGTGATTCGGGTCGCGATGACCTTTGATATTCCATAACTCGAGTTTCCTGGACGCTCATCGGAATGGTGTCGTTGTCGGGGAGCATGACTTAGTAGTCTTTTCAGATTTCTGTATATATTTTTATCTCTATCTTCTATAATTGTTTTCTGACATTCTTCTGCTTTGATTTTTGTGCACCGTCCGAGGACGTTTCGGCATTCGACAAGAGTAACCGCATTGGAGGAGGAGTAGGAGACCAGAAGGAAATTAGTTATATAGGATAGAGTAGTTTTTTCTTTTCAACACATTCTGTTATTGCTGTAATAATACATGGACACTCAGACACTTCTTGGACACTTGGCATATCAAGGTCTGTTTTGTCGAGCACCAGAGTGCTTGGGGGACCTCATCGTAGTTTTTCGACGGTTGTGATTTCTTCGTATTTTATTTTCTTCGATTCTCGAAGAATTTGGCTCTAAGAATTAGGAATTTCATTGATTGCGATGTAAATAATTAAGGCCCAATCTCTAATATATTGCTTGCACCTATAGATTCATAATTGGACCTTATTAATAAATCATAATAAATATCTAGATTAATTAGACTTGAGTCCACGCACCGTGAGGAACCACATACAATGCTAGTAGGACCCGTTGTGGCGGGCACCGATTGGTTCCCAAGATCGGACTCCCGACTTGATCTAGTTAGCTAGCTATTGTTCTTCGCCCTTAGAAATTGCTCATATAAGACCGTTTTCTTCTTGCATCATTTAGATTAGTTTAAATTTTGTCTTTAAATTTATGTGCGGATCACCCTGCATGTAGAGTGCTAGCGATAGGTATGCATCTCTTACTTTGCATGCGTCATAGTGTTTGAACGCGCATCATCTTTTCGACTTCTCCCCTTATTTTTGGACTTAAAATAATCAGTAGATTGAAAAGTTCATTAGGCATTTGTTTGTTTATTGAAAAATACCTTAAAAAGTGATAATCATAAAATTAGGACTGCTAAACAAACTTGATCTTAAAAGATACCTCACCGAAAAATCTATCTTGGGAGAGTCATCCCCTCTTTGTTTGGTTTGCTAGCACGAGAGAGAGACCCGCACATAAGGCTAGAGCCACACCTGAACTTGCGAGACTACTGCTCTTAGGGTTAGTCGTTCTCCAGTAAGGATCACTCCAGTTTCCGATAAAGCGGGCTGCGATATCCTTAGCAGAGCGAGTTGATCGGGTAGCCTATAAACAGACCGCAACTTGTACTGGGTGGGAAAGATCTAGCTTTGGGATTGGGCCAGTCTCCTGGGACCATAGGATACCTAAAAACTTGCTTAATCGCCTTGCTGGACTGAATTGTCACCTAAATAAAATTGACAAGATAACGACCAAACCTTTATGATCATCAGCTCAACGTTGCATAGATGAATTGGGGGTTTGACTGCTGATCTTGTTTGTCTCCAGATCCCATCCGCACTTCTTCTACATCAAGATGATCAGCTGGAGGTCCCTTAGGCTGCCTTTGGTAGCACCGCTTTCGAGTACTCTTCCCCATTTGTCTAGGTAGGTTCTGGAGAGCTTGGACCGCTCTCTGAACCCAAGTTCGATTCTACCCTGTTCTCCCTCGATCAACCTTCTCTAGTCTTGAGGCGCCTGAGCAGAGACCAGCAGAGCTATTTGTTCATTTGACGACACTTGAGTTCCAATCTTTTGCCTTTGCGGAGACCTGCGAGATGGCTAGCAGCGAGGAGAACACCGATGGACAGCCCCAGGGTTCAACATATGTTTTATATCAGAACACCAACAACAATACACTTCTAGCCTCCCTGGAGAAGATGCAGAGGTAGATTAGAGAACATGGAACCTTCATGGTAGAGGTGCGCCAAGAGATGGCACAAATGCGAGCCGACAGAGGAGAGCCAAACCGAGCAAGTGGTGGAGAGATTCTAGAGGTTGGAGGAGGAGATGGAGGACAACCATATAAGTCACAGGAGCTAGCTAGACCGATGAGGGAGTTGCACAACCCTGGTGCAACTGTTACACACCACTGGATCCATCTTCCGGCTATTTTGGGAGACTTCAATCTCCTTTGCCAGACCATTCAGCTCTTGCCCATGTTCCATGAGCTTGCCACCAAGGAGTCACATCTTCACTTATAGGATTTCGAGATGATCTACAACACTATCCACGATAGATACGTGGACGAAGACTCCATCAAGATGATGGCTTTTCCATTCTCCATAGTCGATAGAGCAACCTACTGGATGAAGCATTTGGGCAGATATGTCACTTCGTGGGAGCATCTCTAGACTGAGTACTAGAATAAGTACTACCCAATTTGGATGGACGAATGCAACACGAGCTCTGATCAACAATTTCTCTATGATCCCCAACGAGCAGTTCCATGAGATGTGGAATCTATTACGTGCGCTCATTGATCAGTGTCCACATCACGACATATCCAAGCCCAATCTAGTACAGAGCTTCTTTTGTGGGCTGGCACTGGAGTTGTAGGGGCTTGTGAACGCTTCTTGTGGGGTTTCCTACTTCGCTAAGGACGAAGACCAGGTCTAGGCCATCTACGAGGAGATGGCCAAAAATTATATAGTGATGTCTCAGACCATGCTCTACACTCAGGGGAATCCCTCACCCCATGCCGTGTCCTACTAGAGGATAGCACGAGTTGATGCAGGTCCATCCACCTCTACAACAGCTGCAGCATAGGCAAAGTTGTCGGCCACTACTATGGGCATTATCAGCGAAAAGCTGGACCACATCGAAATTATTGAGCAGAAGTAGTGCTAGGTCATGACTCAGATTGATCAGTTGGCATAGACTTTGAGTGACCTGAAGACCCAGATCATGTGTCTCCAGGAGGCATAGACAGCTTCTCAGTCCCGTCTTAGGTCACGGGCTGATCCTAACAACAACAACTCATCTCAGCACTTCGCCCCGCTTTGCTAGGTTCATCACATCTAGGCGGAGTCATACCACCAGCTGCAGCACCAGTACTCTCAGCCACCACCATCTCAGGACACTCAGATGGTGGTCTATCAATAGGATCATCCACTGGCAATTCTTCCTCCACCCCCTTACGAGCAGGAGCCGTTGATAGAAGTCAATGAGATATGGTACTACTGATAGAAGCTCGGGATCTACCGAGACCATCCCAGATTCAGTTGGTCCACCGGAGGTACCTTGTCCCAGCAGCAGCCTCCAGCTCAGGGTGGGCAGTTCGGCCAGCAACAACAATGACCCTAGTTCTCCCATCAGCCGTAGCAGCAGTATCAGTCAGGTCCTCATCCCTACCAGAAGGGACAACAATGGAGGCAACACCAGCAATAGCCTTAGCAGTATTCTCAGCCTCCCCCTCACCAATTTTAGCAGTTGCCTCCCTTTCAACGAGGCAACCCGTTCGGTTCTCATGGGCATGCCTATGAGAATCCAGCTCTTGATGATCTTGCCCACCTACTTGCAAACCAGCAAGCATCCTTTAGGCGAGAAATGGATGAGTTCTGTTAGTATATGAGGGAGATCGTCAAGGGAAAGGCCGCCATACACGCTCAGATCGAGCCTATCCCTAATAACCTAAAGAGAAAATCAGAGCAGGTACAATTCACAATCACCACCACTTCTAGTGATTTATTGGGTGACAATACTTCATACACATTTGATGCTGATTTTGTGTCACTTAGCAGCGGTAGGATGCTAGCCGGTGGCACTTCGTCTAAGCGACGACATCATGAGGATTCAGGAGCACCAGACGAGGAGGATAACGGTGCTGATGCCGCTAAGGATGGCGATGATTACGATGGTACTAACGTCACCGAGGGTATTGATCCAGCCGATTGTACTGAGGCCATCGCTTCTCTAGATGTAGAGGGTGGTACTAATGCCACTAGATTCCATGATGCTGAGCCATAGTGCAGTGCTGATGCCGCAACACCTGATGCCGAGGGTGGTACTGAGGCCACCCCTTCCATTCTGGTTGTGTTTTGTCCAGTTTCTGTACCCTAGGACTATATGAAAAATACCAAAAAATTAATAAAGGAAAGGTTTCTTCATCTTCGAGTCCATATGTGATGATTGATGATACTTTTATGGATTCCATGCCTTCACAGCAACATGAATATCTTCCTAGCCTAATGAATCTCCATTTCATCACCTTTATTTTATCATTTTGGCCTTAAAAACCCCAGCAAATGCATGTAAATAGCATCAATTTGTACATAATAGCAGCTATTATTTATTGTAATAAATGTACATAGAATAAGGTGTTTAATGCCAAAATTATAGAATAAAGAGAAGAAAATAAAAAGGAATAAAATATTGCAAATATTTTATGACCCGAACCCCGAGACCAAGGATAGAATGGAATTGGTCAACAAGGAATAAAGTAGGGGGAGATAAGGGCCACTAATTCAATAAATACCTCATTTATTTAGTCATTCATTTATGCACTTTTGACACCTATTTTATATATAATTATTTACTCATCAAATAAAGAAGTTTTGTACATGAAAGTTGTAGATAATAATGTGAATAAAAATACAAAATTGAGTTTGTACAAAAATAATATACAGTGTACAATACACAGAATAAAAAGCCAGAATCTCAACTTCTCAAACCCATATCTTGCAAATAAAAACTCAAAATTTACAAAATCACCTTTAATTATATATAGCTTCTCAAGAACTATTTAATAAAGTTGGTTTCATAATTTTTGGATTTCATCTGTGAAAGTTAGGTTTTTGGCCTTCATTGTACAATCTACCCGATTAAAATATTCATTATATTCATTATTCATTATTTTTATAACTTTATATTTTTAGAATTTTGTAAATAATATACATAATACATGTACATATTGAAATTAGAATAAAACCAAAAAGAACTTGTAAAATAAAATAAGTCTATGTAATACATAGGCAAAATACCTATGTTGTATATGTATATAAATAAAAGGGGAATACATTCTTTAATTATTTTATTATTTCATATTTTTAATATTGTAAATATTATCTATAATTTATTAAAAATACAAACCCAAAAAACCAAATAAAATTCATTAAAAATTAAATGTATATAAAATATAGGTAAAATCCCTATAAGTATACCTACATAATATATATACCTATTCAGTTAAATATGCAAATAAACTCATAAAAGTTAAATAAAAATATATTTATTCTCACAAAATTAATTTATAAATTTATAAAATAATAAAATAAAATAATAAAATAAAATATATGAAATAAAAATAAAATGTACAAAATATAGGTAAATATACCTATAAATACACCTCTAAAAATAAACTCATAATAAAATATATCAAAAAATAAATAAAAATCAGAATAAAATAGTACATTAAATTATAAACATTTTTTATTTTATATGGAAAAATTAATAAAATCATTTACTATTTTAAATTATTTATTCTTTAATAAAACCCCTTATTTTGTCCTGTAGCGGGTCTAGGTGGACCAATCAGAGGACAGGGAGTGTTGACCCCCGGTTAACTCCCCCTGTGATGAAACTCGATTTCATCATCTTTATTTCCTATTATTAACCCCCTTACTTAAAATTGTGTCAATAAAACCCAGTTAATGTCCTGTAATTAACAGAGTCCTAAATAATTTAAAAACCACAAAAAATGGCAAAATAAAAATTCGTGGTATTTTTAGCCTTAAAAATACCCTCCTAAATATTTCGGGCCTTTGTTTGACTTCATCTCCAGTTTTGGCCAACATGAAACTTGTAATTTCGTCAAGATATACAACTTTCATGTTTTGAGTTTTCTCAAATTTGGCCATTATCGCCCTCAAAAATCAAAAAATTCCCTCGAAATAATCCGATTGGGCCACGTGGCCCGTTCTGGGTGCGCCACGTGGCCCCGCCTCTCTTGTCTCATCCGCCCAATTCCTAGACCGTTGGATCTCCCTCTGATCCAATGGCCAGCTGACGTACACGCACGCCTAAATTTTCAGCCATCAGATCATCATCAGAACTCCATCAGCACCGCTCGTTCGCGCCTCAAGCTGAGCACACCACGTGGCGCATTATAGTTCGCTTGATCATGTCATCGATCCTCTGATCTGAGCCGCTCAATCCGCCCTCTGTTCCTAACCGCTCGATCAAATCCAGCATCCCATCACCACCCTCCATCAGCGCCCTTCCCACCGCCTGCCACGTGGCCGCTCCACAGTCCATTCGATCCAGCGCCCTCGACTTAATCGCGTCTGTCCTTTAGCGCCTAATTGGCAGCCGTTGGATCTGATCCAACGGCTGACAGCCATCGTCTACCTCCGGATCCCCCTCTCTCTCCCACGATCTGACTTGCGCACCACTCTCCCCTCTCCTTTTTCCCCTGCCATTCCAGTCAACCTCGCATCTCGCCAACCACCTCCTGGTCTTCCCCCATCATCCCTCTACCTCGCACATCACTCCACGACCCCCGTCGTCTCCCCAGTCGCCTCACATATGCCTCGAAACCCACATCGACCCCCTCCATAACCGGCCACCTTCGTCTTTTAAATACACCACCCACCTCCTCCGATCACCTGGTCCACCTTTACATGGGGGTTTGCCCAGCCCTCCGCCACCTCCCAGTGACAGGGGGAGGTGGCTGGATTGAGCGAAGATGACGATCTCCCTGGTGAGACCCTCCGCTGTTCATGGCAGAGTTGTGGCGCCCCGGCGACCGCCCGAGCTGCATCGACCGGCTGACGACGTCCAGCGAAGACCCGGGGCTCGATTCGAGCCCCAGCCCAAGCCCCTCCGTCTGCCATAGCTGACCAGGTAAGCTCCCGCTTCTTCTCTTGTCTTTTTCTTTAATTTTCTTTAATTTTTCAGGTCTCGTCACTTGCCCTCGCCGTTCACTGATCACCTCCCAAACTTCGCCACGCTTCCCCCTTGTCCGCAACACCCTCCGCTCGTCTTATCCCGGTTTCTTCGCCTCTGACCACTTCCGACCCACCTCCTCCGCCACTCACGGTGGAGGAGCTTCGAGCTCCCGCTTCCTTCGCTCACCTGAGCTCTCACTCCACTCACGCACGTACTCCACCTTGTTTCGGATAGGTTTATTCCCATGCAGGTGCTCAATTCCTCAACGATCGGAAGCGTCGCCGGAGATCTTTTGCACAGCTCCACCTCTGCCTTACGGATGTGACCAGGCGCTTCCAGTGTGCTTAGGAACGTCCCACGAGCTCCAGCTACACCGCCAACCTAAGGAGCTCTGGGGACTTTCATCGAGGTAGTTAGAAGGTGGCAGAGCTCGCGCGCCTTCGCCGGAGTCCGGACATCGCTGCCAACCAACGGAAGAGGAAGACGCAGCAGAGGCCGTTGGATCAGCTCTCCCTGAGTTCATCCAATGGCGAGGATTCATCCACGTATTCCCTCCAGGAGCGTACAACCGCCATCCAATCGCCATGATCGGATGGTTCATCTTCGACCATGTGGTAGACCCAGAGCTTCACCGAACCTTCATCTCCGATCCTCTAGGCTTGGGACGTCCAAACCTAGCCCGAGCCTGCAACGAGCCCAAGCCTAAGTCCGAACCTAGCCGAAGCTTCATCGAGCCTCTACCGAGCCTGACTCCAAGCCTGGATAGCACGTGCATCGCACGTGTTACTCTGGGAAATTTGCAGAGATGCCCACGAAGTTCTTCAATATTGCAAAAAGGTCCCCGCGCGTATGGTTTATTTACATGGAAGGCCCCGCAACTTATTTTTATTGCATTTTAGTCCTTCCCAGGGACCTGTTTGTAGTTATCTTTTCATGTTTTCTTTCAGTTATGCCCTTGCTTTCCTCTATGCGTATCTTGAGCATCGTAATTCCGTTTCAGTTGATTTCAGTGGCATTTTGAAGCTTGCTTGATGTTCTTCTTAATGGCATCATTAATTTCTAATTTTGGACACATGAAGTTTTATGTATTATTTTGTTGGCTTTGTGTCTAATATGCCTTATTCAACTTTGAAATCAAGTATATCTTCTTAAACCTGAAATTGATGCTCATTAATTGGCTCATCATCTTGATCTGGGGCATATCTGTGATGTATTTTCATTGCATTTCTTGGCATTTATTTACATGATGAAAATTGATAAAAAAAATGCATGTTTATTTTTAATGCATTATTGTTGCCTTGTCTCACTTTATGCATGCCTTGACCTATATATACTTCAACTCAACACTTAATTAGATAGATGGAAATCCGATTAATACAAGAGAGGCTCGTGTCCCTGAGTTCGACCTTGGTTTCTTGCCAAGTAAAAAAATTAAATCTATGATCATCTCATTTTGATCTCTCATATACATATTTAAAAGAGATGATCTTTTTGATGAGCTCGAAATTGGCCCGACTGCTACGACAATTCCAAGTGCTAATTCTGTACTACTAAAGGGCCGATTTTGTGGTTCATCAAATGGCGCCATTGCCGGGGACACGGCTCATTTCTCATATTTTTTGGAATTTTGTTTATTTTATTAAGTGTTCATTTTATAGGTCAAAGTGTTCATCTAATTTGCATTATAAAATCTTTTCTTCTTATTTGATCTCTAACCATTGCTTTTGTGACAGGGATCCTTGACGTTTCAAGGAGGCGAGGAGCAGGACGCTTCCCGCTGAGAGGAACCACAGGAGCATGCTTGGAGCCTATAAGAAAGAAAAGGAAAAAAATGTGTCTCGCATTTTTATTTTTGCATGTCATGTAATAATTCGTCGTTTACAGCGGTCTTCGATTGAAGGCTCGCGGTTGTAATCGAACGATTGTGGTTGTGTGGGGATCATCCCCACTCGAGTGTCGACTTAGGACCAGGTACGCGGCTCTTTGAGCGGTTTTCATTCTTCTTCTTTTACGTGCTTGATCGTAGGTAGGACACACCTTAAATATAGACGCACATAATCTTGCCTCACTTAGCCAAATTCAATGAAATAGATGCATGATTAGGTGTGGCTTTTATCGACTTGCATACATATTGATTTCGGTTTTCAAAACGGCCAAGTTTTTCACAGATTTACCGCCAAATCACTGCATGATTTCTCGCTTAGCCTAGATCGCGGTTTTTATCGAATACACGGCTTTTCTTGGTTTCTTTTTCCTGGCTTGATCACCTAGGTTAATGGAAAAAAGGAATGAGCGGTAGACGATGATTTCTTGATTTTTGGGCTAACCTTAATTCAATGATAACTTTAAATAAAATTGGGACTGTTAATTGCAAATCTACCTAAAATGGAGTAAAACTTCGGTTTTGGGAGAGCAATACCCTCACTTACGCAATGATTTTCACTTCACATTTTTACTTGGCGTAAAAGTCTAATGTTTTATCACCAATAAAACCGACAAGATAACAAACCAACTTCGGTTGGTTTCATGTGTGAGTTGGTGAATTAAAGGGTCTTGCTTGGTTGATTGAACCTTGTTTGCTCCGATACACACCTCAAAACCTTAGTCCCTCCATTTCATCTCTGAAGATTCATCCGCTCATTTGTAAATCCATCCTTCTTCTTCGTTCCCCTTGGGACCCTCCCAACATCAATTTCCATCTTCATACTTAGGCTAATCTAAGCCTAAGTATAGGGGGGACCCGAGTCTCTGTGATTTCTCTACTCATCTTTCCTGGCCTTTATACTTAGGTTATTTCTAACCTAAGTATAGGGGGAGCCCCTCTTAGCTTCCGTATATTTCTCTGTACTTAAATGGACCTATGGACTTGTATCAACTAGTGCTATGAGGACATAGCAAAGTTTAAGGATAGGGGGGTATACCGTATATACAATTTACTTACTTTAGCTATAATCTGAAAAATTTTGAAAAATTTAAAACTTTTTGGCTAAAGTAAAATTCTTTGGACTAAGAGAACTCAAATGATTTCACGGCTTTTTGATACTATGTTACACTATTTTTGATAAAAATATTTTTGAAAATGATTTTTAAAATGAGATTTTCTTGTTTTGAAAAATCTTTTGAAAATGTTTTGAAAAATCTTTTATTTGTGTGACATGGTTTTGAAAATCTTTTATCAAGGAAAGTTGAGTCTAACCTGTGTTTTAACTTTAAACTAAAATCCATAAAAATGAGCAAAATTAAAAAAAAATGAATGAAGGATTTGGATTAATCCTCTACTATTACACTTTCACCCAGGATTTGAAATGTTCAAGGCAACTTGATTTATGAGGTCTTTGAGATTTGCGGTTAACCAGCCTTAGCCATCAGGGTCATAGACTTAATCATCCACATTCCCCTAGGTCTCTAGATTTGCATGCTATATTCCATGATTAGTCTTAGACTTAAAGAATATGATCAGCACATCACATGCACGACTGCGGTTTTTGATTGAGATGAGTTGACTTTTCACCTGAGGGATTGGGATGAGGGATTCGAGTATGGATTTGATCTAATGATGCTCGGGGATGGGATAAAATCTTTTGAAGGCTTCATGAAGCCTGAGGGTCAGCAATTTAGCCAGTATGAGAACTTGGTTCTTATACTAATCTTTTGATATTGACCTAAGTGCCTGGGTGTGAAATATATAAAAAATGTTGATCAGTGTGCGCCAACTCTTGGTAAAAGCAGTGGAGCTAGGCACAAATTATACAAGTCAATGAAATTTCAAAGGAAAGCTCTCATTCCACAAAGTCAAAATATCAAAGAGCTTCCACCAAAGGCGAGCGCTCCCAAACTTTTCAAAGTGTCCACTTGGACCACCGCTATTAGGACCAGGAGTCGGGCTTGCACCAAAAAAGGGCTCTGCATCGTAAATGCTACAAGTCTGGGTGTCGAAGGTACGATAGGTACTCAAAAGAGACACACCCCAGTGTATTCCCAGGAAAACAAGTGCAGACGGCTCCAACTTCTCTTGACGGACGCACTAATCAACACCAAAAAAATGTGTTGCGTAAAAGGCACTAGAGAGAATCCTTGTTCCAATGAGAGGGAGAGAAGAAATGACACAATCCCATGCCCTCCATTACTGGCATACCATCTACATTTTCTAAGTCTGACAACTAAAGAGACGGTAGACTGAATGCAAGATTGGATTTATTCCCTAGTGTTGAGGATTGGGTCCTTAGGATAATTTCTTGGACCAAGACTTTGGGTGAAGATTTGACTCTACTCTCAAAATTGTGGTCAACACTAAATGTCATATCCTTTAGATTATATGTATATCAGAGAGAGTCTAGAGAATTAGAGGAATTGGGTACCTCTTGATTAAGGCTGGGTTGAACTCAAGAATTTTGGACCTCTAAAATTTGAGTCGACTTGAACAGATTGGATCCTGTATTCACATGCACAAGGGGGTTAATCCAATTTAGTCATTCTCTTTGATGCTCGAGGACGAGCATAGTTTAAGTATAGGAGGGTGATGAAACTCGATTTCATCATCTTTATTTCCTATTATTAACCCCCTTGCTTAAAATTGTGTCAATAAAACCCAGTTAATTTTCTGTAATTAACAGAGTCCTAAATAATTTAAAAACTACAAAAAAATGGCAAAATAAAAATTCGTGGTATTTTTAGCCTTAAAAATACCCTCCTAAATATTTAGGGCCTTTGTTTGACTTCATCTCCAGTTTTGGCCAACATAAAACTTGTAGATTTCGTCAAGATCTACAACTTTCATGTTTTGAGTTTTCTCAAATTCGGCCATTCTCGCCCTCAAAAATCAAAAAATTCCCTCAAAATAATCTGATTGGGCCACGTGGCCCGTTCTGGGTGCGCCACCTGGCCCCGCCTCTCTTTTCTCATCTGCCCAATTCCTAGACCGTTGGATCTCCCTCTGATCCAACGGCCAACTGACGTCCATGCACGCCTAAATTTTCAGCCATCAGATCATCATCAGAACTCCATCAGCACCGCTTGTTCGCGCCTCAAGCTGAGCGCGCCACGTGGCGCATTATAGTCCGCTTGATCATGTCATCGATCCTCTGATTTGAATCGCTCAATCCGCCCTCTGTTCCTAACCGCTCGATCAACTCCAGCATCCCATCACCACCCTCCATCAGCGCCCTTCCCACCGCCTGCCACGTGGCTGCTCCACAGTCTATTCGATCCAGCGCCCTCGACTTAATCGCGTCCGTCCTTTAGCGCCTAATTGGCTGCCATTGGATCTGATCCAAAGGCTGACAGCCATCGTCTACCTCCGGATCCCCCTCTCTCTCCCACGATCTGACTTGCGCACCACTCTCCCCTCTCCTTTTTCCGCCGCCATTCTAGTCAACCTCGCATCTCGCCAACCACCTCCTGGTCTTCCCCCATCATCCCTCTACCTCGCACATCACTCCACGACCCCCGTCGTCTCCCCAGTCGCCTCACATATGCCTCGAAACCCACGTCGATCACCTCCATAACCGGCCACCTTCGCCTTTTAAATACATCGCCCACCTCCTCCGATCACCTGGTCCACCTTTACATGGGGGTTCGCCCAGCCCTCCGCCACCTCCCAGTGACAGGGGGGGGGGGTGGCTGGATTGAGCGAAGACGACGATCTCCCTGGTGAGACCCTCTGCTGTTCATGGCGGAGTTGCGGCACCCCGGCGACCGTCCGAGCTGCGTCGACCGGCTGACGACGTCCAACGAAGACCCGGGGCTCGATTCGAGCCCCAGCCCAAGCCCCTCCGTCCGCCATAGCTGACCAGGTAAGCTCCTGCTTCTTCTCTTGTCTTTTTCTTTAATTTCCTTTAATTTTTCAGGTCTCGTCACTTGCCCTCACCGTTCACTGATCACCTCCCAAACTTCGCCACGCTCCCCCCTTGTCCGCGACACTCTCCGCTCGTCTTATCCCGGTTTCTTCGCCTCTGACCACTTCCGACCCACCTTCTCCGCCACTCACAGCGGAGGAGCTTCGAGCTCCCACTTCCTTCGCTCATTCGAGCTCTCACTCCACTCACGCACGTACTCCACCTTGTTCCGGATAGGTTTATTCCTATGCAGGTGCTCAATTCCTCAACGATCGGAAGCGTCGCCGGAGATCTTTTGCACAACTCCACCTCTACCTTACGGATGTGACCAGGCGCTTCCAGTGTGCTTAGGAACGTCCCACGAGCTCCAGCTACACCGCCAACCATCTAAGGAGCTCTGGGGACTTTCATCGAGGTAGTTAGAAGGCGGCGGAGCTCGCGCGCCTTCGCCGGAGTCCGGACATCGCCGCCAACCAAAGGAAGAGGAAGACACAGCAGAGGCCGTTGGATCAGCTCTCCCTGAGTTCATCCAATGGCGAGGATTCATCCACATATTCCCTCCTGGAGCGTACAGCCGCCATCCGATCGCCATGATCGGATGGTTCATCTTCGACCACGTGGCAGACCCAGAACTTCACCGAGCCTTCATCTCCGATCCTCTAGGCTTGGGACGTCCGAACCTAGCCCGAGCCTGTAGTGAGCCCAAGCCTAAGTCCGAACCTAGCCGAAGCTTCATCGAGCCTCTGCCGAGCCTGAATCCAAGCCTGGATAGCACGTGCATCGCACGTGCTACTTTGTGAAATTTGCAGAAACGCCCACGAAGTTCTTCAATATTGCAAAAAGGTCCCCGCGTGTATGGTTTATTTACAGGGAAGGTCCCACAACTTATTTTTATTGCATTTTAGTCCTTCCCAGGGACCTGTTTGTAGTTATCTTTTCATGTTTTCTTTCAGTGATGCCCTTGTTTTCCTCTATGTGTATCTTGAGCACCGTAATTCCGTTTCGGTTGATTTCAGTGGCATTTTGAAGCTTGCTTGATGTTCTTCTTAATGGCATCGTTAATTTCTAATTTTGGACACATGAAGTTTTATGTATTATTTTGTTGGCTTTGTGTCTAATATGCCTTATTCAACTTTGAAATCAAGTATATCTTCTTAAACCTGAAATTGATGCTCATTAGTTGGCTCATCATCTTGATCTGGGGCATATCTGTGATGTATTTTCATTGCATTTCTTGGCATTTATTTGCATGATGAAAATTGATAAAAAAATGCATGTTTAATTTTAATGCATTATTGTTGCCTTGTCTCACTTCATGCATGCCTTGACCTATATATGCTTCAACTCAACACTTAATTAGATAGATGGAAATCCGATTAATACAAGAGAGGCTCGTGTCCCTGAGTTCGACCTTGGTTTCTTGCCAAGTAAAAAAAAATAAATCTATGATCATCTCATTTTGATCTCTCATATACATATTTAAAAGAGATGCAATTTTTTCAGTCAGGCACGAGAT
Source organism: Ottelia alismoides (assembly GCA_037367405.1). Lineage (NCBI taxonomy): Eukaryota > Viridiplantae > Streptophyta > Magnoliopsida > Alismatales > Hydrocharitaceae > Ottelia > Ottelia alismoides. Next base: position 435,629 of record JAZKJV010008174.1, on the reverse strand, counting down.
AATAAATTTGGGTGGAAACAGAAAAGTAATTTGAGTGAGAAGATCAGGTAGGTAATCAAAATCCTTCCCCATATGTACTTTTATAGCACTACACCTTGTTGGAAAGCACAACACATAAAAATCAATCTCCGCTCCCTTTCTCCAACAGAGGTTCAGCTCTGATCATCTAACAATCGTTAGAAAAATTAGAGTAAAATCCATGCTTCCAATGAAAGTTCGTCTTATGGCCTAACCAGTTATCTTTTATCCTTGACCTGTTTGGAGAATAGAGGTAATTAATTAATCAGTATTTCTGCGCCCGTTATGGATCTACAGATAGCTGGATCATTGGAGACAACAATTATCCTCAACTTCAGGTATACTTAGGGACATCAGCAATTACTGCAAGGAACCTGGACATTGGAAGAAAGAATGCCTAAAGAATGCCACAATTGCTGCAATGGCTCAAGGTGGTAGAGTTTCTAAAGATGATTTCATTCTCACCGTTATTGATCGGAAGATGGCAGATAGCACATGGATTCTTGATTTAGGTTGTTCTTACCATATGATTTTTAATGAAGATTGGTTCTGCACCTATGAAAAGATAGATGGTGGAACTGTAGTCACAGGGAGTAATACATCGTGCAAGATTGTAGGGATCGACTTTGTGAAGATCAAAATGCATGATGGAGTCATGATGACTGTGATAGAAATACTACATGTTCCTGATCTGAGGAAGAACCTGATATCCCTGGGAGTTTTGGACTCTAAAAGATACATGTACAATGCTGAAGGTGGAGTCATGCATGCTACCAAAGCTGGGGTTGTTGTCATCAAGGGTAACAAGCAGAAGACCTTATATGTCTTGCAATGGTCTACAGTTCTTGGGAGTAAGTTCAAGCGTTGTTTGGACTTGCTCAATATCGACAGTTGGCAGTAATCCCAAGGAGGGACCAACGGTGGCAAGGTGAAGCTCGATAACTCTTTTTCTACGTAGAAATTTCAAGGTGAATATTGGTTATAATTCCTTCATTCCCGTTATCTGAAATTGAAGGGGTGAATTATTGTAGTGGTTAATTCTTCTATATGAGAATTCAACCCTGGTGGAGTCTAGCAATGGCTAATATGCTAGAGGAGAATTCAACTTATGGTGGAGTATAGTAGTGGTTAATTTTGCTATATGAAAATTTAACCCTAGTGGAGTCTAGTATTGGTTAATTCCGGTAATGGAGAATTCAACTCATGGTGGAGTAATAGTAGTGGTTCATTCTTCTATATGAGGATTTAATTCAAGGTGGATATTGTTGATGTAACTTGAATCCTAACTACTTGTTGGGTTGTTGATGTGGCTGATTTGTGTCCTGGCTTCTGATTGGCTGAGAGCTGTTGGATCAGGATTGCTAGCATGTCTAATATGTGTCCTGCCTTCTAATTGGCTGAGAGCTGTTAGGTCATGATTGCTGACATGCCTGATCAGTGTCTTGCCTTCTCATTGGTTGAGGGCTATTGGGATGGATTACTGAATACAAATAGTATTCTTCTATTGTAGTATAAAAGGGGCCTTAGGGCCATGCAATTCTCATTCAAATCCTGTTTCTCATCCCATATATGTACCTTCTCAGTACATTTGTATTACATTTTTTCTCCATATAGTGAAACTGATCATCGCCGCCCAAGGACATAACCCATTTACGGGCGAACCTTGTAAATCCTTATGTTTGTGTCTTGCTTGTTTGATCGTGTTTGTGCGCGTTTGCTCCCGTGATTTGCAACATGTTAAAACTCTTAGGTCTGATAATGCTCGAGAATACATGTAAGGATTGTTATATGATTTCTTTGAAGAGAAGGGAATTATTCTTGAGACCTGATATAGTTATACTCTAACAAAAGTTGTATTGCTGAGAGGAAAAATCATCACTTGTTGGAAGTCATCAGGGCCCTATTGTTTCAGAGAAATGTTCCTAAAATTTTTTTGGGTGAAGCGATTTTGACTGCTACATATCTTAATAATAGACGACCATCTACTGTGATCAACAAACATGTTCCCTTTTCTATTATACATGGGGATAAGGCTCCCTTTTGTATTGATCCTTGGGTCTTTCATTGTTTACACTTTGTACATAATTCTGGATCTAGTCTGTGAAAATTGGAACCAAAGGCAACCAAGTACATCTTTCTGGGCTACTATAATACCTAGAAAAGGTATACATATACGAGAAGAAGTAGCGAACAATATAGCTCTTGAAGATAACATAATACCAAACTTAAATCCTAATCTCTACTCGGATGATTGAAGTCATAAGATCACTATAAGTATCCTTCCTTCTATTAATGTTGCTGATGATGATGCTAACAATTCGATAGATGACTCAGTTGAAGGTGGAAAGAATCTGATAGATGATCGTCACATTGCAATAAGAAAGAAGACAAGATCATTCAATCCCTCCACTCGTAATCCTATGGAAATTTTCATCTCTTGATGTAAGGTCAGTGGAAAATATAAAAGTTTTATTTCCCTGTTGGATTCTTACAATATTCCTAGGTATGTCATAGAAGCCCAATGTGATCCGAAATGGGCAAAAGCTATGAAAGAGGAAATATATACCCCAAATAAAAAAAAATACATTGGATATTATTGATATTCCCAAAGGTGCTCATCTGGTTGGGTCAAAATGGATCTATACGATCAAGTATAACGCAGATAGAAAAATTGACAGGTTTAAGGCTCGACTTGTTGTTAGAGGTTACATTTAGAAATATGATAATGATTATCTGGAAACTTTTACTCCTGTAGCAAAATCATTGATTTTGTGCTTGATTGTTTTATCTGAGTGGTCTTGATTTTTCTTAATTGATTGCGCCTAGTGATTCGGGTCGCGATGACCTTTGATATTCCTTAAATCGAGTTTCCTGGACGCTCATCAGAATGGTGCTGTTGTCGGGTAGCATGACTTAGTAGTCTTTTCAGATTTCTGTATATATTTTTATCTCTATCTTCTATAACTGTTTTCTGACATTCTTCTGCTTTGATTTTTGTGCGAGGGACCACCCGAGGACGTTTCAGCATTCGATAAGAGTAACCGCATTGGAGGAGGAGTAGGAGACCAGAAGGAAATTAGTTATATAGGATAGAGTAGTTTTTTCTTTTCAACACATTCTATTATTGCTGTAATAATACAGGGACACTCAGACACTTCTTGGACACTTGGCATATCGAGGTCTGTTTCGTCGAGCACCAGTGTGCTTGGGGGACCTCATCGCAGTTTTTCGACGGTTGTGATTTCTTCGTATGTTATTTTCTTCGATTCTCGAAGAATTTGGCTCTAAGAATTAGGAATTTCATTGATTGTGACGTAAATAATTAAAGCCAAATCCTTAATATGTTGCTTGCACCTATAGATTCATAATTGAAACCTATTAATAAATTATAATAAATATCTAGATTAGTCCACACACAGTGAGGAATCACATACAATGCTAGCAGGACCCGTTGTAGCGGGCACCGATTGGTTCCCAAGATTGGACTCCCGACTTGATCTAGTTAGCTAGCTATTGTTCTTCACCCTTAGAAATTGCTCATCTAAGACCGTTTTCTTCTTGCATCATTTAGATTAGTTTAAATTTTTTCTTTAAATTTATGTGCGGATCACCCTTCATGTAGAGTGCTGGCGACAGGTACACATCTCTTACTTTGCATGCATCATAGTGTTTGACCGCGCATCGTCTTTTCGACTTCTCCCCTTATTTTTGGACTTAAAATAATCAGGAGATCGAAAAATTCATTAGGCATTTGCTTGTTTATTGAAAAATACCTTAAAAAGTGATAACCATAAAATTAGGACTGCTAAACAAACTTGATCTTAAAAGATACCTCACTGAAAAATCTATCTTGGGAGAGTCATCCCCTCTTTGTTTGGTTTGATAGCACGAGAGAGAGCCTGCACATAAGGCTAGAGCCATACCTGAACTTGCGTTAGACTACTGCTCTTAGGGTTAGTCGTTCTCCAGTAAGGATCGCTCCAGTTTTTGATAAAGCAGGCTGCGATATCCTTAGCAGAGCGAGTTGATCGGGTAGCCTATAAACAGTCCGCAACTTGTACTGGGTGGGAAAGATCTAGCTTTGGGTTTGGGCCAGTCTCCTGGGACCATCGGATACCTAACAACTTGCTTAATGGCCTTGCTGGACCGAATTGCCACCTAGATAAAATTGACAAGATAACGACCAAACCTTTACGGTCATCAACTCAACGTTGCGTAGATGAATTGGGGGTTTGACTGCTGATCTTGTTTGTTTCCAGATCCCATCCGCACTTCATCTACATCAAGATGATGGGATGGAGGTCCCTTAGGCAGCCTTTGGTATCACCGCTTTCGAGTACTCTGCCCCATTCGTCTAGGTAGGTTCTGGAGAGCTTGGACCAGCTCTCTGAACCCCAGTTCGATTCTGCCCTGTTCCCCCTCGATCAACCTTCTCCAGTCTCGAGGCGTCTGTGCAGAGACTAGCACAACTATTTGTTCATTAGACGACACTTGAGTTCTAGTCTTTTGCCTTTGCGGAGACCTGTGAGATGGCCAGCAACGAAGAGCACACCGATGGACAACCCCAGGGTTCAACATATGTTTTATATCAGAACACCATCAACAATACACTTCTAGTCTCCCTGGAGAAGATGCAGAGGTAGATTAGAGAACAGGGAACCTTCATGGTAGAGGTGAGCCAAGAGATGGCACAGATGCGAGCTGACAGAGGAGAGATAAACCAAGCAAGTGGTGGAGAGATTCTAGAGGTTGGAGGAGGAGATGGAGGACAACCAGATGAGTCACAGGAGCTAGCTAGACTGATGAGGGAGTTGCACAACCCTGGTGCAACTGTTACACACCACTGGATCCATCTTCCGGCTATTCTGGGAGACTTCAAGTTCCCTTGCCAGACAATTCAGCTCTTGCCCATGTTCCATGAGCTTGCCACCGAGGAGTCACATCTTCACTTATAGGATTTCGAGAGGATGATCTACAACACTATCCACGATAGATACGTGGATGAGGACTCCATCAAGATGACTGCTTTTCCATTCTCCATAGTCGATAGAGCAACCTACTGGATGAAGCATTTGGGCAGATATGTCACTTCGTGGGAGCATCTCTAGACTGAGTACTAGAATAAGTACTACCCATTTGGATGGACGAATGCAACACGAGCTCTAATCAACAATTTCTCTATGATCCCCAACGAGCAGTTCCATGAGGTGTGGAATCGATTCCGTGCGCTCATTGATCGATGTCCACATTACGCCATATCCAAGCCCAATCTAGTACAAAGCTTCTTTTGTGGGCTGACACCGGAGTTGCAGGGGCTTGTGAACGCTTCTTGTGGGGTTTCCTACTTCGCTAAGGACGAAGACAAGGTCTGGACCATCTATGAGGAGATGGACAAAGATTACACAGTGATGTCTCAGACCATGCTCTACACTCAGGGGAAGCCCTCACCCCATGCCGTGTCCTACTAGAGGATAGCACGAGTTGATGCAGGTCCATCCACCTCTACAACAGCTGCAGCATAGGCAAAGTTGTCGGCCACTACTATGGGCATTATCAGTGAAAAGATGGACCACATCGAAATTATTGAGCAGAAGTAGTGCCAGGTCATGACTCAGATTGATCAGTTGGCACAGACTTTGAGTGACCTGAAGACCCAGATCATGTGTCTTCAGGAGGCATAGATGGCTTCTCAGTCCCATCTTAGGTCACAGGATGATCCTAACAGCAACAACTCGTCTCAGCACTCCACCCCGCTTCGCTAGGTTCACCACATCTAGGCGGAGTCATACCACCAACTGCAACACCAGTACTCTCAGCCACCACCATCTCAGGACACTCAGATGGTGGTATATCTATAGGATCATCCACTAGCAATTCTTCCTCCACCCCCTTACGAGCAGGAGCCGTTGATGGAAGTCAATGAGATATGGTACGACTGATAGAAGCTCGGGATCCACCGAGACCATCCCGGATTCAATTGGTCCACCGGAGGTACCTTGTCCCAGCAGCAACCTCCAGCTCAGGGTGGGCAGTTCGGCTAGCAGCAGCAACAACCCTAGTTCTCCCATCAGCCGCAGCAGCAGTATCAGTCAGGTCCTCATCCCTGCCAGAAGGGACAACAATGGAGGCAACACCAGCAGCAGCCTTAGCAGTATTCTCAGCCTCCCCCTCACCAGTTTTAGCAGCTGCCTCCCTTTCAACGAGGCAACCTGTTCGGTTCTCATGGGCCAGCCTATGAGAATCCAGCTCTTGATGATCTTGCCCACCTACTTGCAAACCAGCAAGCATCCTTTAGGTGAGAAATGGATGAGTTTTGTTAGTATATGAGGGAGATCGTCAAGGGAAAGGCCACCATACCCGCTCAGATCGAGCCTATCCCTAATAACCTAAAGAGAAAATCAGAGCAGGTACAATTCACAAAGACCACCACTCCTAGTGATTTATTGGGTGACATTACTTCATACACATTTGATGCTGATTTTGTGTCACTTAGGAGCGGTAGGATGCTAGCCGGTGGCGCTTTGTCTAAGCGACGACATCATGAGGATTCAGGAGCGCCAGACGAGGAGGATAACAGTGCTGATGCCGCTAAGGATGTCGATGATTACGATGGTACTAACGTCACCGAGGGTATTGATCCAGCCGACGGTACTGAGGCCATCACTTCTATAGATGTACAGAGTGGTACTAATGCCACTAGATCCCATGATGCTGAGCCATAGTGCGGTGCTGATGCCGCAACACCTGTTGCCGAGGGTGGTATTGAGGCCACCCCTTCCATTCTAGTTGTGTTTTGTCCAGTTTTATACCCCAGGACTATATGAAAATACCAAAAAATTAATAAAGGAAATGTTTCTTCATCTTCGAGTCCATATGTGATGATTGATGATACTTGTATGGATTCCATGCCTTCGCAGCAGCAGGAATCTCTTCCTAGCCCTCTATCTGAGGAGGGCCCAATCATCCCCTTCCCTCAAGCACTCCGCTTGGCTAAGGAGAATAAAAGAGAAAATCCAAAAAAGATTAGCAGTTAGAGTTCAGCCAACAGATGATTGATAGGTTCTATATCTAGCTGACTCTACATGAGACACTGGAGCACATCCCTCTCTTCATCTACAAAATTTACAAAAAACGTTAGAAAAATATCTTAAACACAAAAATAATTTTAGTGGAATTTTCTGTTTAATTTTATCCTATTTAAAAAATGTGTTTGTTTTCCTTTTCTCCTTTATTTGTCTTACTTTAAAAAATAAAAAATTTAAAAACAACTAAAAAGAAAATAACAATCCTTTGATTCTTTGAGTCATCTATCTAGTTTATTAACTGTGCTCCTAGTGTTCGACCTTGCTTATTATACCAGGTTAATAATAATAGCTATACCATTGATTGATTTATTAGATTTCTTTAGTGGTTAAATAATTTTCTTGATTTCCGACTCAGTTGATTTGGGTGATAATGACACATTAATTAATAAATTAACTTGAGTTAGCCGGTCGTATCATCACCGAACCATGTGGCAATTCCAACAATCAACCAACAAATATAGATGAGTAATGCATAATATGCGAGCTAAAATTTATTATAGCTCTACAAAATTGTGTATAGAGGCAAGTGCTTAAAGTGTTGAACCACTAACAGTAGAGTAGAATATAACAAAACTTAATAATCTGCTTAGGTATTTTTTCCATTTATTTTTCAAAAGTTTTTATGGGTTTTAATTATATATATTTTTAAAATTTTCATTTTACAAATGTTTTTTATTGGATTTAATAGTATATATATATCTAATAATATATAGGGATTTTTACCAGGCATTCTCAATAAACTTTGCGAATTGCCTCCACGACCTTTGAAACAACCTAATTCCCTCCTTAACCCCGTAAACTTGCCAACTCTTACCCCATGAACCCTGTGGTTAATCTGTTTGAAGCTCGTAAGGGTTCTTGGGGGTAATTTACAAGGTCGATGGGGTTATACTTTTATTTACATGTATAAGTAATTATATGTATGTACAATATATGTATATGGTTTATTGCATTACTTATTCTAATGTATTTTTAATGGTTTTATTTTGTGTTTTTATTTAAATAAGTTTTTAAATAATTTTTAAAAGTATTTAAAATATAAGAGGAATAAAAATGTAAAGAGCCAAAAATCTGAATAAAATATATAGACACATAGTACTATGGAACCTCAAAAAGCCACCTTTTGAATCTACTTCATTTTTTTACGAAACCATCCTCATTTAATAGATAATTTAATTTTAAATACAATTGAGGTGAGTTTAATGAATTTTGATTTCATATGGAGAACATTTTGATTTCTGAAGTTTAATTTACGACTTTTTCAGTTGTATGTCATGGTTGCACTGTGCATTATTTTATGTGCAATTGTTTTTATAATTTTCTATGTATTTTTATGAACAAGTTTCATGTATTTAAGATGTATAAAATACAAAATAAAATCAAGTAAAAATGGTTGATTTTGAAGAGTATACATTAGGGTTTCTAGATACAGTGGCAACCCTTATCTCCCCCTACTTTATTCCTTGTCAATCAATTCAATATTGAGATAGCCTGAAGGTTTAAGGCCAGTCAATATCTTCGATATTTACTCTCTTTTTCTTGTCTTTTATTTATTCTTTTTTTTTGATTTAAATACAAGTATTTTTACATTATTTACAGGTTAATATGTCATTGCTATTTCATATAGATTAATGGTAATTATATGCATTTTACTTGGGATTTAAATTCAAAATAAATAAATAAAGTTGATGAAATAGATTAGACAAGGCCATATAGACCATATGAGAGAAAATTGGACTCCAAAACAATGAGCAACTACTTTATTGGTTATTCGGAGCGATCAAGAGGTTACAAATTTTATGATCATACACTTAAGAAAATATTTGAAAAGGGAATGCCAACCTTTTTTAAGGATGATGATTTGGAGAGGAAGATGTATATTAGGTATATTATCTTTTAGGATGAATCAATCATGACCCCTACGTTGTGACTGAAAATGCACAAGAATGCATTCCAATCATTGGGCAAGAAACAAATCAAGAACCTCAAGACGACAATATTCACCATTCCTCATACAAGATTTTGTGGTACAAGATCAAATCAATAACCTCAAGCTCAAAGGAGATCTACCAGAGAACCAAGAAGTTCTATTTTAAACGACTGCATAGTATTTCTTTAATAATAAGATGGAATCAGAGAAGATAATCTAATCAACTTCCATCTAGCCATGAAAGGTTCTAACTCTGCAAACTAGATCGTAACCATGAATGAGTAATACAAATTGATGTAAGACAATCAAGTTTGGGACCTTGTACCATTTCCAGAAGGTACGAAACCCATTGGTTCCACATGGATATTTAAAATCAAAAGGGCTTCAAATGGTAATGTTGAATGGTTTAAGGCACGTCTTGTAGCTAGAGGATTTACTCAAAGAGATGGAATTGATTACAAGGAACATTTTCTCCTATTTCCAGTAAGGATTCTTTTATAATAATCATGGCATTAGTTGTATATTTTGATCTTGAGCTTCATCATATGAATGTGAAGACCACTTTTCTCGATGGAGACGTTGAGGAGGTGATCTATATGGTGCAATCTGAAAATTTTGTTCACGGAGATGGAAAGAATATGATTTGTAAATTAAAGAAATCCATCTAACGACTCAAGCAGGCATCCCGTCAATGGTATCATAAATTCCATCAAGTAATAATCTCATTTACTATTGAGACTAACCTAGTGGATGATTGTGTTTACCACAAGTTTTGTGGGACTAAACATATTTTATTGATTTTGTATGTGTATGAAATACTGCTTGCTAGCAATGATCTGAATTTGTTGCATGGAACAAATAATTTTCTTTCAAATACTTTTGAAATGAAAGATCTCGAAGTTGCTTCTTTTATATTACGAATTTAGATACACCGGGATCAAACTCGAGGTGTACTTGCATTGTCACGAGAGAGTTACTTCCATAAGGTGCTTTAAAGATTTGGCATGCAGTTTTGCAAACCAATTGATACACCAATTGCTAAAGGAGAAGAAGTCAGTCATAATCAATAACCTATGAATGATCTTGAAATTTGTTAAATGGGTAGATTCCTTATGCATATGCAATTGAGAGTCTTATGTATGCACAATTGTGTTCACACCCAAATCTAGCATTTATTGTGAGCATGCTAGGAAGATATATGACGAATCCAGGCATGGATCATTGGAGAGCTGCCAAACATGTCACGAGATATCTTCAGATAACAGAAGATTACATACTTAGATATCAAAGGTCTAATATGTTGGAGATCATTGGGTATTCTGACTCGGATTTTGCTTGATGCTGAGATAGCATAAGATCTACTTTGAGCTATGTATTCTTAATGGTTGGAGGAGCCATATCATGGAGGAGCTAAACAAATAATTATAGCATCCTCCACTATGGCATATGAATTCATATCATGTTATAAAGCATCAAATAATGTAATATGGCTAGAGAATTTTGTCAATGAGGTGTGTATTGTAAGCAACATCCATATACCATTGAAATTATTTTGTGACAACAATTCAGGAGTTTCTTATCCAACAACAATAGAATCTCAACAAAGTTAAATTATATTGCCATAAAGTTTTTTAATTGTGAAAGAGAGTAAAAAGAGGACATATTTCCATAGATCATATTGGGACAAATTCCATGGTGGCGGATTTGCTAACCTGAACATATGATTCATATGAGTGTTATATCAAGTAAAGATATGTACTTCTAGTAGGAGTTTGTATTATTTTGCTAAGTTCCTTAAAGTTCCATAACAATGTTAATTCAATGATTTCTATATAGAATAAAGTATTTAATGTTTCAATGATGTCTATATAGAATAAAATATCACTATAGGGTCTACATTAAGAATATGGATTGTTCATTGTGATGCAACTTTGGATGTAGATTCTAATTTTATTTATTTATTTAACTTTGATTTATGTTATTTAGTTATGTTAATTTAGCTGACTATTGATGGGTTAAACCATGCTCAGTATTATAAATACCTCCATGATCTCATGCTATCATAACTAATGGACATTATTATTCAATTATATCTCAATTGATGGCAATAATATTTTTGAGCTCATAAAGTATGCACGTTATACGGTTATTATTAACGTCTAGTGGAAGATTGTTGGGATTTGAAAATTTCATTAATTCGGACATTAAAAATTACCATTAGTACACACATTATTATCGTAAATTAGATAACAAAATCTCTTAATGATGGACAAAAAAGGAGATGATTGGACAATTGTTTTTATTTGTCTAGTCAAATAAAATAAGACCAAGGATCTCCAAATGATATATACTATGAGTGCCACCGCATCTATCGTCATTTGTGTAAATCAAAGCTTTCCTTTCATATTGATAACTTTTGTCGCACATAGGTGAATGAGATATTAAATGGCAATAATAATAAAAGAGGAAACTCCGTTAGCATACTCTGGATTTTTTACTTATGGAAATGACTGGATTATAATTATTGTTCCCGTATTAGTATGGAGAACTTTTGTTTTAGAACAATTGTTTATATACATGTTAACATTAATTTCGGATATGACAAAATCAATTTGTCTAATTGTTTGAAGAGGCGTTACTTTTGAATATAATATTCAGACTACATGCCTTAATGCAAATATCGTTGTTGCTGCTGGTTTCAACAAATTCTTTTTGGGAAAATTTAAAAAAATCACAAGGCATAATTACAATATCCCTAATAATATGATTGAAGCGAATAAACCACCAAAGTGACCTCTATAGAGAAAATTGTGTTATTAGAGATATTTGGATGGATTTATATGCATTGTAGATATTATGGAGGGAAAATATTTGTTCAAAGTATATCGTATACGTGTGGTGATAATTGAGCAATGATTATAAAATTTCTTGTGAGTAATAAGACACATCCAAAGACGATCTCACTACTTGATATGAGTTATCATTGGTAATTGACCAACACAAAAAGAGTGTCACTTACAATTAACATTATTATCGAAAGACTTAATCATTAGTGGTGTGCTTGGTATCTTGATTTTCTTATGGTTTTATATACATATTCACATTGGTGAACAATACATTAATTCTTTTTCTTTATTCTTTATTTTATAGCTTCTACATCCTCATTTATTATCCATGCCACTTTCAACTCCATTATTGAGCTTCTTGGCACAAATTTTAAGGCATGGAAAGCGAGCATTATGATATTGCTTGGATATATGGATCTAGACCTTGCATTTTGGATGGAGACTCATGCCCCTCTTATGGAAAATAGTTCTTCTGATGAAAACAAGCACTATGAGAGGTGGTAGCAATTTAATTGCATGTGTCTCATGATCATAAAGCGTGTCATTATGAAAGTCCGTAGAGGGTTTGCTAAAGAAATGATAATGGAAGCTAAAGATTACCTTGTTAAAATTAAAGAGCGTTTGTGAAAAATGATAAGGCGGAAACAAGAACTTATCTGCTCGCTTGATTTTCATGAAGTGTACCAGCAAGGAAAACATGGGGGAATACATTCTTGAAATGGCTCATATTGCTTCAAGGCTACATGAATTAGAGTTGGTAATCTCTAATGATTTGCTAGTTCCTTTGATTTTGTTGTCACTTTCATCACAGTAAAACTAGTTTGGGATAAGTTATAACTGCCAAAAGGAAAAATAGGCTCTTAATGAGCTCATCTTGTACTGTGATCAAGAGGAAGACATGTTGAAGCAGGATAAGTCAGAGATTGCTCATTTGGTTGTGGCCTCTAAGGACAAGGGAAAAAAAGAAAGGAGTAATGCGACTGTGATAGGTCCAGTAATGAAGAATAAGGATGCAATTAGTCGCTTCTTCTACAAGAAATCTGGACATGTTAGGAAATATTGTGCCAAATATCATGCATGACATGCGAAGGAAGATAAAATTCATACTTTGGCTTGTTCTGAAGTAAATTTAGCTTCAATTCCATGAAACACTTGGTGGTTAGATTCCGGTGCCTCTACTCACATAAATGTTTCTATACAGGACTGCTCGAACTATCGAAGGCCAACTGATGTTGAAAGATATATCTATGTAGGTGATGGAAAGAAAGCCGAAGTCGAGGCAGTTGGATTTTTTAAGTTTTTACTAGGAACTTGTCATTATCTATAGTTAAAGAACACTTTCATTGTTCCGTCTTTTAGACGAAATTTGGTATATGTTTCTGCATTGGACAATTTAGATTGTTTTCTAAATTTTGGAGATGGAAATTTTAGTATTTCTTTTGACTCTATTATGATTGGTACATGCTCCTTAATTTCTACTAATAAGCCTTGTTTGCTTGATTTTGTTGCCACGTATAATGAATCCATGGTTGCTGAATCAAGAAGCACCAAGCAAAAACGTGCTCTGAATATTCAATATCAATTTGGCACAAGGGTTTCAATACCATGTCCAAATCAAGAATTAACCAACTTGTATCTAATAACATCCTAGATACATTATATTTTACAGATTTAGATGTTTGTGTGAACTGCATTAAAAGAATGCAAACCAAATCAAGGAGATCATGTACCAATAGAGCTTCTAGTGTCTTAGAATTGATACATACTGATATATGTGATTCATTCCCTACAACATCCTGGAATGGTCAGCAAAATTTTTGTATCATTAATAGGTACTACTCAAGATATGGTTTCCCTATATCTCATTCATGAAAAGTCACAAGCTCTTGACATATTCAAATCATTTATGGTCGAAGTTGAGTTCTAACTCAACAAAAGCATAAAGTGCATCGTGGTGGTGAATACTATGGCACATATCATGGTTCAGGTGAAGAACAACCATCTGCTTTTGCTTTATTCATAGAAGAATGTAGAATTATCCATCAGTATACAATGCTAGGTTCACCTAGCATGAATGGTATGGTTGAGAGACATAACACGACTCTTAAATATATGGTGAGGAGTATGATTAATCATTCTATCTTATCAAAGTCCCTATGGGGATAAGCATTGAAAACATCAGCTTACATTTTGAGTAGAATACCGACAAAAGTAGTTGCAAAAATATTGTATGAGCATTAAACTAGCAAAAGATCAAGTTTAAATCATTTATGTATATGAGGATGCCTGACTGAGTGAAAGCATAAGGATAAAGGTACCAAAGTCCGGTTTTGAAGGGCATGCAGTGTTCGACGAGTCGGATCTTGCAATCGTTGGGTCGGCCACTCACATAGTACATGACACCTGAAACAAGGGCAATTTCAACAATCAACCCACAAACATAGATAAAATTACATAATATGTGGACTAAAATTTATTATATCTCTACAAAAATGTGTGTATAAAGGTAAGTGTGTAGAGTGTCGAACCACTGAGAGCAGAGGGGAATAGAGAAAAAGTGAATAATCTACTTAGGTGTTTTTTCCTTTTGTTTTTAAAGAGTTTTCATAGGTTAAATATTATATATTTATATATTTATTTAATTTTTAATTTTGCAAATGTTTTTAATTTATTTTTGGATTTAATAATATATGTTTAATAATATATATGGATAAAAAGGATATGTAGATATAAATAAAAAATAAAAAAATAACTTCTTTGAAAGCTTACAATATCAACTTAAGTCTGAATATTCAAAATAAAATATTTTTATTCCTTTTGGATTTTTCTCTATTTTTATTGAATTTTTGGTATTTTGAGATTTTTTGTAATTTTAAAAATAAAAATACACAAAATAGGAAAAAAAATAAAAATTAAGATCCTAATAAATCTCTAACTGATAATATAAGCCAAAAACTAATTTTCTGGAAAATAGAAGAAACAAGAAAATTTCAGGTTTTGAAAACACAACTTTTGGATCTTTGTGGAATTTTTTATGATTTTTATAAGATTTTCAGTGTTAGTCGTTATCACCTCCCGTAGGGCTTTGGGCAGGGGCAAAGGATGAGGGTAGGATATGAGAACCAAGTTCAAATCCAGCCGAGGGCTCTTCGTCTAAGATATTCTAACTAGGGATTTAGACCTTCATAGACTCTACCAATCTCTTCGGGTCTCCAGTTTTTTTTTGCAATTTTTAGGATTTTATTTTTATAATTTTTGGACATGTTTTTGGATTTTGATAAATAGAAAAACAACTTTAATTGCTCCAAGAAAAATATATGTGATAAAATAAGGTTCCAAGAATTTAGGTGATTTTTACAAATTTTAGACTTGAAATACTATTTAAAACACACAAAAATAAAATAATTCAGGGAATAATGGGCCCAAATGCAAATTCCTGGAAGTTTAATTTCATTTCATAGCAAAGTTTAGGACCATTCATGCAAATAATCCAAATATTTCATGTTAAATACAATTGAGTATTTTTGTAAATAAAATGACTTCTAAGATCACACATGCAATTATCATAAAATTTTTACACGGTCTGCAAATTAATGAACCAAATAAAAATAAGGAAACCTAGAGAGGTATCCTTGAAAAATGTCCACACCTCACATTTATGGACACGTGAGGTGAGCTCGACTAGACTAAAATGTAATTAAATTAAGCGTGGGATCTTGATGTAAATATTATACAATTTTTTACACTACAGAGGAATAATTTAGTGCTAAACAAAAATCACAAAATGAGGGGGTCACTAGTGAAATTTACCCTCAAATACGCAACAACGGATGGCAGATGGATCTCCACTTAAATGGATCATGCATCTCAGAAGAGGTGATACCCCTTCGCATATGAAGGGGGTGAGATTAGCTCTTGGACACGATCAAACAATGGATAGCCTCCTCAAATGGACGTCTATTGCTACTCCTGGTTCATGTTGTTGATCGGACAACCCTCGAGGTGCTAGGAAGAATAATTGACGAACTTAGGGCTGGCGAGCTTCGAATCAACATATATTCATCATGTAACACCCACTTGCATAGCTCCATAGTTCAATTGCTTCATGCAGTTTTGCACAGCTGCTCGAAGTGCAAGAAGAGTCCAGGTCCCAACATTGGGGACCTAGAGGTCATGGTTGTATCTCTACACGTAGGGCAGGTCCTTGGACTCCAGCTACCCCCAGATAGGATCTTTCGACACTCCATACTGCAAGAAAAGCATTGCGGTTCGATGGGGAAGCTCCCTTGTTCAATTTTAGGTGAAGTAGGAACAAATATGGTGTGGAATGGGTTGATCTCGAGTGGATGCAATAGATGGAATCTGAGCTCCTCGATTCAAGTAAAATCGGCAGGGAATGGATGACGATTAGTTGAAGAAATGTTGGGGTAATAAAGTGAAGTGGTTAACGAAGTGGAACGATGGAGTTTGACTGATGAATAGAGATATGGAGCTCAAGACCTCTACGTTACAGAATTTTTTAGGTATTTTTGGTTTTAGATGAAATTGAACAAAACCAAATACTTATCTACACTAAGAATAAAAAAGCGAATAAAATATACTAAGGATAAGGCCTCCCCATGGTGGGAACCTGGGAGACAAAACTTGGCAGTTGAGCTCCGTCAGGTGGAGTTGAATCATCTCAGATGAACTTCTCCTCACCTCGATTCAAATGGAGATCCTTCCTGTCATGGAGGACTCACAACAAATAGAGAAATCAAGTGATTACAGTTAGTAAAAGAGGTCAGAATGAATCTCGGTGGAAGAGTTAAATAGCGTAGGAGAAGGGTTGTCTTTCTAAGAGGATCTTACTAAAGGCTAGGGTTTAGGCCTTAGCTCAACACGGAAGCGTGAAGATCGCATCATATGCGATAGGAAGTAACTAGTCATACAAGTTGCTCAGGGAAGCAGAATTTAAATATTAAAGCGATGA
The DNA here is from genome assembly GCA_037367405.1 of Ottelia alismoides. NCBI lineage: Eukaryota > Viridiplantae > Streptophyta > Magnoliopsida > Alismatales > Hydrocharitaceae > Ottelia > Ottelia alismoides. The sequence goes on along the minus strand of JAZKJV010008174.1, from coordinate 418,778 downwards.
AATCACATGATCTGAGAACACTTCTCGAATCGTTTCATCTTGACTACAAATAATATATAGGAATACCTCTTGAAGCATGTTTGTGATCATAGTCTCTAAAGTAAGAGACCACCTATCTCAAGCCTGACCTGATGGAGGAGATACTTGTGAGCGCGTTGATGAGATGCACCCTTCTCACAATCCACGTTGTAGATCCAAGCAATGGATCTCCTAATTTCATCGCACGAAATCCAATGTCTTCTTCACGTGAAAAAAGCACCGAGGAAGACGAAGATCCATGAGCGGTCAAAGCGGCAACACAACTGTGTAGCGACGATGGTAGATCTCTCTAGATCAAGGAGTGGACGACCACTCTTGAGAGATACAGAGGGGGTGAGTGATGAGAATATGAGAGAGAGCTTGTGTATATGTTGTGTAGAAGAAGAGCTAGGGTTGCCACTTCTTCTATAATATTTTGGAAGTCTATGGATCACAATCAATGTGCTACACAATATCAATACTTGAAATTGTTTTGTGTTTTCTTTCAATGCCCATGACTTTGCTGTGCAAACTTACAAAAAAAATCAATTACTTAATATAAATATATTGAATATTTATAAATATAAATTGATTCAATCAAATCAATACACATTTAAAAATTAGGAAAAGAGGCAAACCTCTTTCCAATTAAGGGGGGGATGTCCACCTTGATTTAGGACTCAAGGGTGGCCATCCACCCTCCCTATTTGGAAGGGGCTTCATCTTTTCCAATTATATGAGATTATGTATCTCACATAATCCTTCATTTATTCGTAACAACTTTTATTACAATTTTATTCTTAAAAAAATTCAAATTTCTTTTTGACAATTTCAATCATGGCATTGAAAAATGAATCATATTCATACATCCAAAATAAAATGTAAATTGTATTTTCAATTAATTATCCAATGTGAATCCGATGGACATCAACATTTAGTTTATAAATACTATTTACAAATAGCTCTCTCTAATATATTATAAATCATATTTATAATATATATTATTAATATGGATAGTATTATCCACATTATTTTTATCCTTGATAATTAAATCATATATCATCATTCTCATGCATCTAAATAATATTAGTCATATTCGCATTAGTCATGATAATTAAATCACATTTAATTAACATTTTCTCATTGCCATGATATATAATTTAATAATGGAATCATTCTTAAACTCTTTCAATAATAATAAGCTTTCTCTGCTGATACTTGGAGATAAGATAGTGCGACTGTACGTTCCACGTATAGTGACTTGGATATTGAGATCATATCACAAATCCAGATTTCAGGGACCTCTAATAGATGTTTGATTAAATAAAAGTCTTAAATCTAATCTTCTCATTGTATCTGAATCTTATTCTGATCAACGTCCAACATTTAGACTAAGATTAGATTACTTCTCTATTGAGAGGAGTCACTAAAATCCAAACCTGTTTCATCACTCCATTGGAATGGAAGTGCCATGGTTATACAATCATTTATGATCACATCACCCTCGTGTATTCCTAATACCCATAAAACCTTCATATTGGAAGACCTAAAATAAACCTCAAATTTTAGATATCTTTTAGACTGTCTTCTTCAGTGTTTTATCGTTAAGATTCTAATTTGGTCATTGGCAGTTGGTATCGATCATATGCTTTCCAAAAGCATATATCTTACCTACAAATTCTTGTCAAGCTTCTAAAGCAAGATGACCATGCTTGGAATTTTATTGGTTCTAATACCTCATGAGCGAGCTCTTGTCTTCCAATTCAGTAGTGAACATGTATAATCCCTTTGAGAGATCATATTACTCATATGCCCTTATATTCACACCAGCTCACCATTATATACACCTTAATTAGGTCATCAATCTATCCGTTTGTTAAGTGGACATACTTAGACATATAGAAATACATCTATCTTCGGTTAGACGATGCATGCCTATATCGTGATAGTATATGACATAGGCCTTGGTTATCTTGAACTCGTTAAGTCAACTCTTTGACCTAACTTAATTGACACCTCCGTATCTCAATTCTTATATAGAGGACCTGCATCAAGAGGTCAGTCAGATATTAGCCTTTAGAGAAGGAATGCCATCTCCTTCTCAGGATGGAGATCATCTCTCGACGTGCCTGATGAGTCCTCAAACTAACTCTTTAGATATTCATCGAAACACCAGCCTCTATGATTCAAGCATTGAATCAACAGCTCTGTGATCATTAACATGGTCATGTTACATAACCCAAATTGTACAATGGGACCTTATAGTACACTCATTCATTTAATCTCAGTCGGGGAGTGAAATAAATCAATAACGTTTATTGATATATCAAATATTACCATAACATTTATCATAGAAATGGATCACCTCAGGCTCACATGGCTAATAATCCCCCACTAGCCATTAGAATGATTCAAGTACATTCTTTAAACCATGCTCATTACATGCTGTTCGAAAACATCCATGTCAAAGGTTCTGTAAGGTGATCCGCAACATTGTCGGCAAAGTCCACCTTTGTGATGATGTCACTATGCTTTTGAATCTCACGAATGATGCAGTATTTCCTTTCCACAAGCTTTCTCTTTTGATGCTATCTGGGTTCCTTCTCCTGAACTATGACTCCCGTATTATTATGGAGTAGATAGATGAGAGTATCAGAGGAAACTATACCAAGTTCCAAGATGAACTTGTTCAACCACACCGCCTCATTTATAGCATCCGATGCGACAATGTATTCGGCTTCTGATCTTGAGTTGGTCGTAGTGTCCCGCTTCTTGCTTTTTTGGCTCACAACACCACCGTTCAACAAGAACACAAACCCTGATGTTGACATGTAGTCATCAATATTAGACTAGAAGTCAGAATATGTGTATCCAAAGACTTAGAGATCATCATCTCCATAGATCAAGACGTAATTTTGTGTCCATCTTAAATACTTAAAGATGTTCTTCACTGCATTCCAATGTTCCTCTCCATAGTAAGATAGGTAACAACTTACCACTCCCACTACATTGAAGATATCTGGCCTTCTACACATCATGGCATATGTTAGGATTCCCATAGCTGATGTGTAGGGGCATCCAGCCATGGCTTTCTTATCCTCAAAACTTTGAGCATCCATCCCTTTAGATAGGTGGTTACCATGTCTTAAGGGAAGGAAGCCTTTTCTGGAATTCTCTGTATGGTTTCACGATCTTCTTAATGTACCCATGTTGTGATAGTCCCAATATCTTATTTTCTCTATTTTTGAACAGCTTCGAGCCTAAGTTATAAGATTCTTCACCAAGATTTTTCATATCAAAGGTATGAGACATCCAAATCTTAACACTAGTCATCATCCATGTATCATTCCCTATGATAAGGATGACATATACATGAAGCATGATGAACACAATGGCTCTCCCACTAAGCTTCTTATACATACGCAGTTCATCAGTATTCTATACAAAATCAAAACTCTTTATGGTTTTGTCAAATATAATGTTCCAACTAGGAGAAGCTTCCTTGAGCCCATAGATGGATTTCTTCAGCTTGCATACTTTGCCTTCCTCAATTATAAATCCCTGGGTTTACTACATATAGATATCCACCTCGAGGTATCCATTGTGGAAAGCCATCTTGATGTACATCTTCCAGATGGTGTAGTCAAGATATGTTGCTACAGCCAGCAGTCCCCTGATGGACATAAGCATAGCTACAAGAGAGAATGTCTCATCGTACTCGATCCTTCTCTCTGTTGTAGTCCTTGGCTTTGAGCCATACATTAAAGGTCTTTACCTTCCCTTTAGGTCCTCTCTTTCTCTTTAAGATCCACTTACACCCAATGGGTTTTACCCCTCTAGATGGATCCTCTAGGGTCATACACCATTCTTATGCATGGAGTCTATTTCAGACTTCATTGCCAGTTCCATCTATCCATGGCATGATCCATGAGTGCTTCATCAAATGTAGCTGGATCATTGTCAAATTTCATCTGACACATGGAATCCATACATTTCAGGTAGGAGACCACCCATGAACTCCTTCAAAGATGTACATGTGTTTCATCTTTATTTACTTCATTTTTGTCTTGACTCTTAAGGAAGTCATCCTCCAAGAATTTTACATCTGTAGAGACAAAGACCTTCTGAGTTTTAGTATCCTTAATTTGGTATTCAATACCATCTTTCAAATACCCAATGAAGTAGCACTCTCTAGTGAGAGATTCTAGCTTTCTTACATTCATCTTCTTTTCATCAACCAAGCAACCCCAAATCCTTAAGTGTCTAACACTGGGTTGGTACCATACCAAAGCTCATGAGGAGTTTTAGGTACATACTTACTAGGAATATTGTTTAGGATATATATTGCAGTCTATACCACATAAACTAAGAGGTAAATGTGCTTTACTCATCATTGAATGGACAATGTCCACGACGGTCCTATTGCATATTTTAGCAACACCAATAAGTTGGGGAGTTCTAGGAATAGTGATTGGGGACAATTCCTCTCGATTTGAGGTTTCCGTAAATTCATCAGAGAGGTACTCGTCAACTATTGGTTTAGTTCTCAATGAAAGCTATGAACTTTTTTAACTTTCTAAAGGTTTCATATTTACAACGTAACAAGAAGATAAACTTGTATCAATAATGGTCATCAATAAATGTTAAATAATATCCATTTCGGGTCAAGGTACTGAATGTACCATATGCATCAGTATGTATTAAGTCAAGAATACCTCCGCATCATGTAAACTTGTTACGAAAAAGCATGCTAGTCATTTTACTCGAATATAATGTTCACATGTAGGTAAAGTTTTGACCTATAGAAAATATAAGGGTCCATCATTTATCAATCTATTGATCCTATTGACAGATAAATGACCACGCCTTTGATGCCAAATAATATTTGAATTATTTCCACCCTCTCTTGTTCTTTTAAGGTTTTTATTAGTGGTAGTAACATTCATGACACATTCATCAATGCACAATCCATATAGACTTCAAGAAGTTAGAACACCATCAGCAATATATTTATCATAACGATTTATGACAATTTTATTACATAATAGAAACAAATATCCATTTCTAACTAACTTAGATATAGATATAAAATTCCTTATAACATATGGAACATAAATGCATTCTTTAAGTACTAGGACTCTCCCACTATATAATGATACTGCAGGCCCTGACAATATCTGGTGCAATAGTTGCATCAGATCCCATCTGGATCACTATATTTCCTTCAGCAAGATTCCTAGTTTCCTGAAATAGATGCAAAAATTTGTATACATGAACAGAAGCACCAACATCGATGATCCATCTATCTTCTACTCCTACGAGAAAATTGATTTCAATGATGAAAATAGAATTTATACTAGTTGGGGCTTTACCTTTATCTACAGATTTAAGGTACTTTGGAAAGTTACACTTCCAGTACCCCATGTTTCTTGCAGTGATGACATGCGTTGGTTTTCTTCGATGCCATCAATGTGGAAGCATTAGAATACGAGCCAAAATCCTTCTTCTTCTTCTTCTAGGCCAAACCTTTTTGAAACCCTCACTTTCGATTGCACTTCCATTTGACACGTGCAATCATTGCACTACTAGAGGGATCCTCTTTCTTCACTACATCTTCTGAAGACTTTAATGAAGTCATGAGTTCATCATTAGATAATCTCATTTTTATTCATTTGGTAAAATACCACATAATTGGTGAAAGTCTAAGGGAGAATAGTAGAATGAAGTTAGACTGCATATCTGAAGGATATTGTGAATCCTTAAGTGCATCACGGAAGCGTATCGATCGCATCTTATGCAATCGGAGCAACTAGTCGCACTAGTCGCTAGATGCGGCGAAAATAAAAAATTTTTAAATCTAAAGATGAAACCACATGATCGCGAGAACACTTCTCGGATCATTTCATCAAACCACAAAGTATAAGAAATACCTCTTGGAGCGTGGTTGTGATCACGAGATCCCAAAGTAGAGATCCTCCTGTCTCAAGTCCGATCCACGAAGAACGCACTTGCGGGCACGATGATGAGTCGCGTCCTTCCCGCAATCCTCGATGAAGATCCAAGCAATGTATCTCTTGATTTCGTCAAACGAAATCCGTTGTCTTCCTTTAGAGTAATAAACTCCAAAGAAGAAGGAGATCCTCGAGTCGTCGAAGAAGAAGCTGAGAGTCTCTCCTTTCTCAACTCAAGATGGACGGCCATCTTTTGGAGGTGAGAAAGAGAGAGGGCGAGAATATGAGAGAGAGAGAGAGAGAGAGAGTTGTAACCTTGTACAACTCTTAATCATGTACCTTGAAAGGCTACCCTAGCCCTCCTTTTATATTAGTTTAGGATCCAATGGATCTCAATCCATGGGACACATAGATCCAACGACCAGGCTTGGTCTATGCAAAATCAATGGCTATGATTGTTGTTGGTTAAAACCAACAACATTTATTTATAATTAAATTAAATATATGTTGCAACATTATCAACACAATTTAGTTTAACATAAATAAATTAATTAAGAGATTTATCAAGATAATAAAATGGAGATAATATAACCTCCTAAAATGGGGCATCACCCATGACTATTTCATGGGTGACGCCACCTCATCAATGTTGGCTTATTATCTCCTTTTTATTATATCAAATTATCTTTTAATAATTTGTGACAACTATTATCACAAAATTATTTACCAAATTAATTCCAAATTAATTTGTAAATATTTCAATCATGCCATTAAAAATATGTGAATCATATTCACATCCCAAACTAATTTGTAAATTACATTTCTAATTAATTAATTAATGTGAATCCAATCCACACTATTAATTAACAAATGCTATTTACATAGATTCTCTCTCTTCAATATATGTATTATAAATCATATTTATAATACACATATATATCATGGATAGTATTATCCACATTCCCTAATCCTTGGTAATTAAATCCCATTTAATTATCTTAGATAATAATTCTCACAATATGAATCTCAGTCATATTATGCTTGATTATTAAATCTCATTTAATCATCAAGTCCTTCTTGCTTGGATATGCATTTCATCAAATGAATTATTATTGAACCCTTTCAAGAATAATGTGCTTTCTCCGCACATACTTGGACATAAGGACATGGCGATTGTATTATTCCACGTATAGTGACTTGGATGTTGAAATCTCATCTCAAATCCAGATCTTACGGACATCCCACAAATGCTTGATTAAATCAAGACCGTAAATCTAATATTCATTGAATCTGAATCTCATTCAGACCAATGTCCAACACTTGGACTAAGATCATATTGCTTCTCTACTGTAAAGAGTCACTAAAATTCAGACCTGTTTCATCACTCCCTCGGAATGGAAGTGTCATGGATATACAATCGTTTATGATCACATCACCCTTAGGTATTCCCAATACCTGTACATCCTGCATACTGGAAGACTCATGATTAATCTGAAGATCAAGATCAAATTTACACTGTCTTCTTCAGAGTTTGATCACTAAGTTTCTCATTTGATCATTGGGATTTGGTATCGATCATATACTTTCCAAAAGCATATATCATACCTAGGTCTTGATCATATACTTTCCAAAAGTATATATCAAACCTTCAAATTCAGTCAAGCTTCCAAAGCGAGACGACCGTGCACGGAATTTGATTCTTCCCAATATCTCATGAGTGAGCTCATGTCTTCCGGTTCAGTAGTGAACCTGTATGATCCCTTTGAGAAATCGTATTACTCATATGCCCTTACATGCACACCAGCACGCCGGTGTATAGACCTTGGTTAGGTCATCAACCTATTGGTCTGCCAAATGTACATACTCAGACATATAGTAACATATCTGTCGCCAGTCAGAGGATGTGTGCCTATGCTGTGACAGCATTCAACATAGGACTTAGGTTATCTCGATCTCGTTAAGTCAACCCATTGACCTAACTAATCTGACACATCCGAATCTCTATTCCTATGTAGAGGACCTGCATCAAGAGGTCGGTCAAATATCAACCTATGTGAGAAAGGATTGCCATCTCCTACTGAGGTTGGAGATCACATCTTAACACTCATTTGATGGTGCTTGATGAGTCCTCAATCTAACTCTCTAGATATTCATCCAAGCACCAGCCTCTATGATTCAATAATTGAATCAACAGTTGTATGATCATTAAGACAGCCATGGTACATAACCCTAATTGTACAGAGGGACTATTATGCAAATTATTTATTCTTCATTTCAGATCAGAGAATGATATTCACAATAACATTTATTGCATAATGGCTCGCCGTGGGCTCACATGTCCAACAATCTCCCACTAGCCCAAAGAGCCATTAATGGGCTAATCATTTAAACCCACACTCATGTGACAATCATAGGCTATTTAGAAATAGCTAGGTAAGCTGATCAGTCACTCTATTCCCAAAAGACTATGCCAAGTCCTTTTACGACACTTTCATATCCGTAGGTAACAGTTCTCGCTTCCAATGTGAATGTTGCATCTTATGCAACCAATACTCAATCTAGTCAAAGCAGTTATAGTGTCCTTAACACTATTGCTCAATTATTATAACTAGTATTTCCATAATCCTTATCAGAATACCCTTATTCCTGTAGATCACTATCTCTCAAGGTATTCACAGTTAAGACCTTTTAGATGTCTATCTATAAAGTCTTGGGTTTTTGAAGATATGACTTTGAGATCACTACCTCAAAAATCTTGTCATCTATGAAGACATTGTTATTACTGCAATCAAGTGTTTTCTCTCTCCATAGTAGGATTAGTAACACTTTACTACTCCCACTGCATGGCAGATATCTGGCTTTTGTACACATTTAGCATACATTTAGCTTCTCGTAACTGATGCACATGTGCAAGCAGTTCTAGCATTCACTTCCTCAACTCTTTGAGGTGCTATCCCTTTAGATAGGTGACAACGCTCCCGCACCCTATGTTAATTCGGTCAAATTAATGTACAAATTAATTAATGTGATTCGTTGTAGTCGGATACGAGGGGTTAATCAAAAACCACTTATGGATTAATATGAAGTTAATTTTAAGCGGCAATATTTTTTTTACTTGGTGGAAGTCCAAGGTCGATCTCAGGGAGGCATCTGTCTCCTTAGATGAATTTAAGCAAGGATCCGAGTGTTGATTTACGAGGAGTAATTTTTTGGTCTTTTTAATTTTTTATGCAGACTTATGGGGACAATGCAGGCTAATTTAATGTTCAATTTAATTATGATATTAAATGAAGTCCAAAAATTATGAAAATTGACCAGATGATTAATGGTGATGAAAAAGACCTACACTAATTTTTTTGGAATTTTTCGACACTAAATAAATTTACTGTGAATTAAATGAACAGACAGGGTGATTTTCAGTATTTAATTTTTAATAAATATCAAACTACAATTTTTCCAAGAACTAAAATTATCCTAGGCGGCTCTAATGAGAAGGGACCTAAGAAAATTAACAGAACTTAATTTCACTGTGAAATGAATTAACTAAAATTAATCTAAGAAAATCACATAACCATTTATTTAGGCCTCGATATGCGTGCAAATGCTATGAAATTTTTATGGTATGTTAAAAATGATGTCCTTAAGCTACTGAGAATTTTTGATGAATTTTGGAAGCACAAAGAATTAACTATAAATCAAAAGGTGTCACTGGGCAAAATATGTCAACAATTCACCAATTAATTCATTAATAATTCAAATGAACTTACAAAAAGATGACACATGGACAAATAGACAGAGGACAAAATTTCCAACAAAATGCAAATTTTAGAATTTCAAAATGATGTAAAATGCAATCTAGGGATGCGTGCAAACACAGGGGTGTAAATGCAATACAGGAAATTAAAATTACAATAAGCAAATATGCAGACAAGGACTAAAATGTAATTACCTATAATGCGGGGGACTCTTGTGCAAATTCTCCACAGGGCACGTGCTCCCCACGTGGGTCTGCTCCACAGGGACTTCTTTGCAATTTTGGAAAGCTCCTGGGCCTCGGTGCAATTTACCCGGGCCGCACGTGCTCCTCACGTGGACGGCCTAGGCTCGGAGGGCTGCGGTGGCTCGGAATGAGGTTCGGGCGCTCTGGAGGTCCGGAATGAGGCTCGGAGTAGGCTAGGGTTGTCCGAGCCTAGGCTCGGGGCTGAGGCTCGGTATATGTCGACGTGGCGTGATTCGGACCGTTCGGATCAAGATCGATCCAACGGATGGCGGTGAAGACACGTGGCAACGGGAGGACCCGTCATATCTGGGGAGCGATCAACGGTTGAGGACGGCCGCGGTGAGGGGACGCGTGGCGACGTGAGGGCCGTTCGATCGTTTGATCGAACGGTAGCTGCTCTTCTTCCTCGACGGCCCTCCGCCTCATGCGGAGGAGAAGGCGGGGCTCCGGCGATCATGCTGTAGCTCCGCCCGTCCTTCCTCGTGTTGCTGATGCTCTCCGGCTTGTCGGAGATCGCCCGGAAGCTTCGCGGCGTGGAGGCGGAAATGATGGTGGTCTCGGGAGCGTCGGAGAGGGCCCCGGTGTCTCTGTCGATGAAGCTCGATAGCGTCTCCGGCGAGCTTCCGTTCAGTGAGAAGCCAAGTACCTGCAGGGGGTTAAAAGAGATAGCCGAGGCGTGCGAGTGCTCGTGGAGAGATGTAGATGGTCGGCGAGGCCTACAGTGAGAAGGAGGTGTGCTGGAGAAGAGCTTCGGCCAACTGGCGGAGCTGTTGGTCGGAATAGTGCGAGAGGCATCATCGGAGTGTGTAGATGGGACAGCGAGGATGGGAGCTTCGACGCGAAGCTCGTCGAGGTGGATTGGAAGCGAGAAGGTGGCCGGTGGCGGCGAATAAAGTCGGAGAAATCGGATAAAAATAAGAGAAAGATCGGACGATGGATGGAGGGATCTACCTGGGAAATGGAGCTCAGGTTGGAGCTCCAGGTCGTCGCTCGAAGGTCGGTAGGTGGCCTGAGCTCGCGCAGCTCGCGGATGGAGGCTGCAGCACGGCGGTGTAGGCCGTGGATCTCGCCGGAGTCGAATCCCCTTCTTCGCTCAACGATTCAACGAATTGCTGTCACCAATTGGTAGGTCGGAGCTCAGGGAAGCTCTCTGGAGTGGCGGATGCGGGTGAACGTTGCCGGTGGCGACGTATTTATAAGGTGAAGGTGATGGGTTGGCTGGTGACGAGGCGAGGTTGGTGGTCGTCGTGGGGCGATTCTGGTGGAAGTGGTGGAGCCTGAGGTAGACGGCGAGGGAGAGGGACGAGTGGGTGACGTCGTGGGGGTGTCAGCGGTGGAAGAGGGAGGCTGACGTGTAGCCGGAAATAGAAAGGGGGCGCCCCTCCCGCAAGGCAAGGGACGTGGGAGAGAGGGGTGCCCGGAGGTAGGAGACGAGGTCTCCACCGTTGGATCTTGTGATCCAACGGTGGCGATCGAGGGGAGCTGGTCGGGTAGGATTAGATCTGGGGCGCAGAGATGAAGGGCTGTGGTGTAGCCACGTGGCGCGTTGTGGGCGAAGCACGAGCAAACGGCTTGGATGAGGAGAGGATGTTGATCAGAGGGCCGCGATTCGCTGGGAGAAGGGCGGCTGCGATTGAGAGATCAAGGGTCTGATCAAGCGGCGTAGATGCTGCCACGTGGAGGGCTCTGGTGAAAGCGCGAACGAGCGGCGTAGATCAATGCAGGAGATGATCGGATGGTCCAGGCAAGGGGCGTGCGTGGAAAAGGCTGGGCCGTTGGATCTGAAGCGAGATCCAACGGTTGAGGACGCAGGCGAGTGAGGCGAGGGGAACCGGGCCGCGTGGCGCAACCAGAGGGCGCCACGTGGCCTGCTGTGAGTGGTTGGAGAAAAATACACTTGTAGACAGAAGAGCGGACCGAATTTAGAAAAACTCAAAACATGAAAGTTGTAGATCTCGATGAGATCTACAAGTTTCATGTTGACCAAAGACGGAGATGAGGTCAAATATGATACATAAATACAAGGATACATAGATATACATAGATAGTATACAAAGTGGTCCAAAAACCCATCTTTCTCATACAAGATCCAAATTCAATGAAATTAGTCTCATTTTAAAGGTCTTTTAATGTGTAGTATTCTAAGAGTAAGTAGACCTAATTCAGAGTTTGCATGAGGGCTTTATTTGCATTTTAATGTACAGGGGTTCTCAGGATTTATTGGCTATTTTACAAAGGGGATTTTTGGCCTTTTTCCCTATATTATTAACTAAGGAGTACATATTATAGAGAAGAGGTTATTTTAGTGCATGGGTATTTTACAGGGTATTTTTGGCTTCTTATTTAAATGCAAATGAGCTGCTAAACTGCATGAACTTATGAATATATGCCTGAATGCTATTTATGCAATATAAGGGGAAATATGCCTCTATTTTCTCGGGAACAAGGCTCTATTTTTGACTTTTGGAGTGATGAATAACAGATTCATCAACCCCCTATACTTAAACCTTGCTCGTCCCCGAGCAACTAAATGAAATGCAAGAGTGAAATGAGAGTGGGTTCCATGCCAAGGTCATGAACAAAAGTTAAAAATAGAGCTTGACTTGACCTTTGGATTAATCATGTGTCGGAACCTTATTGGGATCTGAGTTTAAGACTTAACAGACTTCATGTTCCACAAGTCTTCTATTCAAGACTCCTCAACTCACCTAATCAGAACAAGTCTACATACACAAACTCTAATGACCATGAATCTTTTCATGCCGTGTAAGTGATATATGACTCCCCACCTCAGAAGTAACAAAGAAACAACCTCCCCCAACCTGGTAACTCTAATGCCTCGGTCTAGCAACTCTTTCCTCGAGAAGCGGGGTATTCCCTTCTAAGTTCAAGTTCAACCGGCTCAAGAAGAGGGGGAAGAAGTATAGACTTTTGGGAGCTCAGCCAGTGTAGCTAAGTCTCCCGCTGCAAGCTTCATGAGATGTAACATGGTGACCATAAGCTTTTGCTTTTCTTGACTACATACACTCCGGTGGGGTTATTAAATTTTCAATCCGACCCACCACTTTTTTGGAGTTCTTTTTGGCATTTGTTTTGTCAACAACATGCCTCTGTACAACATATTTACATGGTGCAGCATGGATGCAAGAAATTTCCTCTTGAGCCAGTAGACTATCCCTCTTTTGAAGCTTTTTTGCAACCCACTGCTTCTGTCTTTAGCCTTCATCACCACTAGTCCAAGTTGAGACGCACTTCCTTCACTAGAAGAAGAAGAGAGGTTCCGCCTAGAAGTACTACCCTCATATGCTACCCCAAGCTAAAGGAAACTGCCTCCTCATCACCTCATCCGTAGAGAGCCATGTGTAAAGTGCTGGTGCACGTCAAGCCATTGTCTCTAAGAGTCATGTGTGTGTTGTTAAGTGCTCTACTCAGGCTTGTCAAGATGACATATGAACATAGACTTGCAGACTTAAAGAATTAAGTCACCTGACCTGAAAAATCTTAACTCCAATTCCTATAAGGTTCCTCTAAAATTAGGTGGATTAAGGTCAAATCATTTCCATCCTCAATATCTGCTCATAACTTGGTTCAGAACCCACTAGCTTTTCGCTTTGCATATGCAAAGTCTGCAGATGAGATGAGATGTCATGCTATGAAAATGCAAGACTCTTATTTTTCTATGCAGAGATGATATGCAAGAGTAAATAAGAAGCCTATTTTTATATTTTTCATTTTTTCATCATTTTTTTTTCGATTTTTACCCACCCGTAATTATTGTAAAATATATACAAAAATACGCGAAAGTACGAGCTATGGGTAAAGTATATATGTAATATATACACGCCCCCTATACTTAGCGTGTGCTATGTCCTCAGAGCACGAAGAGCGAGGAAAAAGACATAGCTCATGCTAAGCGTGGGAGAGCCAAAATTAACAAAAAGTATAGAAGTCGTCTCGCCCCCCTATACTTAGGCTCTGGCAGCCTACGTGTAGAAGAAGATCAAAAATGGGGCGGACGAGGAAAAGGTGGGAAATGGATGAGTATCAATGCGGGCATCGGTCCCCCCTATACTTAAGCTCAGGTCAGCCTAAGTATCGGTAGGAAATGAGTATGAGGACCAATGTGATCTGGAGGATGTACAGTGAATCGACTCGGGTGACCCCTCCCCCTATACTTAGGATCTGGTCATCCTAAGTATAGTCCAAGATAATGGCTCGATGATGTGGGGATGGGATGGGTTACTAGAATCGTGGGGGTAAAGGATAGGATATACAGGAAGAATGATATATACATATGAGTCGGTCTGAATCTTTCGAAGATGCTGCTGATGGCTGGAGTTTATTGCTGCAAGGCTTCATACGTGGCTTGAGGTGTATCTGCTGTATCTGTCTCGCGCATGAATACAATCTTCTCCACATGGACTAACTGTTCATTGGATTCAACGAAGTGCTTCAACAGCTGCCCATTTACTAGGAATGCCGGTGCGTCATCTGCGAGATCCGAGATCTCGACACATCCACTATCATGCACCGTACGGACGACAAATGGTCCCGTCCACTTAGACTTTAACTTGCCTTGGAAAATCTTCAGCCTAGCATTGAACAACCATACCTTCTGTCCAGGAACAAAGGTCTTTCGTCAGATATATCTATCATGCCAACGCTTCACCTTGTCCTTGTACACCAAACTGTTGTCGTATGCTCGGTTTCTGACTTCCACAAGCTCATTCAGATCCATGTCTCTCTGTTTCTGACCCAGATGTGTGTTCCAGTTGACCTTCTTTATTGCCCATTCTGATTTGTGCACTAACTCTGCGGGCAAATGGCACGGCTTTCCGAATACCATTCGGAATGGGGAGGTGCCTAACAGTGTCTTGTAAGCCGTCCTATACGCCCAGAGGACTTGATCTAAGATCTGAGACCAGTCCTTCCTGTCCGGGCAGACAAGCTTTTGCAATATGGTTTTCACCTCCCTATTCGACACCTCAGCCATACCATTGGTTTGTGGGTGGTAAGGACTCACGACACGGTGTTCGATGCCGTAGTCCTTCAGGAGTTTCTTCACCTCCCGATTTACAAAATGGCTACCCCCATCTGATATCATCATTTTGGGGATCCCGAACCTAGAGATTATGTTCTCTCTGATGAACTTACAGACAGTCCTGCTGTCTGCGGCTCGGGTCGGGATAGCCTCCACCCATCTGGATAGATAATCTACCGCAAGGAGGATATATTCGAACCCGTGGCTGACAGGGAACGGGCCCATGAAATCGATGCCCCAGGCGTCAAAGACATCACAAATGATGACCGGCTGCATTGGCATCTCATCCTTGAAACCAACGGTTCCTCCCATTCTCTGGCAAACTGGACACGACTTCGCGAAGGCGGTGGCATCGCGAAACAGAGTCGGCCAGTAGAAGCCACACTGAAGTATCTTCCATGCGGTCCTCTTCCCGGAGTGGTGTCCTCCTGCCTCTAAGCTATGGCATAAAGAAAGGACACTCTGGTATTCCTCTTGAGGAATACAATGTCTCCAGATACAATCCGGTCCTTCAAAGAAAAGGATCGGATCCTCCCAATGGTAGTGTCTAGCATCCGACTTTAGTCGGTCGATTTGGCTCTTGGGCCAATCCTCGGGAACTTTCTTGGAGACAAGATAGTTCACGATGTTGGCGTACCATGGGAGTGAGTCGATAACAAAAATTGACTCGTCAGGGAAGGAGTATCGAATCGGGGAAACCTCGGAAGTATTAAGATCTTTGAGACGAGAAAGATGATCGGCCACTACGTTCTTCTTTCCAGGTTTATCACGGATGATCAAATCAAACTCCTGGATAAGTAAAATCCAACAAAGAAGACGCGCCTTCGCGTCCTTCTTCTCCATCAAATATCGTAGTGCCGTGTGGTCTGTGAACACGATTACCTTGGATCCGATTAAGTGAGATCTGAATTTGTCCAAGGCAAACACTACCGCAAGCATTTCCTTTTCTGTAACTGTATAGTTACGCTGAGCATAATCAAGCACTTTTCTTGCGTAGTGAATTGCGAACGGGACGCCGTCTCTTCTTTGTCCCAATACAGCCCCAACAGCATAATCTGAGGCATTCGTCATGATCTCAAAAGGTAGAGACCAATCTGGGGCTTGTAAGATGGGTGCATCCATGATCATTCCTTGTAACAGCTTAAAGGCCTCAAGACATTTGTGATCTACAATAAACTCCGTGTCTTTGCCTAAAAGCTCAGTCAGCGGTCGGGCAATCTTGGAAAAATCCTTGATAAATCTTCGATAAAATCCGACATGCCCGAGGAACGACCGCAACTGCCTTACGTTGGTTGGTGGCTGGAGTCGTCTGATCACGTCCACCTTGGCAGGGTCAACCTCCATTCCTCTCTTGGAGATGACATGCCCCAACACTATGCCCTCCGTCACCATGAAGTGACTTTTCTCCCAGGAGAGCACCAGATTGACCTCACAACATCTTTTGAGGACTCGGTCCAGATTCCTAAGACAGGAATCAAAAGAATCGCCGTGGACCGAGAAGTCATCCATGAAGACTTCCAGGAATTCGTCGACCATTTCGGCGAATACAGCAATCATGCACCTTTGAAAGGTACCTGGAGCATTGCATAGCCCAAAAGGCATGCGCCTGAAAGCATAGGTACCAAAGGGGCATGTAAACGTGGTCTTTTCCTGGTCCTCAGGAGCTATGGCTACTTGATTGTAGCCCGAGAACCCATCAAGGAAGCAGAAGAATTCTTTCCCCGCTAATCTTTCTAGGATCTGATCAATGAACGGTAGGGGGAAATGATCCTTCTTCGTCGCGGCATTCAAGCGTCTGTAATCCACATAGACGCGCCACGACGTGGGTATTCTCGTCACGATCTCCTCTCCGTCCTCGTTGGTGGTCGTCTGAATTCCCGACTTTTTCGGGACAACATGGATTGGGGTCACCCACTTAGAGTCGGAGATTGGGTAAATGAAACCCGCGTCGCACCATTTTTCTATCTATTTTTTCACAACTTCTCGTAAATTTGGATTCAACCGGCGTTGGAATTCACGAGAGGGTTTGGCTTCATTCTCCAAGTAAATATGGTGCGAACACAGAGCGGAATTTATCCCGTGGAGATCGGAAATGCTCCAGCCTATTGCCTTGCGGTTCTTCTCCAGGATCTCTAGAAAGCGAGATTCCTGCTCCTCGGTCAATTGCGAACTGATAATGACCGGAAATTTCTTGTCTTGGTCCGCAAGGAAGGCATATTTCAGGGTTGTGGGTAGAGGTTTGAGCTCAGGAATAGTGTGATCGTGTAAGAAGTATGGCTCAATCTGATCTGGTTCGGTGTTGGAAGTGGCTGGATCATGTTCTGTAATAGCTGCCACCTAGTGCGGCTCTGGAGTCGGATCGTCAAAATTTTCCATACAATCGGCAAACGCCTCGTCCGACTCGTCATCCTCATCTTCCGATTGTCCTAAGGATGTAAGGACTGACAAGCCCAACTGGGCCTCTACGTCATCGAAGATGTAGGGCGATGCAGGTTCAGAGCTGTACTCGTTCCTGAGGATCTCGTAGACTGACTCATGCACTGGATCATCTTCAAAGGAGATGGACACATTGATGCTGGCTGGGTTCTGTCTCCATGGCCCAACTACATCTACATGTTCACAGTCTGTTACGGTAGAAGAGTACTCGGTGCTGGATTCGGAGTCCGGTCTCTGCATCTCGTCTGCTTCATCTCAAGTTCCTTATCTCCGCCGAGAGTTTGGAACTGAATCTTCCCGTTCTTATAATCAAATAAGGCCCCCGCTGTTCTGAGGAAGGGCCTACCTAAAATGATCTGGGAATCTCTCCAATTGCGAGGGGTTTCCATATCCAGGACAGTGAAGTCCACCATGTATTCTTGCCCCTCGACTTTGATCACAATGTTCCTTAACTCTCCTTGGGACCTCTTAGTGGATTTGTCAGCGAACTGTAGAATAGCTCTAGATTTCCTAAGAGGTCCGAGATTAAGCCGCTCATAGAGGGCTGTGGGCATTAAGTTGATCGAGGAACCATTGTCCAGGAGAGTGCGTGCAAACGCGATGTCATCAACATGACTCACTACATAGTGTGCACCCATGTCTCTTCATTTCCGAGGAAACAAGTTCTTTATTGCACAAGTCGTGGCTACTGATAAAACGTGTTTCTCAACACGGCTTTTGGCCTTCCTGCTAACCCTAGTAGGTGTGCATCTCACCTTAAGGTATTTTTGGAATGCAGGGGTCATTTCCACGAACTTGTCAAAAGGGATTGTGACCTTGATGTGTTTATTGCAAAATTCAGCCATCTCAGGGTCATCTTTTTGGATTTTTTTGATTTTCTTCTTTCCACCCTTGAGAGCTCGGGGGAAAAGGATTATTGACGCCAACTCAGGTTCTGGAACTGAAATATTCTCATTAACTGCTGGAACTGAGTTCTGGACACGACTCTGACTCTGACTCTGATACAGACTCTGACTTGGACTCTGACCAAAAAGAAAATGCTGAGGCGAGACCGGTGACGCTTCTTCCGCTTCTTCTGGACGATCCTCCTCAGATGGAGGTGCGGGCTCATCGGTGTCGGCTGACTCTAGGTGGATGCGAGAATGCTGCTTCGAGGACTCAAATGTCCTCTTCTTCCGCTGGCGGTGGTGGTGGTGATGCTCCTCCTCTTCTTCCTCCGAATTCTCCTCAGGTAGATTCTCGGAGGCTCCTTCCTTCTGCGCCATTGCCCGATCAGGTATGGTCACGGTCCTTCCGCTCCTGAGGGACATATGATTGACATTATCGTACGAAAGGATCTCATGTTCAGATAAGTAATTATCTGAATAATATACCTGATCTCTAGGTCGGTTCTGGCCCTGGTGTATGCTGTTTGGGTTGGCCTGAACCTGTGCGGGAATTGGGGTCCTTGGCGCCATTTGTTGGTCCTGGTTACGAGAGACCCGATTGATGTCGGTCCTCATGTCCAGGTAGTCATTCTGCATCTGTTGGACCCTATCAGACAGGGTCTGGATCGCCAAGGTGAGTGATTCCAATTCGGTGGGCTGGGCTTGCTGCTGTGTTGATGCCGTCCTGTATTGGCCCTGCTGGCCATGTCGATACTGCTGCTGATGGGACGGTGCTGGCCCCTGCTGGTAGGTGCGCTGATGCGGATGGTACCCCTGTTCTGGCCTGGACTGGTATCGCGGGACTGTGACGGGCCTGGTCTCTTGGTAGACTGGGGTTGGGCGGTGTGCCTGATCCTTCCCCATCTCGATTTGCCGGACTAGCGGGTCACGGCTATACCAAAGCCCGTTAATCTCGTATACAGGCGGAGGCTCCTCGTAGTCCGTTTCCACTGGTGGGGGTGCATGATGGTTCGGCTGGGTATAAGTCTGATCCCAGCTGCTCTGAGATCCCGGTGCCTGTTCCTGTACAAGATGGACTCGGTGTACAGGTACAGGTGGTGCAGAAGGGGTGGGTAGCTTGATCTTAGCTACCTTTTCAGAGAGTTCCTCCACTTTCTTGGGAAGGTTCGAAAGAGACTCCATCTCCGCGACTATCTTGTGGATCTGCTCGACCATGGTAAGCTTGTCGGCTATCATCCCCATGCTGGGGATGAGGTCCTCAGTCAGATCTGCAACAGTCCTTCTAATTGTCTCATTGGATAAGATTGAGGGAGACAACTGATAGGCCCTTGTGGCCTGTGACCTACCGGTTTCTGCCATCTGTTCTAGGATCTTCCATACAACGTGCTCATTCTTGTTCAGATAGCTTCCTCCACAGGCGGCGCTGACTAACCCCTGCATCTCTGGGGTTAAACCACAGATCAAGGTCTGGACTAAGATCGCCTTTGAAATGCCGTGGCAGGGGCATTTCTGTACTAAGTCATTGAACCTGTCCCAAGCCTCATGGAACGGTTCGCTGGGTCCTTGAGCAAAGCTGGCGATCTTTGTTCTCATCTGATTAGTTCTACTGAGAGGGTAGAACTTTTTCAAGAAAAGGTCCTTGAACTGCATCCAGGTAGTACATACCACCCCTAAGTTTTTCAGCCAATGAGCAGCCTTATCACCTAAGGCAAAAGGGGTGGCCTTCAGCCGAATATAATCTTGGCCAACATTGGGATGGCTAAGATTGTTACACACCAACTCGAAGTCACGGAGGAAAGTGTATGGTTCTTCATTAAGGTTTCCGTTGAACTTCGGAAGCAGACTAAGGAAGTGGGGCTTCAGCTCAAATGCCTGGGCGGGAACTGCAGGTGCCAACCAGTTCTGAATCTCGTTCTCCGCCGGGTTATAGGTATCAACCATTGGTCGGTCGATTCCTTCCGCTACGATGATCCGTCCCATCCGCGCTGTGAGATCTGCATTCTTCTGTTCGGCTTCAGCGAGGCGAGCAAGAATCTGTTTTATTTGTTCCTCATTTGGTAGAACTTTTGGCGGCATCTCGTCCTCTAGTTCTGGGGATTGGAAAATAAGATCGGTGTTAGAGGGCAAATCAAGGAAGGGATTACCGAGGCAATGGTCTTCCTCGGTAATCTCGGAGGAGATAAAAGGGTTGGTTTGAGAGTAACCACCCTGAGCATGAGGGAACCAGGACTCAAGAGGGTCATGAGTCCTGGGTGGTCCAAGGTGCGCTCGGACCGAGAAAGACGAGTTACTTGGGGGACTCTTATAGAGATCAGTGAATAGCACGTCGAGATCTCCCCAATCACTCATCTTGATGAAGAGGGAGGAAGATAGGATTTTACTCCTACCTGAAGCAAGCAACAAGAACAATCCAAGACCCTGGGTTTACACTCAACACAGTGGAGGACTCAAAGTTGAGTCCAATTTATCTTGTAGTTTTTAAGTGTGATATTCAAGCAAAAGTAGCAAGGATTACACGGCCTAGAGGGAAGTCAGCTTAGAGCCGGATGCGTCTTCCCTGTTTATCCTGTCGCCTAAGATACCGCCGATCCTCCCTTTCTGCGCTCCTATCCGGAGTGGGGACTCAATGATGTGCCCCTATCTACCTGCAAGCAGGCGGAGGCTGACAAAGCTAGGCCTTGTCGCAGAGTACCGCTGGTTCACCCCTATCTACCCGCAAAGGCGGAGGCTACTTGGTACTTGTCAATGAGCTTAGAAGTATCCCACTCGTGATATTTGCTAAGATCAGTTGGCTCGTGATATGGAAGGCGGGGATTTGGGCTCTGCCTTAAGGTGTTCACACACACTCAAGTACCCTCACTCAACCTGAAAACAAGGTCGGGGATTAATCTCCCGCAAACAATTTTCAGATTTTATTCTCTTTTTTTGGTCAATACTGTTAGCAGTCCCGATTTTAAAGTTAAGTTATCACTTTAATTATTCCACCACAAAGCACGCCTATCGGACAATCCCAATTTCCTGTTTAATTTAAGTGAGAAAATCAGAGGGGGAAATCGAGAAAAGCCGATGCACGAAAAATCGATGATGCTATGCTGAGTAGAGAATACTTACAGTGATCCCTTCGCTTTTTTATGCAGGATGCAATACAGAATTGAAAACTTTACTCTACATGCAAATGCAAGCGATGAAAAGCCGCTCCTAGACAGGCAGTTCTATTAGCGTGAAGAACAGTTTAATTTTGACTAAGTACTGCGGTCTAGGTGCGTCTTTTAAGTGTATTGTGTGGTCCTATTGATTACGAGCACAAACAAGTCCTAGAGTGGCTCGAGGAGCCGCTAGTGCAAGCTAAGTTACAATTCACCCACACAGCACACGGGACACAGTTTCACTATCTTTACACACGCAAGATCCCAAACGGGAACCGCTAGAAATGATGCGAAAGAAAAAGAAATAAAATAAAATGTAATTACAAGGCCTCTCTTTCACTCAAAAATTAAAATGCTAAGTCCTCGAAGCGTCGCCGACTCCTCGCGGTCCTCGCACAAAAAATAATTGGGGGTCAGAGAGTTACACAAAAATAATAAAATAATGGAAAAATAAATGGGAGAAAATAATTACAAGAAAACCGGGGGTCAGACTACCCGGGGAAGGAAAATCAAACACTCAAAAATTTGCTAAAAATTAACCTAAGCCGTGCCTCCCCGGCAACGACGCCATTTTGACAACGCTCCCGCACCCTATGTTAATTCAGTCAAATTAATGTCCAAATTAATTAATGTGATTCGTTGCAGTCGGATACGAGGAGTTAATCAAAAACCACTTATGGATTAATATGAAGTTAATTTTAAGCGGCAATATTTTTTTTACTTGGTGGAAGTCCAAGGTCGATCTCAGGGAGGCATCTGTCTCCTTAGATGAATTTAAGCAAGGATCCGAGTGTTGATTTACGAGGAGTAATTTTTTGGTCTTTTTAATTTTTTATGCAGACTTATGGGGATAATGCATGCCAATTTAATGTTCAATTTAATTATGATATCAAATGAAGTCCAAAAATTATGAAAATTGACCAGATGATTAATGGTGATGAAAATGACCTACACTAATGTTTTTGGAATTTTTCGACACTAAATAAATTTACTGTGAATTAAATGAACAGACAGGGTGATTTTCAGTATTTAATTTTTAATGAATATCAAACCACAATTTTTCCAAGAACTAAAATTATCCTAGGCGGCTCTAATGAGAAGGGACCTAGGAAAATTAACAAAACTTAATTTCACTGTGAAATGAATTAATTAAAATTAATCTAAGAAAATCACTTAACAATTTATTTAGGCCTCGATATGCGTGCAAATGTATGAAATTTTGATGGTATGTTAAAAATGATGTCCTTAAGCTACTGAGAATTTTTGATGAATTTTGGAAGCACAAAGAATTAACTATAAATCAAAAGGTGTCACTGGGAAAAATATGTCAACAATTCACCAATTAATTCATTAATAATTCAAATGAACTCAAAAAAGATGACACGTGGACAAATAGACAGAGGACAAAATTTCCAACAAAATGCAATTTTTAGAATTTCAAAATGATGTAAAATGCAATCTAGGGATGCGTGCAAACACAAGGATGTAAATGCAATATAGGAAATTAAAATTACAATAAGCAAATATGCAGACAGGGACTAAAATGCAATTACCTATAATGCGGGGGACTCTTGTGCAAATTCTCCACAGGGCACGTGCTCCTCACGTGGGTCTGCTCCACAGGGACTTCTTTGCAATTTTGGAAAGCTCCTGGGCCTCGGTGCAATTTACCCGGGCCGCACGTGCTCCTCACGTGGGCGGCCTAGGCTCGGAGGGCTGCGGTGGCTCGGAGTGAGGTTCGGGCGCTCTGGAGGTCCGGAATGAGGCTCGGAGTAGGCTAGGGTTGTCCGAGCCTAGGCTTGGGGCTGGGGCTCAGTATATGTCGACGTGGCGTGATTCGGACCGTTCGGATCAAGATCGATCCAACGGGTGGCGGTGAAGACACGTGGCAACGGGAGGACCCGTTAGATCTGGGGAGCGATCAACGGTTGAGGACGACCGCGGTGAGGGGACGCGTGGCGACGTGAGGGCCGTTCGATCGTTTGATCGAACGGTAGCTGTTCTTCTTCCTCGACAGCCCTCCGCCTCCTGCGGAGGAGAAGGCGGGGCTCCGGCGATCGTGCTGTAGCTCCGCCCGTCCTTCCTCGTGTTGCTGATGCTCTCCGGCTTGTCGGAGATCGCCCGGAAGCTTCGCGGCGTGGAGGCGGAAATGATGGTGGTCTCGGGAGCGTCGGAGAGGGCCCCGGTGTCTCTGTCGATGAAGCTCGATAGCGTCTCCGGCAAGCTTCCGTTCAGTGAGAAGCCAAGTACCTGCAGGGGGTTAGAAGAGATAGCCGAGGCGTGCGAGTGCTCGTGGAGAGATGTAGATGGTCGGCGAGGCCTACGGTGAGAAGGAGGTGCGCTGGAGAAGAGCTCCGGCCAACTGGCGGAGCTGTTGGTCGGAATAGTGCGAGAGGCGTCGTCGGAGTGTGTAGATGGGACAGCGAGGACGCGAGCTTCGACGCGAAGCTCGTCGAGGTGGATTGGAAGCGAGAAGGTGGCCGGTGGCGGTGAATAAAGTCGGAGAAATCAGAGAAAAATAAGAGAAAGATCGGACGATGGATGGAGGGATCTACTTGGGAAATGGAGCTCAGGTTGGAGCTCCAGGTCGTCGCTCGAAGGTCGGTAGGTGGCCTGAGCTCGCGCAGCTCGCGGATGGAGGCTGCAGCACGGCGGTGTAGGCCGTGGATCTCGCCGGAGTCGAATCCCCTTCTTCGATCAACGATTCAACGAATTGCTGTCACCAATTGGTAGGTCGGAGCTCAGGGAAGCTCTCTGGAGTGGCGGATGCGGGTGAACGTTGCCGGTGGCGACGTATTTATAAGGTGAAGGTGATGGGTTGGCTGGTGACGAGGCGAGGTTGGTGGTCGTCGTGGGGCGATTCTGGTGGAAGTGGTGTAGCGTGAGGTAGACAGCGAGGGAGAGGGACGAGTGGGTGACGTCGTGGGGGTGTCAGCGGTGGAAGAGGGAGGCTGACGTGTAGCCGGAAATAGAAAGGGGGCGCCCCTCCCGCAAGGCAAGGGACGTGGGAGAGAGGGGCGCCCGGAGGTAGGAGACGAGGTCTCCACCGTTGGATCTTGTGATCCAACGGTGGCGATCGAGGGGAGCTGGTCGGGTAGGATTAGATCTGGGGAGCGGAGATGAAGGGTTGTGGTGTAGCCACGTGGCGCGTTGTGGGCGAAGCGCGAGCGAACGGCTTGGATGAGGAGAGGATGTTGATCAGAGGGCCGCGATTCGCTGGGAGAAGGGTGGCTGCGATTGAGAGATCAAGGGTCTGATCAAGCGGCGTAGATGCTGCCACGTGGAGGGCTCTGGTGAAAGCGCGAACGAGCGGCGTAGATCAATGCAGGAGATGATCGGATGGTACAGGCAAGGGGCGTGCGTGGAAAAGGCTGGGCCGTTGGATCTGAAGCGAGATCCAACGGTTGAGGACGCAGGCGGGTGAGGCGAGGGGAACCGGGCCGCGTGGCGCAACCAGAGGGCGCCACGTGGCCTGCTGTGAGTGGTTGGAGAAAAATACACTTGTAGAGAGAAGAGGGGACCGAATTTGGAAAAACTCAAAACATGAAAGTTGTAGATCTCGATGAGATCTACAAGTTTCATGTTGACCAAAGACGGAGATGAGGTCAAATATGATACATAAATACAAGGATACATAGATATACATAGATAGTATACAAAGTGGCCCAAAAACCCATCTTTCTCATACAAGATCCAAATTCAATGAAATTAGTCTCATTTTAAAGGTCTTTTAATGTGTAGTATTCTAAGAGTAAGTAGACCTAATTCGGAGTTTGCATGAGGGCTTTATTTGCATTTTAATGTACAGGGGTTCTCAGGCTTTATTGGCTATTTTACAAAGGGGATTTTTGGCCTTTTTCCCTATATTATTAACTAAGGAGTACATATTATAGAGAAGAGGTTATTTTAGTGCATGGGTATTTTACAAGGTATTTTTGGCTTCTTATTTAAATGCAAATGAGCTGCTAAACTGCATGAGTTATGAATATATGCCTGAATGCTATTTATGCAATATAAGGGGAAATATGCCTCTATTTTCTCGGGAACAAGGCTCTATTTTTGACTTTTGGAGTGATGAATCACAGATTCATCAATAGGTCAATACTAAATCTCAAGGGAAGGAAGCCTTTCTTGGAATTTCCAAGAATGGAATATGTCCAAGGTGTACTACAAATGTGACAGTCCCAATACCCTCTTTTCTTTGCTTCTGAACAACTTCAAAACTAAGATCTAAGAGGTATTCTTGAGATCATATCTCAAGGTATGGAATAGCCAGTCTATAAAACACTTATTATCATCCTTATATCATTCCAAATGATTAGGATATTATCTACATTTAGCATGATGAACACAGTGGCACTCCCACTAAGCTTCACATGGTTCATCAAGATTCTATTTGAAATCATAACACTTATGATTTCATCAAATCTGATGTTCCAACTACAAGAAGCTTATTTGAGTCCATAGATGGATTTCTTTAGCTTTCACAGCTTACTTTCCCAAATCATGAAGCCCTGGGGCTACTTCATGTGAATATCCTCAGAGAGGTATTCTTAGAGGAATGCAATCTTGAATTACATCTTGAAGATGCAATAGTCAAGTTGTGTAGCTAAGGTTAGCAATATTCTGAGGATTTTAAGCATGGTTACCGAAGATCAAGTCTCATTGCAAGCAATGTCTTCTCTTCCGATGTGTAGCATATGGCTATGAACCGAGCTTTGAAGGTCTCTACCTTCTCATCAGGTTCCCTCTTCTCTTGAAGATCCATTTACACCTTTATGGGTCTTACCTATATAGGTGGATCCTCGAGGGTCCATATACAACACTTGTATATGAAGTCTACTTTAGAGTTTATTGCTAATATCCACCTTTCCATGTCATGATCCTTAGGAGCTTCATCACATGAAGTTCAATCACTCTCAGACTTAACTGACACATGGAATACATCTTCAAACTCATTTGAAGAGGTATTAATGTTTCATCTTTAATTATCCTTTTAGTTTCCTATTTCAGGAGCCTTATTATCATCTCAAGATTAAATGAGTTCCTTCATTTCATTTTCGTCTTGATTCTCAAGAGTCTCAATCCTCCAAGAATCACATTCTCAGAGATGAGATCTTTTAAGAATCTCAAGGTCATAAAGTAGGTATCCAATACCATCCTTTATTTTTCTAATGAAGCAGCACTCTCAAGTGCTAGATTCCAGCTTACTTGCATGGAATCTTATTAAGGATATATAGTGTAGTCTCTACTACATATATACCTGGAAACTAAGAGGTAATTATGCTAAAATTTATCGTTGATCAAATCATGTCACACATGATCCAATTGTATCTCGTTACACCTTTATTGAGTTCAGGTTTATCAGGAGTGAGATAGAAATGATATTCATATCTCCATAAGGTATTCTTTGAATTTTATCTAATAGGTACAAGCTACCTAGGTTAGATCAAATTCACTTCGTCTTTCTTCAAACCTTGGTTCTAAACCAAAATTGTGAAATCTTTGAACATTTCAAAGGTTTCTCAGGTGAAGAGAAGAAATCTCATATAATACATAATCATCAATAGATATCATGTATCCGTAATGTTTACTATGATATAGATGATCTACGTACATCAATATGTATGAGATCTTGAATACCTCGACATCTAACACCATTCTCAGAGAAGTGTGTATTGGACATTTTACTTTGAATACAATATTCACAAGTATGTAAGATTTGAAATTTTAGACATTCTAAAGTTTCATATCTTACTAGTCTATTGATCAAATCAACAGACAAATGTCCAAGGCTTGATGCCAGATCATTGTCAAATGATCTTCATACTCCTATTGATCTTATAAGGTTTGATTTTCAGTATTAGAAATCTTAATGAACCATTCATTAATTTTCTAATTTTGTGGAGTCCACTAGATGTTAGATTACTATCTGAAATATTTCCATCATAATTCTTTATGATAGTTCTATCTCAGAATTCATGTTTATTTCCAACATTTAGAAACAAACAATGAGTGTACTCTACTATCTAGGATAGAGACATTCTCCAAGACTAAGGGCTCTCCCACTGAGACTATGAAGTCTATCTATCCAATAGAGATTGTTGCAACAATTACAACAATATCCATGTAGATGACTACTAAACCATAAGATCAAATTTCTAATCTTCTAATATATATATATATATATATATATATATATATATATGCAACCAATTGTCATTAGAAGATTGTGATACAATTGTCAGACTTTATCTTATGAAATAAGAAAGTCGGAGTCAATGATTATATGTAGATTATTCTGATGCTCTATCTAAGTCCTTCACTAAGGATTTTAGACAGATTTGATAGTCATACTAACATCAACTTATTTCAGTATTGGCATTCATCCAACTCTTTGGATGTCATATGGAAGTCACAGAAGTAGGTCAACTCTTTGACTTTCCTTCTTACTCGGGTCCGACCCATGCTTCCACTGTGCTCTCTTCATCTATAAACAACCATTGTTCAAGACAAAGAATCTCTTATGTTGAATTCAAAGGATTTCAATACAAGAGCATTTCAACATTTATACATGCTTCATTAAATTCATTCAAAATGATTATTGTGAAGCTTCACGAATGACTTGAGTATAGATAGTAGAATGATGACACTCATCATATCTACATACATCTTAACTCTTAGAGACTTAGGTTTAGGTAGGTATTCAAACATTTTGAATACATCATCTCTTTCGAGCTACCATTCTGCATAATGCAGAGAACCATGTCATTCATGATTAAACGTCTAGAGCACATATATATGCCAGAACATCTTCTTAGATTTTATAAGGATTATTTGACAATTACGATCACCATCGACATGTCACTTCCAAAGTACACTCGATGAAAGATCAAGATTATAGAGACATACGAACCCTAAGGTGATGTCTTATTGTCTTATTTAATTGTCATTCCTCATTATGTTGAGGAAACTTGCACATTGCAACAACATACATTATGTGTTCAATTGCATGTACAATATCTCTGGATCATGAGTCTAATCCATGATATTTTACTGGTTATTATTGAGTATATCATTGAGTGGGTTTAATGAAAGATTATCTGAAATAAGAAATTTGCATAAGGGTATATATTAAATATAAATGTTTTACTTTGATTTAGGAATTTTTTATATCAAAGTTGTCTTGCCTTGTCAACACTGAAAGTTCATTCCCTTAATCACTTTCAACGTAAGAGATATTCTTACCATTATATCTCTAGCAAGATCTGGGATCTCCTTTCCTATCTTTGTCGCATCCCAATAATATGAGAACTTACGACTCTGATAAAAAGAAGCAGGAACTCATTCCGCCTTGCAAGTCCAACTTGCATCTCCCGATTCAGTCTTTAACACCCGGGCCCACCACCCCTAAGATGATGTTGACCCGTCATTAATTGAACCAACCGTCAACAGGCTTAATACTCGCTATACGCAATCCAATATTGCCCCAATAATATGAGGACTCGATATTGGGGTCACTATGTATACGACCTTACTCTTTCGAGAAGCAAAGAACCCGATCCAATTAAATCAAATACAGGATCTGTCACTTCGGACAGGCGTCTCCTATACACAACAACTGGCGACGGAATCCTTTGCCTTGATGGGAGACCATGGATGTCACTCATGTGATCCTCCATCTTCATATTCAAAATTTATAATTAATTATCGTGAATCATATTCACATAATTAATTCTTCCAAGGGAAATACACATCTATTCATAATAGAGTGTTAATTTGGATATAATTAATTAATCACATTAAGTAAATCATTAATCCAATCATTAATCAACAAACTTGATTATTACTTGAGTAGTAGGTATAATCTCAAAGTACGTATTATTCAAATTTTAATAATTAGAAAAGTACACATTGACTTTCTCCGGCATTATACAATCCCTACCAGCTGTCATGGCCAGTACCGACGAGAGTGGGACGGACCACATACGTTGCAACCTGCGACCCAAATGCTCTCCGACTAGGCACCATATCCACCTCAGGAAAGGATAATACCAGATAGATCTCCATGTACTTTAAGATGCTCATCGGTTTTTCAACCGAAAATTATACCATATAATATACATCAAAACAATTTTGATTATATTATAAGGAGATTTGCTAAACAAATCCCCAATCCTATTCAAGCAAGAGGGTTTTTCATGTAAATGTTGTCCTACAACTATTGTAGGATAAACTAAGGTTTTCATGAAATCAATATTTGTTGATGAACCAATGATCAAGATCTATTATCTCATCATTGTGGTTTAGGCAAATGTCATTCAATGAAATAATTATCTCTTTAAATATTTCACAAATATTTATCACTAATTATTTCAGAAAATTAATAATTAATTTTCATCATGATAATTGAATGACTTATCACAAGGTTCAAGATCAAAAAATGTTAATTTCCAGCAGTGACCCCCAATCACTAAAATTAACTTATCTTAATCATTTTAAATCCAAAAAATGCAAACTTAATTTCCAAAGATTACCTATTTGATTTATTAAATAACCCAAGTGATAAATCATGCATTTCGAGGCGGATCAAAATCGTAATTATCTTATTAATCACGTTCAGATCCGCAGTTCCCGCAATAGTAAATATAGGCATGTTCAAAAAGCCATATCTTGAGCAAATGAGGTCCAAATTTCACAAACTCAAATCCTATGGTTTCCTTAATTAATGGGAAACAAAATCCAATTGAAAATTTTGTATTTAAACATTTTAAATAGTACTGAAAAATTCAATTAGAAAGAGGTGCGAAAATTGAAATGCAGTAAAAATTTCGCAACCCTTTCAAGAACCAAATCGTCTAAGGTCTATGGATCATATCCAAAACCTTATTCAACCTGGCTCTGATACCACTTGAAGGATATTGTGAATCCTTAAGCGCATCACGGAAGCGTGTCGATCGCATCATATGCAATCGGAGCAACTAGTCGCACTAGTCGCTAGATGCGTCGGAAATTAAAAATTTTTAAATCTAAAGATGAAACCACATGATCGCGAGAACAATTCTCGGATCGTTTCATCAAACCACAAAGTATAAGGAATACCTCTTGGAGCGTGGTTGTGATCGTGAGATCCCAAAGTAGAGATCCTCCTGTCTCAAGTCCGATCAACGAAGAACGCACTTGTGGGCACGATGATGAGTCGCATCCTTCCCGCAATCCTCGATGAAGATCCAAGCAATATATCTCCTGATTTCGTCAAAAGAAATTCGTTGTCTTCCTTTAGAGTAATAAACTCCAAAGAAGAAGGAGATCCTCGAGTCGTCGAAGAAGACTCCTTTCTCAACTCAAGATGGACGGCCATCTTTTGGAGGAGAGAAAAAGAGAGGGCGAGAATATGAGAGAGAGAGAGAGTTGTAACCTTGTACAACTCTTAATCATGTACCTTGAAAGGCTACCCTAGCCCTCCTTTTATATTAGTTTAGGATCCAATGGATCTCAATCCATAGGACACATAGATCCAACGGCCATGCTTGGTCTATGCAAAATCAATGGCTATGATTGTTGTTGGTTAAAACCAACAACATTTATTTATAATTAAATTAAATATATGTTGCAACATTATTAACACAATTTAGTTTAACATAAATAAATTAATTAAGATATTTATCAAGATAATAAAATGGAGATAATATAGCCTCCTAAAATGGGGCGTCACCCATGACTATTTCATGGGTGACGCCACCTCATCAATGGTGGCTTATTATCTCCTTTTTATTATATCATATTATCTCTTAATAATTCGTGACAACCATTATCACAAAATTATTCACCAAATTAATTCCAAATTAATTTGTGTATATTTCAATCATGCCATTGAAAATATGTGAATCATATTCACATCCCAAACTAATTTGTAAATTACATTTCCAATTAATTAATGTGAATCCAATCCACACTATTAATTAACAAATGCTATTTACATAGATTCTCTCTCTTCAATATATGTATTATAAATCATATTTATAATACACATATATATCATGGATACTATTATCCACATTCTCTAATCCTTGATAATTAAATCCCATTTAATTATCTTAGATAATAATTCTCACAATATGAATCTCATTCATATTATACTTGATAATTAAATCTCATTTAATCATCAAGTCCTTCTTGCTTGGATATGCATTTCATTAAATGAATTATTCTTGAACCCTTTCAAGAATAATGTGCTTTCTCCGCAGATACTTGGAGATAAGGACAGGGTGATTGTATTATTCCACGTATAGTGACTTGGATGTTGAGATTTCATCTCAAATCCAGATCTTACGGACCTCCCACAGATGCTTGATTAAATCAAGACCGTCAATCTAATCTTCATTGAATCTGAATCTCATTCAGACCAATGTCCAACACTTAGACTAAGATCATATTGCTTCTCTACTGGAAGGAGTCATAAAATCCAGACCTGTTTCATCACTCCCTCGGAATGGAAGCGTCATGGATATACAATCGTTTATGATCACAACACCCTTAGGTATTCCCAATACCTGTACATCCTGCATACTGGAAGACTCATGATTAATCTGAAGATCAAGATCAATTTTACACTATCTTCTTCAGAGTTTGATCACTAAGTTTCTCATTTGATCATTGGGTTTGGTATCGATCATATACTTTCCAAAAGCATATATCATACCTAGGTCTTGATCATATACTTTCCAAAAGTATATATCAAACCTTCAAATTCAGTCAAGCTTCCAAAGCGAGACGATCGTGCACGAAATTTGATTCTTCCCAATATCTCATGAGTGAGCTCATGTCTTCTGGTTCAGTAGTGAACCTGTATGATCCCTTTGAGAGATCGTATTACTCATATGCCCTTACATGCACACCAACGCGCCGGTGTATAGACCTTGGTTAGGTCAACAACATATTGGTCTGCTAAATGTACATACTCAGACATATAGTAACACATCTGTCTCCGGTCAGAGGATGCGTGCCTATGCTGTGACAACATTCAACATAGGACATAGGTTTTCTCGATCTCGTTAAGTCAACCCATTGACCTATCTAATCTGACACCTCCGAATCTCTATTCCTATGCAGAGGACCTGCATTAAGAGGTCGGTCAGATATCAGCCTATATGAGAAAGGATTTCCATCTCCTACTCAGGCTGGAGATCACATCTTAACAATCATTTGATGGTGCTTGATGAGTCCTCAATCTAACTCTTTAGATATTCATCCAAGCACCAGCCTCTATGATTCAATAATTGAATCAATAGATGTATGATCATTAAGATAGCCATGGTACATAACCCTAATTGTACAGAGGGACCTATTATGCAAATTATTTATTCTTCATTTCAGATCAGGGAATGATATTCTCAATAACATTTATTGCATAATGGATCGCCGTGGGCTAACATGTCCAACAATATCTGCATCCATCTCATCCCCAAGAGTTTCCAACTCTGAGAGGTAACCAATGATTTTTATTACATGTTCTCGATCCAAAGTCCCTTCCTTCATCTTGCAGTGAATAAGTTCTTTTATGATATTATAATGTTGGGTACATTTAACATTACTGAACATCTATTTCAGATTATACATTATATTCTGGCAAGAGTCCATATTCACATGCAGCTTCTGGAGCACATTGGATAAAGATCCTATAATATAACATTGATCCAATATATGATCTTCATCATATTTTTCATTGAACTTGGTTTCTTCCAGTGTAGCAGGGTTTGCGTACTTGACCTTAGAGAGCACATAATAATTGAGATCTGCTGAAAGGACAAGAACCAAATTACGGATCTGCTTTTGTTTATGGGACACGTGCCTGCTGGGTGCATGGTCGAGACCTAGTCTTCGATACCTACCATGGTACACAACTGTAGCCAGATACCCATGAGGTTTGTACCTTGCGGACCCTACGGACTTGAGCAATTTGGCCTGGTCAACTTGTTGACCTCCAGGAGCCTACTGAGTGGGTTCAAAGATTTCATTGTCTGAAATTAAGAATGCACTATATTAGAATACATAAATAATTATATATTAAAAAATAATTTCTTTGAATAAGGATTATTAATCAAATTATCTTACCTTTTCAACTTTGAAAATTCATTACCTTATTCACTTCCAAAGGAAGAGATATATTTACTGCTATATCTCTAGGAAGAACTGAGATATCCTTTTTACCTTTGTTACATCCCAATAATATGAGAAACTGTAAGTTAGATAAAAAGAAACGAGAACTCATTCTGCCTTACAAGTCCAACTTGCATTTCCAATTCGGTCTTTAACACTCAGGCCTACCACCCCTAAGGCGATGTTGACCCGTTGTTAATTGAACCAATCATCCACATGATTTGAACTTGCTATGCGCAATGCAATATCACCCCAAAATATAAGGAATTGATATTGTGGTCATTACGCATATCTCCTTACTCTTTTAAGAGAGACCAATCCATATGCACTTGTATGCATCAGCTTTCAATTCGGACAAGCGTGTCCTACATACAATCCATGGAAATGGAGCCCTTCGCCTCAACAAGAGACCATGTATGTCATTTATATGATCCTCCATATCACATTCAAATTTTAATTAATTATTATGAATCATATTCACATAGTTAATTATTCCAAGGGGATTACAAATCTATTCATAATAGAGTGTTTATTTTAATTAGATTTAATTAATTTATTCATATTAAATTTATTATCATTCCAATTTAATCAACCAACAAACAGTTACGGTTCTCTTGATATTACTATAGACTATACACCATTACAAGTACATATTGTTTTGTATTTTAGTAATTAAAGTACAACTTGATTTAATCATATTATTGTTTCCTAAAAAATGGATATGGCCAGTACACTCAATTTATGCTGGGAGGAAGTATTTCCTTGGCATGCAAGGTTCTAATTAGTAATCAAAGCAGCATACCCAGACTAGAACCTTCACTATTTCTATTGAGAACAATACAAAATAATGCCAATGTACTTGCAGTTTTATCGATCAACTTTGATGACCAATATTATAATATAGAATAGCGATTCATAATTATTATGCATCTTAAAATATATTTGAGACCCTAAATTTCTATGCATATCAATTAAGCATGTTTTGTAGGTAAAAGTTGTCCTACAATCATTATTGGATAAACCAAGGTTTTCATGAAACATATATTCAATGGCCAACGATGTTTAATCAATTATTTTCATAAATATTAAGCATCATTTTAATCAAGATAAATTCATAATTTTTATAATTTACATTGAATGAATGATAAACACATTAAGTAAGAAGATCTGATGATCCAATCATCATCCGACCCATCTCCACTATGGAATATCGAGGGAAAACAGACTTGGGATCACGCGAAATAAATTTAAGTAGTTCGCTAATTTAATTATCTACTTAATTCAAGTATTTATTTAATATTTAGTGATGGAAAAATAGTAAGAAAAATATATTTTCTTAGAGATCCGTGAATACATGCAAAAATAATTTTGTAGCGGGAACTCTTCGAATTTTATTCATGCACTTTTGGTACCAATAATAGTCTAATATTTTTGGTACATATTTAGACTTTATAAATACATTTTAATAATAAAAAATATCCAAAAAATACACAAACAAGAAGTTTGTATTTTAGTGAAAAACTAATTCGAAACATGCATCTCATGCAAAACAATGAGTCATGTGCATCCAATATACAAAACCTCGTACACCTAGGATTTTGGATCTTAAACAAGACCTTTACCAAGTCTCTGATACCACACTTGAAAGATAGATTATAGGTATTATCACATCACAGAAGTGTGGTGATCGCATCATATGCGATCGGGAGAGACTAGTCGTACTTGTTGCTTGGGGTAGCGATATTTAAAAATTAAAGTGATGCAAACACATGATCCTATAACACTTCTTGAATCATTTTTTCTAGGCCACAAAGAAGATATAGGAATACCCCTTGAAGCATGATTGCGATCGTAGTACCTAAAGTAAGGGACCACCTATCTCAAGTTCGACCTGACAAATGAGACATTTGCGAGCATGTTGATGAGACACATACTTCTCGCAATCCGAGATGTAGATCATAGCAATGATATCATGGTTTTGTAACATGAAATCCATGGTCTTCTTCATGTGCAAGGATCACTGAGGAGGATGAAGATCCACAAGCGGACGAAGCAACAAAACATCGATGTAAAGATGACAGTGATTCCCACTAGATCAAGAAGTAGGCGACCTCTCTCTCTTGAGAGAGAGAGAGAGGAGGTGTGTAATTAGAATAAAAGAGAGAGAGAGCTAGTGAATATATTGTTTAAAAGAAGAGTTAAGGTTGCCTCTTCTTTTATAATATTTTGAAAGCCCATGGATCACAATTCATGTGCTACACAAAATTGATGATTGAGATAGATATATGTTTCCTTTCAATGTCTATAATTTTATTATACAAATTTACAAAAAAAATTAATTTAATTTATTAAATAATTATCAATATAAATTAATTCAAACATTGAAGGATTAGGAAAGGGGACAAGCCTCCTTCTAATCAAGGGAGAACAACCACCTTGATTTAGGACTCAAGGGTGATTGTCCACCCACCCTATATGGAAGGGGCATCCTCTTTTCTAATTATGTGAGATTATGTATCTCATATAATCCTTCATTTATTTGCAATAACTTTTATTACAAATTTTGTCACAAAAATAACTCCACATTATTTAGGGACAACTTCAGTCGTGCTATTGAAAACATGAATCATATTCATGCATCCAAAATAAAATATAAATTGTATTTTCACTTAATTGTCCAATGTGAATCCAATTTACATTAACATTTATTTTAAGGACTATTTACAAATAGATCTCTCTAATATATTATTAATCATATTTATAATATATATGATTAATATGGATAGTACTATCCACATTATTCATATAATTGATAATTAAATCACATTTAATTATCTTAGATCATCGTTTTCATGCTTCTAAATATTATGAATTACATTCACATTATTCATGATAATTAAATCACACTTAATTAATTTCTCAATGCTCATATATACAATTTAACAATAGAATTATTTTTGAACTCTTTCAAGAATAATGCGCTTTCTCCGCAAATACTTGGAGATAAGGACCCGGTGATTGTATGTTCCATTTATAGTGACTTGGATACTGAAATCATATCTCAAATCCAGATCTCGGGGTCCTCTCATAGATGCTTGATTAAATCAAGATGTAAATCTAATCTTCTCATTGCATCTGAATCTTATTCAGATAAATGTCCAACATTTGGACTAAGATTAGATTACTTCTCCACATAGAGGAGTCACTAAAATCTAAACATGTTTCATCACTCCCTCAGAATGGAAGCGTCATGGTTATGCAATCATTTATGATCATATCACCCCCGAGTATTCCTACTACCCGTCCATCTTGCACATTGGAAGGCCTAGAATAAACCTGAAGTTTTACATCTCTTTTAGATTGTCTTCTTCAGGGTTTTATCGTTAAAATTCTCATTCAATCATTGGGAGATGGTAGCGATCATATGTTTTACAAAAGCATATATCATACCTACAAATTCTTGTTATGCTTTCAAAGAAAGATGGTCATGCATGGAGTTTTATTGGTCTCAATAACTCATGAGTGAGCTTGTGTGTTCTAGTTCAGCAGTGCACTTGTATGATCCCTTTGCGAGATTGTATTACTCATATGCCCTCATGTGCACACCAGCTCACTGGTGTATTGATCTTGATTAGGTCATCAACCTATTGGTCTTCCAAGTGAACATACTTAGACATATAACAATACATCTATCTTTATTCAAAGGATGCATGCCTATATCGTGACAGTATAAGTCTTGGTTATCTTGAACTCGTTAAGTCAACTCTTTGACGCAACTTATCTAACAGATACGAATCTCAATTCCTATGCAAAGGACATGCACTAAGATGTCAATTAGATATTATCCTATACGAAGGATTTCCATCTCTTTCTCAAGTTGGAGATCATCTCTTAGTAATAATTTGAAAGTGCTTGGTGAGTCCTCAATCTAACTCTTTAGATATTCATCCAAGCACCAGCCTCTATGATTAAACCATCGAATCAACAACTCTATGCTCATTTAGATGGCCATGGTACATAAAACTAATTGTACTAAGGGACCTCATAGTGCATTCATTCATTTAATCTTAGACAGGGAGTGAAATAAATCAATAACTTTTATTGATATATCAAATATTACAATAACTTTATTGCATAAATGATTTGCTTTAAGATCACATGGCTAACAATCTCTCACCAGCCTTCAGAACTATTCAGGTATTATCTTTAAACTAATGCTCATCACATGATGTCAAAAACCGTCTATGTCAAAGGCTTGGTAAGGGGATCAACAACGTTGTTGGCAAAGGCTACGTTGGTTATGATGATTTGACCATGCTTTTAAATCTTCCAAATGGTGTGGTTTTTCCTTTCTACATGTTTACTCTTTTGATGCTGTCTGGGTTCCTTCACCTGATCTATGACTCCTGTGTTATCGTAGAGTAGTGGGATGAGAGTATCAAAGGAAACTACACCAAGTTCTAGGATGAACTTGCACAATGACACTTCCTCCTTTGTAGCTTCTGATGTGGCAATGTATTTGGCTTCTATTGTTGAATTGGTCGTTGTTTCCTGCTTCTTGTTTCTCCAGCTCAGAACATCATTATTGTGGATACAAACCCTGATGTTGACTTGAGGTGATCAATACCATGTTGGAAGTTGAATCCGTATTCTAAGACTTGGAGATCATAGACTCCATAGACCAAGATTTAATCTTATGTCCATTTTAGATACTTAAATATGTCCCTCACTGCATTCCAATGTTGTTCTCCATCGAAGGATAGGAAACGACTTACCACACCCACTACATGGCAGATATCTGACCTTGTGCACATCATTGCGTACATTAGGCTTCCCACAGTTGACACGTAGGGGCATCCCACCATGGCTTTCTTATCCTCAACACTTTGAGGAGTCATCCCTTTAGATAGGTGGATATCATATCTTAAGGGAAATAAGCCTTTCTGGGAAGTCTCTATATGAAAATGCTTCAATATCTTCTTAATGTACCCATGTTGTGAAAATCCCAAAATCCTCTTTTCTCTGTTTATAAACTGCTTCAAACCTAAGTTATAAGAGGTTTCTTTAAGATCTTTAATATCGAAGGTATGGGACATCCAAATCTTAACACCGGTCATCATCCCTGTATCATTCCCAATGATAAGGATTCCATATGTGTAAAGCATGATGAACAGTGGAACTCCCACTAATCTTCTTGTATATACTTGGTTAGTCGGGCTTCTGTACAAAATCACAACTCTTTATATTTTCAACAAATCAAACATTCTAGCTACGAGAATCTTGCTTGAGCCCATAGATGGATTTCTTCAGGTAGCATATTTTGCCTTCCTAGGTTATGAAGCCGTAGAGTTGCTCCATATAGATATCCTCATCGAGTTATCCAATGAGGAAAGTTGTCTTGACGTCCATATGCCAGATGTCGTAGTCAAGATATGCAGCTATAGCTAGCAGTGCGCTAAGGACTTAAGCATAGCCACATGAGAGAATGTTTCATCATAGTCGATGTCTTCTCTCTATATATAGTCCTTGGCTATGAGCTCTTCTTTGAAGGTCTCTACCTTCCCTTCAGGTCCCCTCTTTCTCTTGAAGATCCATTAACACCTAATGGGTTCTACCCCTCTAGATGGATCCTCTAGGGTCCATACACCATTCATATGAAGGATATGGTTAGATCCTCAAGTGCATCACGGAAGCGTGAGCGTCGTATCGAATACGATGAAGAACGACTAGTCGGACTAGTTGTTCTAGGCAGTGGAAATTAAAAAAATTTTCATGCGACGAAACCACATGATCCAAGAACACTTCTCGGATCGTTTTGTCTAAACCACAAACAAGTAATAGGATTACCTCTTGAAGCGTAGTTGCAATCGAGTCTCTAAACGAAGAGACCTCCTGTCTATAGTCCGATCCGACGGAGGAGATGCTTGCGAGCATGGGGAT
Source organism: Ottelia alismoides (assembly GCA_037367405.1). Lineage (NCBI taxonomy): Eukaryota > Viridiplantae > Streptophyta > Magnoliopsida > Alismatales > Hydrocharitaceae > Ottelia > Ottelia alismoides. The sequence goes on along the minus strand of JAZKJV010008174.1, from coordinate 379,200 downwards.
GAACCGTGTGCTTCTCGCAATCCATGTTGATGATCCAAGTGGTAGATCTCCTGATCTTGACACATGAGATCCATCATCTTCTTCACGAGCGAGACACACCAAAGGAGACGGAGATCCACATGCAAACGATCGGGCAACATAACGACGATGCTGCGGCAATGGAGAACTTCTCTAGGGCATCCATGGTGGACGACCACATGAGAGAGAGAGAGTAGGCGTGTAAAGAGAAAGAGAGAGAGATATTCTTCTCAAGCATTGTGTAAAGAAGAGCAATGGGGTGCCTCTCCTTTTATAACATTTTGGGATCCATGGATCTCAATCCATGGGACAACAAAAATGCAATGGTCCTCATTAATTGTGTTTCTTTTAATGGCTAAGATTTGTGTTGGTAAAAACCAACAACAATTAATTTAATAAAAATCAAATATATATTAAATATAATCTGATTTATATCAAATTAATCTCCATTGAAGAAATAGGAGAGGGAGGCAAGCCCTCCTTCCATGAACGGAGTGGACGGCCACCACATTCCATGTAGGAAATGTTGCCGTACACCCTCCATACAAGGAAGGTGGCTTCTTCTCCTTTTATTCCATGAGATACATTATCCCATTAATTTCTCCAATATTTGCAACAACTTTTGTTGCAAATCATTTCACGAAAATAAATCCAATTTTTTTGAACATTGCAATCATGCCATTAAACATTGTGAATCACATTCACAACCCAAAATAAAATGTAAATTACATTTTCAATTTAATGTCCAATGTGAATCCAATTCCACATTAACATTTAATTAACAAATGTAAATTACAAACATCTCCTTCTTATATATTATAAATCACATTTATAATATATTTGATTAATATGGATATTGCTATCCACATTATTCATATCCATGATAATTAAATCACATTTAATCATCTTGGATCTCTATTCTCTTGTGTCCAAATAATATGAATCACATTCACATTATTTATGTCTTTGATAATTAAATCACATTTAATTATCTAAGACAACTATATTTATAATATGAATCGAATTCATATTAATCATGATAATTAAATCACATTTAATTATCCATTTTCTCAGCGCTCGGATATATATATCAACAATAGAATTATCCATGAACTCCTTCAAGAATAACGCGCTTTCTCCGCAGATACTTGGAGATATGGACATGGCGATTGTATTGTTCCACGTATAGTGACATGGATATTGAGATCGTATCTCAAATCCAGATCGCGGGGCCTCCCATAGATGCTTGATTAAATCAAGACCACAAATCAATCTTCTCATTGCATCTGAGTCACATTCAAATCAATGTCCAACATTTGGACTAAGATCAGATTACTTCTCTACCGAGAGGAGTCACTAAAATCCAGACCGGTTTCATCACTCCCTAGGTATGGAAGCTTCATGGTTATATAATCGTTTATGATCACATCACCCTCAGGTATTCCCAATACCTGTACATCCTACATACTGGAAGACTCAGAATAAACCCGAAGAATTAGATCAACTTTGTATTGTCTACTTCATGGTTTTATCAGTAAGTTTCTCATTCGATCATTGGGAGTCGGTATCGATCATATACTTTCCAAACGCATATATCATACCTAGATCTTGATCATATACTTTCCAAAAGTATATATCAAACCAACAATTCAGTCAAGCTTCCAAAGTGAGACGACCGTGCGTATGAAATTTGATTCTTCCCAATATCTCATGAGGGAGCTCATGTCTTCCGGTTTAGTAACTGAACCTATATGATCCCTTTGAGAGATCGTATTACTCATATGCTCTTATATGCACACCAGCGCGCCGGTGTATAGACCTTGGTTAGGTCATCAACCTATTGGTCTGCCAAATGTACATACTCAAACATATAGTAACACATATGTCTCCGGTCAGAGGATGCATGCCTATATCGTGACAGCATAAGATATAGGACTTTGGTTATCTCGATCTCGTTAAGTCAACTCTTTGACCTAACTAATCTTGACACCTCCGAATCTCTATTCCTATGCAGAGGACCTACATCAAGAGGTCAGTCAGATATCAGCCTAATTGAGAAAGGATTGCCATCTCCTACTCAGGCTGGAGATCATCTCTTAACAATCATTTGACGGTGCTTGATGAGTCCTCAATCTAACTCTTTAGATATTCATCCAAGCACTAGCCTCTATGATTCAATAGCTGAATCAACAGCTGTATGATCATTATGATGGCCATGGTACATAACCCTAATTGTACTAAGGGACCTATTATGAAAATTCTTCACTCTTCATTTCATATCATGGAATGATATTTGCAATAACATTTATTGCATAATGGCTCGTCGTGGGCTCGCATGTCCAACAATCTCCTACTAGCCCAACGAGCCATTAATGGGCTAATCATTTAAACCCGCACTCATGTGACAATCATAGGCTATTTAGAAAATAGCTAGGTAAGCTGATCAGTCACTCTGTTCCCGCGAGACTACGCCAAGTCCTTTTACGGCACTTGCATATCCCCAGTAACAGTGCTCGCATCTCATGTGAATGTTGCATCTTATGCAACTAATACTCAATATTGTTAAAGCTATTATAATGTCATTGACATTATAGCTTAACAATTATCATAAACAGTATTTCCACAATCCTTATCAGAATACCCATATTCCTGGAGATCACTATCTCTTAAGGTATCCACAGTTAAGACCTTTTAGATATTTATCTATAAAGTCTTAAGTTTTGAAGATAAGACTTTGAAATCACTATCTCAAAAATCTTTTCCTCTATGAAGTTGTTATTACTGCAATCAAGTGTTTTCTCTCCATAGTAGGATTAGTAACAGTTTACTACTCCCATTGCAGGATAGACATCTGGTATTCGTACACATCTAGCATACACTCAGCTTCTCGTAACTAATGCACAAGTGCAAGTAGTTCTAGCATTCACTTCCTCAACTCTTTGAGGTGCTATCCCTTTAGATAGGTCAGTACCATATCTTAAGGGATAGAAGCCTTTCTTGGAATTTCTAAGAATAGAATATGTCCAAGGTGTACTACAAATGTGACAGTCCCAATATCCTCTACTCTTTGCTTCTGAACAACTTCAGAACTAAGATCTAAGAGGTATCTTTGAAATCATATTCAAGATATGGAATAGTCAGTCTATAAAATACTTATTATCATCCTTATATCATTCCAAATGATTAGGATATCATCTACAGTTAGCACGATAAATACAAAGGCACTCCCACTAAGCTTCACATGGCTCATCAAGATTCTGTCTGAAATCATAACATTTATAATTTCATCAAATCTTATGGTCCAACTTCAAGAAACTTATTTGAGTCCATAGATGGATTCCTTAGCTTGCACACCTTGCTTTCCTCAACCATGAAGCACTGGGGCTACTTCATGTGAATATCCTCAGAGAGGTATTCGTAGAGGAATGCAATCTCGACTTTCATCTCATAGATAACAAAGTTAAGTTATGTAGGTAAGGTTCCCTTTCTCTTGAAGATCCATTTACACCTTTATGGGTCTTACCCATATAGGTGGATCCTCGAGGGTCCATATACGACACTTGTATATGAAGTCTACATTAGACTTTTATTGCTAACATCCATCTATCCATGCTATGATCTTCAGAATCTTCATCACATGAAGTTCAATCATTGTCAGATTTCTGTGACACATGGAATCCATCCTCAAACTCATTTGAAGAGGTATTAGTGTTTCATCTTTAATTGTCCTTTTAATTTCCAATTTCAGGAGCCTCATTATCTTTTCAAGATTAAATGAGTTCGTACACTTCATTTTCATCTTGATTCTCAAGAGTCTCAACCTCTAAGAATCACATTCTCAGAGATGAGATATTTTAAGAACTCAAGGTCATAAAGTAGGTATCCAATACCATCCTTTATTTTTCTAATGAAGCAACACTCTCAAGTGCTCAATTCCAGCTTACTTGCATGGAATTACATTAAGGATATATAATATAGTCTCTACTACATATATACCTGGAAACTAAGAGAAATTATGCAAAAATTCATCATTGATCAAATCATGTCACACATGATCCAATTGTATCTCCCTATAACTCTATTGAGTCAAGGTGTATTAGGAGGATTGAGACAGAAATGATATTCATATCTCCATAAGGTATTATTTGAATTTATCTAGCAGGTACTTGCTACCTAGATTAGATCAAATCCATTTTATCTTCCTTCTAACTTTGGTTCTAAACCAAAATTATGAAATCTTTGAACATTTCAAAGGTTTCTTAGGTGAAGAGAAGAAATCTCATATCAAACATAATCATCAATAGATATCACATATCCACAATGTTCACTATGATATAGATGATCCACATACATCAACATGTATGAGATCCTGAATACCTTGGCATCTTACACCTTTCCCAAGGAAGGGTGTATTGGACATTTTAGTTTGAATACAATAATCATAAGTATGTAAGTTTTGAAATTTTAGACATTCTAAAGTTTCATCTCTTACTAGTCTATTGACCAAATCAACAGGCAAATGTCCAATGTTTGATGTCAGATCATTACCAAATGATCTTCACTCTCCTATTGATCTTTTAAGGTTTAATTTCAGTATTAGAAACGTTAATGAACCATTCATTAATTTTCTAATTCAGTAGAGTCCACAAGATTTTAGATTACTATCTGAATATCTCCATCATAACTCTTTATGATAGATCTATTCCAGAATTCATGTTTATTTCCAACATTAGAAATAACCATTGAGTGTATTCTAATGTCTAGGTCATAGACACATTCTTTATGACAAAGGGCTCTCCCACTGAAATTAACAAGTCTATCAATCCCAACAGAGATGTTGCAACAATGGCATCAATGTCCATGTGGATAACTATAAATCTTAAGATCAAATTTTCTAGTCTTCTAAAACATATGCAACCCATTGCAAGTGTTGTAGAAGATTGAGATACAATTATTAGACTTTATCTTATTCAATAAGCAATCTAATATCAATGATTTATGTAGATTATTTTGATGCTCTATCCGAGTCCTTCTCTAAGGAATCTAGACAGAGTTGATAGTCAAACTATCAACACATCAACTTATTGCAGTATTGGCATTCATCCAACTCTTTGGATGTCATATGGAAGTCACAGTAGTACAATCAACTTTTTGGACTATACTTTTCACTTGGGTCTGACCCATGCTTCCATGTGCTCCCTTCATCTATAAACAACCATTGCTTAAGACTAAGGATCTCTTACATTAAATTCAAAAGAATTCAATGTAAGATCATTTCAACATTTATACATGCTTCATTAAATTCATACAATATGAATATTATGAAGCTTCATGAATGACTAGAGTATAGATAGTAGAATGATGACACTCATCATCTACATCCATCTAAACTCTTAAAACATAGGTTCATGTAGGTACTCAAACAATTTGAATACATCATCAAATTTGAATACAATTTGAATACTTCATCAAATTTGAATACAATTTGAAACTCTTAAAACATAGGTTCATGTACATACTCAAACATGTAGTAACACATCTGTCTCCGATCAGAGGATGCAAGCCTATATCGTGACAGCATACGATATAGGACTTTGGTTATCTCGATCTCGTTAAGTCAACTCTTTGACCTAACTAATCTAACACCTCCGAATCTCTATTCCTATGCAGAGGACCTGTATCAAGAGGTCGGTCAGATATCAGCCTAATTGAGAAAGGATTGCCATCTCCTACTCAGGCTGGAGATCATCTCCTAACAATCATTTGATGGTGCTTGATGAGTCCTCAATCTAACTCTTTAGATATTCATCCAAGCATCAACCTCTATGATTCAACAGTTGAATTAACATCTGCATGATCATTAAGATGGCCATGGTACATAAGCCTAATTTTACTATGGGACCTATTATGCAAATTATTCATTCTTCATTTCAGATCAGGGAATGATATTTGAAATAACATTTATTGCATAATGGCTCGCCATGGGCTCACATGTCCAACATCATATGCATGGAGTATATTTCAGACTTCATTGCTAGCATCCATCTATCCATGTAATGATCTGCGAGTGCTTCATCAAATGAAGCTGGATCATTATCAGTTTCATCTAATACATGGAATCCGTACCTTTCAGGTGGTGCAACCAACCTCGAACTCCTTCGAAGAGGTACATGTGTTTCATTTTTATTTACTTCTTCAGTTTCTTATTCAGGAAGCTCAATGTCCTCAAGGGATTCAATTAGTTCCTTTATTTTTTTGTCTTGACTCTTAAGTAAGTTATCCTCCAGAAATTTTAGATCTTTAGAGATGATGATCTTTTGCATCTCAAGGTCGTAAATTTGGTATCCAATACAATCCTTTACATGCCCAATGAAGTAGCACTCTCCAGTACGCGATTCTAGCCTGCTTGCATCCACGTTCTTCGCATGGAACAAGCAATCCCAAATCTTTAGGTGTTTAATATTGGGATTGGTATCATACCAAAGATCATGAGGAGTACTTGCTAGGAATCTTGTTTAGGACATATATTGCAGTCTCTGCTGCATATCTCCAGAAATGAAGAGGTAAATATGCTTTACTCATCATTGAACAGACCATGTCCATAATGGTCCTGTTGCATCTTTTAACAATATCATTAAGTTGGGGTGTTCCTGGAGGAATGAGAATGGAGATAATTCATCTTTCTTTGAGGTATTCCTTAAATTTATCTAGGAGGTACTAACCACTTGATCAGATCGAATCCTTTTAATCTTCATATCGATTTGATTCTCAACCAAAGCCATGAAATCTTTGAACTTTTCTAAGGTTTCATATTTATGACATAATAGGAAGATAAACTAGTATCACGAATGGTCATCAATAAACATCAAATAGTATTGATATCCATTTCGGGCCATGGTACTGAAGGGGCTACATACATTAGTATGTATTAGGTCAAGAATACCTTCGCATTGTGTAACCTTGTAAATGTGTCCTAGTCATTTTACTTCGAATACAATGTTCACAGGTAGGTAAAGTTTGGATCTGTAGATAATCTAAGGTTCCATCGTTTATCAATCTATTGATCCTATCAACAGATAAATGACCAAGCCTTCGATGCAAAATCATATTTGAATGATTTCCATCCTCTCTGTTTCTTTTAGGATTTTTATTAGTGGTAGTAACATTCATGATACATTCACTAATGCATAATTCATAGAGTCCACCAAAAGTTAGAACACCATCCCCAATATATTTATCGTAACAACTTATGTCAGGTTTATTATATAATAAAAACAAATATCAATTTCTACTTAATTTGGATAGAGATATAAGGTTCCTTCTAACATCTGTATCATAACGACATTCTTTAAGTACTAGGAATCTCCCATTAGATAATGATAGTCTGTAGGTCCCGACGAGAAATGATGCAACAATTCCATTAGATCCCATCTAGATGACTATCTCCCCTTCATCAATATTCCTAGTTTCCTAAAAAAAGATGCAACAAATTGTTTATATGAATAGAAGCATCATAATCAATGATCCAACTGTCTTCTCCTCCTACAAGAAAAAACTGTTTCAGTGATGAAAGTAGAAATTATACCTGCCAGGGCTTTACCTTTCTCTACTGATTTAAGGTACTCTAGACAATTACGCTTCTAGTGCCATGGATTCTTGTAGTGATGACAGACATCGGTTTTCTTCGATGCCATCAGTGTGGAAGCATTAACATCTTGACTCTTCTTCTTCTTCTTCTTTTTCTAGGCCGGACCTTTCTGAGACCATTACTTCCGACCGCGCTTCCCTTTATTCTGTGCAACCATAGCACTACTAGAGGGATTCTCTTTCTTCATTATATCTTTTGCAGACTTTAATGAAGACATGAGTTCAACATTAGATAATCTCATTTTATTCATGTGGCACGTTAACACATAATTGGTGAAAGTCTTAGGGAGAGACAACATGATAAATTTAGACTGCATATCTTTGTCCATCTCAATCCAAGAGTTTCCAGCTCCAAGAGGTAACCAAACATTTTGATTACATGTTCTCATACCGAGGTCCCTTCATGCATCTTGCAACAAATAAGTTCGTTCATGACATTATAACACTTGGTGTGTTTAACATCACTGAACATCTTTTAGATTATGCATTATATCCCAGTAAGAGTCCATATCCTCATGCTGCTTCTGGAGCACATTGGATAAATATCCCATAATATAACACATAGCCAATGTATGATCGTCATCATATTTTTCATTGAACATGGTTTCTTCCAGTGTAGCAGGCTTTGCATACTTGTCCTTTGAGAGAACATAAGAATTGAGATATGCCAAAAGGACAAGTACTAATTATGGATCCAATCCGTGTAATTTGGTCCGGTCAACTTGTTGTCCTCTAGGAGCCTCTCGGATGGATTCAATGATTTTATTATCCGAAATTAAGAATGCATTATATTAGATCAAATAAATAATTATATATTCAAAAATAAATTCTTTGATTAAGGATTTTAATCAAATTAGTTTCAATTCAAAAAATGCATTCCCTTATTCACTTTCAAAGCAAGAGATATACTTACCGCTATATCTCTAGCCAGAATTGGATCTCCTTTTTACTTTGTTGCATCCCAATAATATGAGAAACTGTAACTCATATAAAAAGAAGCAGGAACTCATTATGCCTTGCAAGTCTAGATTACATTTCCCAATTCGATCTTTAACACCCGAGCCCACTACCCCTAAGATGATGTTGAGCCGTTGTTAATTGAACTAACCATCAATAGGATTAGAACTCATTATGCACAATCCAATATCGTCCCAATAATATGACGAACCGATATTGGGGTTACTGCGCATACAACCTTACTATTTCGAGAAGCAAAGAGCCCGACTCATGTGCGCTGGTATACAAGAGCTATCAATTCAGATAGGCGTGTCCTACATACAATCCATGACGAGGAACCCTTTGCCTTGATCAGAGACAATCAATATCATTTATAAGATCGCCCATATAACATTCAAATTTTAATTAATTATTATGAATCATATTCACATAATTAATTCTTCCAAAGAAATTACAATTCTATTCATAATCGAGTGTTTATTTTAATTGGAACTAATTAATTTATCATATCAAATTAATTATCAATCTAAGTCAATAAATCAACAAACATTTAGGTTTTTCTTGATATTACTATATAGTATACAACCTCACAAGTATGTATTATTTTTTATTTTAAGAATTAGAGTACAACTTGACTTATTCATATTATTCTTTCCTCAAAAATTGATATGGTCAGTACAATCGAGTTATGCTAGGATGGAGCATTTCCTTGACATGTAAGGCACTAATTAGTAGTCCAAGCCAACATACTCGGACTAGACACCTTCATCATTCCTATTGAGAATAATATAAAATAATGCCAATGTACTTGCGGTTATATCGATCAACTTTGATGATAAAACATTATACTATATAATGATAATTTCGAGAAGCAAAAATTTCTAAGCATATTAAGCAATGTTTTTTTGCATGTAGAAGTTGTCCTACAACTATTTTAGGATAAACTAGGGTTTTCATGAAACATACATTCTATGGCCAATGATTTTTAATCAATTATTTTCATAAATATTAAGCATCAATTTAATCAAGATAAACATAATTTTCATGATTTTTCATTAAATGACAAATACATTAAGTAAGAAGATTTGATTATCCAATCATCATCTGGCCCGTCTCCACTAAATATTGAATATCTAAGGCAAATGGAGGTGGTGTCACGTGAAATAAATTTGAGCAGTTTTCTGATTTGATTATCTACTTAATCAAAGTATTTATTTAATGTTTCATGACGAGAAAATAGTAATAAAAAATATTTTGTTACAAATTCATGAATAATTGCAAAAAAAACATTATTGCGGGAACTCTTCAAATTTTATTCATGGACTTATGGTACCAATAATAGGTTACTATTTTTGGGACACATTTAAACTTTCTAAATAAGTTTTAATAATAAAAAAAATCTCCAAACAATGCACAAACAATGAGTTTTTATTTTAGTGAAAAACAAATTTGAAATTTGCATCTCATGCAAAATAATGAGTCCCTACGCATCCAATATACAAAACCTTATAAACCTAGGATTTTGGATCATATCCAAGACCTTTACCAAGGCTCTAATACCTTTTGAATGATATGGTTTAGGCTTTAGTGCCTAACGAAAGCGTGATGATTGAACCATGTGTGAATCGGGAGTGACTAGTCATACTAGTTGCTCGGAGAATCGAAATTCAAAAAATTAAAGTGATGAAACCACATCATACGAGAACACTTCTCAAATGTTGCCATCTAGACCACAAATAAGTTATAGGAATACCACTAGAAGCATGATTGTGATCATAGCCTCTAAAGTAAGAGACTTCATGTGTCAAATCCGACTCGACAAAGGAGACGCTTTCGAGCACATTGATGAGATGTGTCTTTCTCGCAATCAAGGAGGTCAATGGATGAGTACATATTATACTGGTATAATAGTATACAAAATACATAAAGAATTCTATTAATATCTGATACATACACCTCAAACATCACTTAATCCAGATATTATCGATTCTACAAATACAACAAGAAAATCACCTCTAAAAATACATAATTAAATTAATGACCAAATTCTCTCTTCATCATCAAATCCAATTACTCATTGAAATACTTTATCCAAACAAATTGCATGATCATTAAATCCAATTTGGCTCTACACAAATTGTTAGCAAGAAATGAAGAGGAAACATTGTGCAAAATTCACATTCTTTATTCTGTCTCCCTTTCCCATACAACTCATGGCTCAAGAAGCATTTAAAACCCATCACCCCATGTTCCCCACGCACCTTTTTCCCATGTAAATATTAAATCATATGCATCGGTAATGCGTGTTATCTTTATGTGCAGGTGAGAAGGGGGGCTACCTACAACATCTATAAAATAACCCCCTCCCATGCAAACAAGGGCACTTCTTACTCTTACCATTCCCTCTCGACTCTGACCTGTCTTTCCTATCCCAGGAAGCTCTCGCCCAAGGCAGTCGAGTCTCTCTCTCTCTCTCTCTCTCGCCCAAGCTCCTCTCTGTCACCATCTTCCTCGGCTCCATACTCGTATGTGCGATCAACCCACACATCTTCCCACACACTCCCGTCTCCACCAACAACGTCTCCTTCACTCTGGAATCAAATAGAGAAGCATTTCTTTCCTATTTTATTTGTCGCGTGAAATTTTATTATCTTGGTTAGTTGGTTTAAGTTATATTTGAAGGAACAACTCTTTTGGTGTAAGCTACTCTCAAATATACTTTCTCTTGAAAGTATGTGCTTTGCAAGTTTTATGTTTCATTATTCTCTCTAAAAAATATTGCAAGTAAATCTCATCTTCCCATATTAAATTACGAATCAACCCCCATTTTTCTTAGTTGCACTCACATCCATATTTAGTTAATCTAAGATTTTGGAAAAAAACACTTTCTCCATAGATCGTATTTTTTCCATCATTTGTCTTTTATCGCAAAAGATCTAAATTCGAATCAAGTTTTAAAGAACAAAAATTGCAAGTTTGTTTAGTTCCTGCGGATACGAACCTCTACTTGCACTATACAACTCATATTTTTTCCGACATGCTTGTAGTTTTAATCTTATTTGTTTGATTGTGGTTTTTCGTGGAACAATAACGACGTGGTAAAATCAACTTCTTAAACCACGAAAAATCGCATCAACATTTTGAAGCCGTTGCCAGGGATATGACTCTGGATGAAATTGAGGAGGAATGTGATATAATTTTGGCATTCATGAATCATATTGATCAGAATGATTTTGGAGAGTATAATAAGGATATTTTTGAGAAATATGCAGAAATTGTTGAAATTGAGATGACGCCCCTAGTACAACTCGATCACGGCCCACTCTTGATGGATCCATGTATTAATGATGGCATCGATCTTTTCTTAGACTATTCTGAAGGTTATAATATTGATCGGTCTGAGATAGTAGTTGAATTTAAGGATAGTATCGGTATTGACTCCAACGAAGAAATCGAAGAAGATTTGATGTTTGATGTTAATTCTGAATGTGATATTACGATTAATGAAAAGTCCAAACTTAGAGTTTGAATATGAGGACATAGTAGACAATGAATTGACTTTTTCATGCACCGAGACTCTCTTCCAACCAATACATGATTATATTGAAGATCTTTTATGATGATCCTTTCAAAGATGAGATTTCCTACTCCATTACCTTTACCATTAAGAAAGCAGATCCACTCAATTCGGTTGACAACTATAAAAATACATCTTCTACTACTCAGTGAGAATCTGATCAGAATGATTTTTTATTCTCCGATCCTTTTTGGAATGAATTCGAGGAACTACTCAAAACATTCGAAGACAATCATCTAATAATTTATGCGAGACAACCTTTGCCAAATCCTACCTCTATTGTCATACCTCCTAATTCAATAGACAACACTCCCCTACTCCTAACCTTTGAATACCCAAATCATAATATTGGGAGAGAATCACCCTCGTGGCTCAAGCAGAGAACTGAAATGAAATTCACAATAGATGCCACCAAAAATAGCCATGATGATTATTTGAGGAAAAATAATGATTTATCACAATATATGTTGGAGGATCACATGCTTATAACCACTCAACCTTCTTTGATGGAAGGATCAATTCTTGGTCACTTGGAGCTTGACTTCAACCCATCAAACCAACTTTTGGTCCATGAGCCCATTACCAATTCACCTATTCCCTCCCACTACATCTAGTTCAAGATCAGACAGCTTCATCTCTCATTCCTATTCACCAACCAATTACTTTCTTCACTATGTTAATGATATCACACATCTATCAAACCAATCAACCATACTCCCACATCTTGGTCAAGATATTCATGTTGAACCAATGGTTTCATAGGGGTTTTCTAAACACAGCTTCTACACTCACACGTAATTCTAGATACTCTTGAAAAGCTGAATCGTCGAGTTGGGATGCTAAACCAACAACATTTGTGGGTCCACACCCATAGGTATGTTTCTTTTCTCTGCATTTTAAATTTATTTTTCTTTTTCTTAGTATTAAATAAGTATGGGGGTAGCCTTTTGAAAATTACAAATCCAAAAACATTAAAAAAATGAAAATTTAAAAATATAATATAAAACAAACAAAAACAAAAATATTATGAACTACTCCTACATCATTACACTCCATTGATCATTTGGTCCTCTTATTAATTTTTGTTTTCACCATGAGGACATGGTTTTTGATAAACATGGGGGTGTTTGCATATTTCTCAAAATTCCATAATATTCAAAATTGCATATTTATCTTGAAAAATGCTTTCTAAAAAAACATTTGCATAAAAAAATCAAATAAAAATGTGCAAAATTCCCTCAAAATATTTTTCCAAAAACATCGTAAAACCTTTTCAAAAACCACCAAAAATATGGTCTTCCCTATTTTTATCCTACTTTTGGGAAATCATCTCTTCATTGCATAGATCATATACTGAAGCTGAGTTGACCCTAATCCACTTAATTCCATCAGAATTTCACTAGGAATGAGTTTTTAAGCTTTCTTCATGTCCACATGGACTTTATTCTCTCGGTTCCACCAACTCTACTGGTGAATGAACTTCTATATCTAACTAGATCACCTGAGTAAATAGTAGCACTGTTAAACTCTTCAGTGGATATTAAGCAACTGCACATTGCACTTAGCTTGATTGAGTTTATTTTAGGAGATACAATTACTAGTTGAGGTGAGGAGTTGTCCTCTTGGTTGTGCCAATGCTTGAACCTTGTCTATAGTCAGTGAAGGAACTTGACTCAGGAGCAACATAATCTCTCTAGTTTAAGTGTGTCAGCAAATAAGCCAGTATCATGCCTTCAAAGTCAATATTAAGCCGATACTACCTTTGAAGCCAAACCCAAGACAAAAACACCACAAAAAGGCATATCACAATACAAAAAGAATGCCAAAAACCACCGGTCATGCAAAGATGTGCGAAGCAAAAACAATGAAAGAAGACCACAAATAACCATTCTCCACCAAAAAGCCATGTTAGCAGCCCAATGATGCTACCTAATTTCTTAAAAGAGGCCCGGAGAGGCCCAGTGTTATGCTCTGCAAAAGGAAAAAAATGAGAGCAACGGACCAAAGCAGTCTACGGAAAACCCCAAAAATTAAGTCCCATTCTCCAATAAACAATGACCTATTTTTCTATGCTGACATACTTGGGTGAAAATGGAATATGCCTGAATTCAGGTGAGGACTGAGACTATTTGTGTAGGGAATCATTCGATACCTTGATAGATTGTGCTCTTAGCTCGTTCCCTTGACTCACGACAGCTAAAACATCACTAACATTGTTTATATCCATTCAAAGTCAAAGAGAATACTTGTTTCTTAGGGATGAGCTGACCTGATCGACCTTCTGAAACCATGTCTGATATTGTTGGAACTTAGAGGCTGTTGAAACTACAAAACTCAAGTCAGGTTGGCAATTCGAACAAATCATTAATCCATGGGTCGACTCTACTGAAGTTTGTGTATTTGTATGGTTAGGATCTGAAAACTCGAGACTTTGTAGGTATGTTTGCTGAAAATCCTTACTCGATCTATCTTGTCTATTTTCCTTGTCCTTCATCAATCTAAGCAATGGATTTCATGATTTGATCACAAGACATCTAAGGTCTTCTTCACGTACAAGGAACATCAAGGAAGATAAAGATTCATGAGCGATCGAAGTAGCAGCACGACGACATAGCGACAATGGTGATTCCTTCTAGATCAAGAAGTGGATAGTCACTCTTGAGAGAGAGAGGGAGGAGACATATGATGAGAATATGACAAAGAGAGATAGTGAATATATTGTATAAAATAAGATATAGGGTTGCCTCTTCTTTTATAATATTTTGGAATTCCAAGGATCACAATTCATGTGCTACACACAATTAATCGTTGAGATTGATTAGTGTTTTCTTTCAATGACCATGATTTTATTGTATAAATTTACAACAATGATAAATTAAATTAAATTAAATATATTAAATAATTATCAAAATAATTAATCAATTAATACACATTGAATGATTAGGAAAGGAGGCAAACCTCCTTCCAATTAAGGATGAACAACCACCTTCATTTAGGACTCAAGGGTGGTCATCCACCCTCCCTATATGGGAGAGGCATCCTCTTTTCCAATTATGTAAGATTATACATCTCAAATAATCCTTCATTTATTTGCAACAACTTTTATTGCAAATTAATTCACAAAAATAATTCTAAAGTATATTGTGACAAATTCAATCATTCCATTGAAAATATGAATCATATTCATACATCAAAAATAAAACGTAAATTGTATTTTCAACTAATCCGATGTGAATCCAATTCACATCAACATCCAATTTATACATACTATTTACAAATAGCTCTCTTTAATATATTATAAATCAAATTTATAATATATATTATTTATATGGGATAATACTATCCACATTATTCATATCCAGGGTAATTAAATCATATTTAATTATCTTGGATCATTATTATCATGCATCTAAAAAATATGAATAATACTCACATTATTCATGATATTTAAATCACATTTAATTATCGATTTCTCAATGCTCGGATATACAATTTAACAATGGAATTATTCTTGAACTCTTTTAAGAATAATACGTTTTCTCCTCATATACTTGGAGATAAGAACATGGCGATTGTATGCTCCATGTATAGTGACTTGGATATTGAGATCATATCTCAACTCCAGATCTCATGGATCTCTTATAGATGCTTGATTTAATCAAAGATGTAAATCTAATCTTCTCATTATATCTAAATCTTATTCAAATCAATATCCAACATTTGTACTAAGATTAAATTACCTTACTACTGAGAGGAGTCATAAAAATCCAATCTTGTTTCACCACTGGAATGGTAGCATCATAGTTATACAATCGTTTATGATTGCATTACCCTCGAGTATTCCTAATACTCGTGCATCCTGCATACCGGAAGATATAGAATAGACCTGAAGTTTTAGATCTCTTTAGATTGTCTTCTTTAGGGTTTTGTCAAGAAGATTCTCATTCGGTCATTGGGAGTTCGTATTGATCATATGCTTTCCAAAAGCACATATCACCTAAATTCTTGTCATGCTTCCAAAGCAAGACGACCATGCATGAAATTTGATTGGTTCCACTACTTCATGAGTGAGATCTTGTCTTCTGGTTCAGTAGTGAACTTGTATGATCCCTTTAAGAAATCGTATTACTCATATGACCTCATATGCACACCAGCTTGCCGGTGTATAGACCATCATTCGGTCGCCAACCTATCAGTCTGCCAAGTGAACATACTTAGGCATATAACAATACATCTGTCTCCGATCAGAGGATGTTTGCCTATATCGTGACAGTATACAACATAGTTCTTTCTTATCTCAATCTCCTCACCTAACACCTCCAAATCTTAATTCCTATGCAGAGGACCTACATCAAGAGGTCTGTCAGATATTAGACTTTAGAGAAGGATTGCCATCTCCTTATCATGATGGAGATCATCTTTTAATAATCATTAGATGGTGCTTGATCAGTCTTCAATCTAACTATTTATATATTCATCCAAGCACTACCCTCTATTATTTAACCACTGAATCAACTATTGTATGATCATTAAGATGACCATGGTACATAACCCTAATTGTAGTAAGGGACCTTATAGTGCGTTCTTTCATTTCATCTCAGACATGGTGTGAAATAAATCAATAACTTTTTGATATATCAAAGATTACTATAACATTTATTGTAGAAATAGTTCACCTCCGGCTCACATCGCTAACACTTGTATAACGCAATAAAGATCGATCAGATCTTAAACTTTAGTGTGATTTAGGGATATTATCAACACTTTTTGTTCAGATACCACGATGAAATTATCATTGCATCAATCAGGAAAAATCGTAGAAATATGGAGCTCTGACATGCCTGGGGGTAAGGGAAAGAGAGAGGACTTATTGATCGGGTGGTCAATAGGTCAGCGACGTTGATTGGTGCACATAGTACCACACCAGCCCATTAGAAGATAAACTAGGGAAAATAAAGTAAATAAAAATAAATACCTAAATATTTTATTAAATTAAAGTTATAACATGAATTTTTTAATTTAATAAACCATTTTCTATAACTTTATTTTAATTTATGATCTTATTTAATAGGTGTTAATTTTTACAAGTGTAATTATAGGTATATTTACCTATGTTTTACATATTTCAATTTTATTTAATAGTTTTTATACTTATTATCATATACATATATTTTATATATTTATAATATAATTAAATACATATTTTTATTTTTATTTTATTTTTATGGCTTTATTAACATATATATATATATGTACATTATAGGTATAATATACTTGTATGGTTTATTCATTATTTATTCTACTATTTTTTAAATTATTTTATTTGTGTTTATACTTTTTATATATTTTAAATAATATTTACTAGTATTTAAAAATATAAGAGGAATAAAAATTTAAAGAGCAAAATATATGAATAAAATATATAGATACATAGTACAATGGGACCCCCGAAAGCTGGCTTTTACATCTTAACTCCATTTTTGATGAAACACCTTCACTAAATAGATAACTTAATTTTAAATACAATGGAGATGTATTCGGTGAATTGAGTTCATATGGAAAATATATTTATATGTGAAGTTCAATTTGCAGCTTTTTCATCTATGTATCCCTGTTGCACAATGCATTATTTTATAATTTTCTATGTATTTTTATTTACAAGTTTCATGTCGATTATTATGTTAATTGAGGTGTATAAAATATAAAATAAAATCTATTAAAAATGGATAATTTTGTAGAGTAAACCTTAAGGTTCCTATATACAATGTCATCCCTTATTTCCTCCTATTTTATTTCTTATTGACCAAGTCAATATTGTCCCGGCCTCAGGGTTTAGAGTTAGTCAATATCCTTGATATTTCCTTTCCTTTCCTTTCTTTTATTTATTATTTTTTGGATTTAAATACATGTATTTATACAATATTTACAAGTTAATAAGTTATTTCCTTTAGATTAATGGTATTTACATGCATTTTACTAGATATTTAAAGCCAAAATGAATGAAAAAGATGATGAAATGGATATTCATCACCCCCATACTTGCCTTTGCTAGTCCCTAGCAAACACTTATTGAAAATGAGTGCAAAAAAGAAAATTAAGAAATAAAAAAGAAATAACTTAGAATGATTTTGATTCTTAAATATTTCTTCCTGAAATAAAAGTTTGGAGCTCAATTAATACTTTTAGATTATTAGTTTGTTTAGAACATTATTAAGAATAGGACCTAAAACTTAACAACCCTTAAGCTCCAAAAGTCTCTGTTCAGGTCTCCTTAACAATCATGTAAGAATGAGTTACTTCATACACAAACCCTTATGTCCATGAATCGTACTTGCACAATATATGTGAGTTTCAGCTCAACTCATATGAAGTGACAAAGAACAAACTTCTCCAGCAAGATGATCCTAATTTCCTGATCCAACAACCTTTGTTCGAGGAGAAGGGTATTACCTTCTAATTTCAAGTGTAACCGACTTAAGAAGAGAGGGTAGAAAAAAAAGAATGGACTATGACCAGTGTAGTCACATATCCGTGAAGCTTGACCAGTGTAGCCAAGTCTCCTACTATAGGAAACCTTGAGATTAGACTTTGAATCATAATCATTGCTTATTTCATACATACTCTTACATGATTGATTTTTTCTTTGACTCTTGTCAGTCTATTCTTTTTGGTGATTTTGATTTTGCAGTTTTTTATTATATACAGTAGCATTTACATAAGAAATTGTTATTCTTGAGACAATATACTAATCCTCTTTTGAAGCATTATTGCAACTCACATCATCCTATCATTAGATCTCCTTGATACTATACTGAGTTGGGGGCACTGACCACTTATTGTGACTATGTATGTTTATGTTTGTGTGCTTCTCAAGCCACTTAATCCTACTCCTAACGACTTCTTCCAACTTGAGCTGAGTGCACATTGCTAGTCTAATATAGGCCACAGTCTAAAAAAGCCATGCTCGTATCGTAAAATATTCTACTTAGTCTATCTTAGTGACATGTGAACACGATCTTGTGGACTCGAAGAAACAAGTTTGACCAACCTGAAAAATATCAATTCAATTTTGATAAGGTTCTTGTGGAATTAAGTGGATTAAGGTCTAGACCAAGCTCCAATCTTCAGACTTTATTTAGTTTGTTCAATTCTCAAATTCGAACAAAAAAATGTGTATGCATTGCAATGCAAGAAAATATTTTTGTGAAATAATTGTTAGGTTTTGAACTTCTTATGTAATTTTTGAAAATATTTTTTATTTTTCAAGATTTTTTGGAATTTTGAAATTTTTATGAGATTTTTGGAAAACAAAATAGTTAGTGAATTATTAGCATACACAGTTCATATAATTTTATGCATTTTTATGTACAGTTGTTATACAAGTATATGTATATGTTTTATTTGAAGTATTTTGCAAATAAATTATTTACAAGGATTTCAAAATAATTTAATTTGCAAGCATCTATCAAAAATTTTGAAAATTTATTTTACAGAAAATTGCCAAAGAATTTGGCTTCAAAAACATTTTTATAACTATCTTTTACAAACAATTTTTATAAACTTTTACAACCATTTTACAGAGATTATTTTTCAAATGGTGTAAAAACATTTTACAAATATTTTTTAAAGGTTTTCAAAATATTTATTCAAAATGTTTACAACCATTTTCAAAATCATTTTTCAAAATAGTTTAAAACCAATTTTCAAAGTTTTTTTCTCAATTTTTTATACATATTCACATGAGTGTATTCGTTAAATGTGATTTATTGTATACTCTTGCCTAATATAGTGGCCATATTATTGAAAAATACAAAAGTACAAGTTATGGCTAACATGTATGTATGTATGTATGTATGTACACACACAGACACATATATGCATGACCCCCTATACTAAGCTTGGACTATGTCCTCATTATGATCAAAGAGAAGAATGGAATACATAACTCGTGTTAAGTATGGAAAAGCCTATGCTACACTGATTCAAAGAATGAGAAGTTGATTGCCCCTCTATACTAAGGAGTAACTAATACTAAGTATAGCATACTATACACTAAGAGGGGACATTGATGAATACCCATTCATCACTCTTTATTCTTATATTTTAGCTACAAAAACCTTTGCAAATGCATGTATATTCATGTAAATACAAATAATTGTCAAAAGCATGCATTGTATAAAGTTTAATAATTAGCATGTTTTTGTGCAAAAATAAAAGAATAAAGATTAAAAAGAAAAAGAGGGAAATATTTAGAATAAATATTGAGCAACCTAACCCAAGGGAAGGCTCAACATGGGCATGACCGCATAAAAGCCAAAGTAGAGGGAGATAGGGGCTCATGTGTGTAAATATATATGTAAATAAAATAAAAGTATTTTCCTCACAAAAATAGGCTTGTAAATATTTGTATATATTTATAAGTATAAAAACAATATAAAAATATAAAAATGAAAAAGAACCCAAAAATCTCATTCATGTACATGATCACCTTGTACATAGTTCCATCATCCCTATTTATTTATCCTTATAAATAAATAAAAGTAATCTCCAAATTTTTTGTAAATATTCTATAGTATATAGTGTAACTAAATAAAATAAAAACAATTAAAACAAAAACAAAATAAAAATAACAAAATTAAAAACACAAAAATATATTGTAAATATACCAAGTATATAAATGTATATATGTATTTATTTCACCTATGTATATAAATAATTAAAATAAAATAAAAATCTCTTTTTATTCCTTATTCTATAATGAAAATAAATAAAATATAAAATGGGAATAAAATTGTACAAAAATAACAATTAAAAATCAAAAATTAAAAACCCCATATAGTGTAGATATACCTATATATATAACATATTATGTATATACCTTATTTTTATTTCGAAAAAATTATTAAAAATCACTAAAAAAAGAAAAAAATAAAATAAAAATATTTCATGTTTTAAGTTTTCACTAAATCGGTCATTTGCTACCCTTAATTTTAATTTCAAAATCCAGCCACGTGCCCGCTCCCTATTGGTCCTGGGATTGTTGACTGCCCGGTCAACTACCCCCCCAGGACCACTTCTCACGGGCTTGGGCGCCCGACCCGATTTCCCTAATTTCTAGCGCCTAAACCCGATTGATTCTCACCTAAACCCCGGGTCAGATCCGTCCACGACACATCCGTCACCCTCGCCAGAGCCTTCGCCTTGGGATCCACGCTCCAGATTGCCCTACCCGCGCGCCTCTTTTCAGACCCTCCATGATATATATATTCCTAGCTCCGCCACCTCAAATCTGATCTTTGGTCATTTGATTCCACCCCCAGTGAGCTCCAGTGTGTGCGCGAGAGTGACAGCTCGCGCCCGGTGCTGTCGAAGCGAGGAGAGGGAGCGTGGCCACTGATCCGGCGAGCATCGTCGCCTTGCTCCGCCACCAGCAGGAGCATCGAGCCTCGGACGTCGGTGCTCCGTGAGGCAAAGACCCAGAGCTGCGCAAGCTCACCCACAGCCCAATCAGCCACCCAGGTAGCTCCGTTAGCCTTTCTTTTTCCGAAATTTCTAGTTACCCCCAAATCGCTCCGCCGCCGTCCATCGTCGATTCCTATCGATTCCGACCACCATTTGATCATCGGGCATCGCCATAGCCCTCGCCTCCTTCCCGCGCACCTTCTCCATATCCCCATCCAACCCAGCTCGCATAGGAGCTGGATTCGAGCTCCACCGCCCCCACTTCGCCGGAGCTCGTCCGCTGGACCCATCGTCCACCGTCACTCCGCCTAACCGGGTCGAGGCAGTTTGCCCTCGACCCGCGAGTCTCCTGGACTGTTTTGCAGGTTCAATGAGGACCATCTAAGGTCCTTCGACATCGAGCCAGGAGCTTCGCCTCCGCCGACCTCGCCGGAGCTCTACAGAGCTCGGCTGGGCCATCGGAGGGTATCAGCAGCTGCGCAGCACCTCGACGGAGCTTCTCCGATCCTCAGACGCAGCAGGGGAGGTCAGGAGCGCACGCACGAGGCCGGTGAACCTCGCCGACCACCTGTTCTTCCTCGACCTTTAGACGCCGTTCGATCAGCCCTCCTGCTCCAGTTCTTATCTGGACCGTCCTTTCCCGGAGCCGCCTTCACCGTCAGATCTGAGGAGGACCGATCCCAGCCGCCCAATGCTCGTGGGTTAGCCAAAGAGAGCCACGACCGTTGATCACACCACGTGGCTGAACCCGGAGCGTTGGATCACTTCGAGGACCCCAATGTTGGAGCGCCAGCCGATCCCCACCGTCGATCCCTCCACGTGGCGTCCATCCTGCGATCCACATTAATAAAGGGTAAACTACCCTTAGGCCCTCCTGTTTATTTCATTTAGCATTTAGTCCTGTAAATACCTAGTGTAGTTGTCGAGTTTTTGGTACTTTTGCATTAAGGACCTCGCACTTTATTTTCCTTGCACTTATGCCCCTGTGCATTGTATGACACGTGCATCGACACGTGATTTTCTAGTTTATTTGCAATATAGGCCCTGCAGTTCTGGTTGTTCATTAGTGAATGAAAGTTTTTAACTATTTTCATTTATACCCCTGTGCGTGATACATTTGAACATGTGCGTGATTTTTTGGGTATTTTGCGAATAGGTCCCTGGACTTTTGGAACCTGTTACCAATAAGCCCTCGGAACTTATTTTTCTTACATTTGGGTCCCTGAGTGCCTCAGGCACGCGCGACGCGCGTGACTTCCTAGGTTAATTGCACCAGACCCCCCAGACTTCCGGGTATTTGCACATAGGTCCTTGTGCACAGTGCCCCCTCTTTATTTTTGAATAAAATAGCAAATCACCTCCAAATCCAACGAAAATTGGATACATGGCTCCTGCCATAGTGTAAAATTTTCGAGGATTTTTTAGGATATTTTTGTTTTCATTTGATATTTTTAAAACTTCAAAAACCTCTATTTTCCTCACTGTCTAACTTTAAAAATCACAACAAAATATTACATAGTGTCTAAAAATTACAAAAAAATTGTCTACTGTTTGTTTTGTTGTGTTAGATTTTCTAGCCAATTTTGGCTATTTTTCATTACTGAAAACCATTAAAAATTGAAAAACACCCAAAATATTATAAAAATTCTAGTAAATCAATTAAAAATCCAAAAACAATAAAATAGGTGCCTAAATTTTCCTTGTTTTATTCTCTTTACAGGAAAATTACCTCCCAGCTAATTTGGGGCCTTTAGATATTTTATTTAGTCCCTTTTAACTCGGCTGGACAGTACCTACTGTTTTTACTTTTCGATTTTTAGAAAATTAAATAAACATCAGAAAATTCTCAAAAATTCACCAAAAACACTAAAAATTATAAAACACATAAAAATATTTTTGTTTGAATTTTTGGTTGATTTTTAGTGTATTTAATAAATTATTGAAGTGTGTGTTTATTTGTTTTTCTTATTTTCTTCATTAACTAAAAAATCCAAAAAAATATAAAATAAACAAAAACCACCAAAAATAGTTGCTTCTTTTATTTTATTTCCCTTTTTGACTACTTCGTAGGCCGAGAGGCCAACCCGTGCTCCTTATGTTCGACCCTGGTCGCTATACCAGGTTAATCTAATAGCGAGACCGCTGTCGCATTTTTGATTGATTTTCTCTGTATTGGTGGTCTACTTTTTTCTTGATTGTTTGCATTTGATGACTCGGGTCGCGACGACCATTTTAGATACCTTTACCTGAGTCCCAATCTTTGCGTTCATCAGACATCGAGGGTGAGAATGTACGAAATGATCAACGACTTGGCTTGTCCCCCAATACTTAACGTGAAATATCCCTAAAGATAGGAAAGAATTATCAATAAGTTGAAAGATACACGAGAGAGTAGATGAAGAATAACCCAAATACACACCTCCGCGAGAGAGTAGATGAAGAATAACCCAAATACACACCTCCCCCCATACTTAAGATGAAGTATATCATAAGTGTATAACATATGAATGGGATGAATGCAATAATTGAAGAATAAATGAAAAAAGAAATGAAAAGAAGAAAATAAAATATGTTTTTAGTGCCCATGTGTCTGATCATTCTGCCTCTAGGAGCTCTTCTTATAATGCCACCTGAATTGAATCCCTAAAAAATAGGAATGTATCACGCTATATGGATGGCTTTAGCAACTGTTTTTTTACTGATGAATCTATGTTTCATCATCTTTATTCTATCATTTTAGCCTAAAAAACCCTAGTAAATGCGTGTAAATATCGTTAATTCATGCATTTTATCATCCATGCATTATTGTGTAAATATTGTATAAAATGCGATTTTTAAAGGGAAATTATAGAATAAATAAAAGAAAAGAAAATTAATAAAATATTGTAAATATTTTATGACCCGAAACCTCGAGACCTAGGCATCTCGACGACTAGGTCAACAAGGAATAAAGTAGGGGGAGATAAGGGCCAAAATACAATAAAAATTCCCTTTTATTTTAATTCACTCTCTATTCATTTTGGGACCTATTTTTGGTTCCACTTTTTATACCTCAAATAAAGAAACTTTGTACATGAAAGTTGTAGATGATTAAACATAGAAAAAACAAAATTGATTTCACATAAAAATAATTTACAGATAAATTGTTATGATCTGAATAAGATTCAAGAATCCCTACTTCCCAGACTCGTATCTCTCAAATAAAAACTCAAAATGTATCAAACTCACTTTAATTTTATATAATTTTAAATAAGCTATTTAATGAAGGTGGGTTCATATTTTGCGGAGCTACAGTTTGAAAGTTGAGTTTTGGACCCTCCTTGTATACTTGTACAGATTAAAATATTCCTTTGATTTATTATTCATTATTTTTATACTTTTACATTTTTATAATGTTGTAAATATTATTTGTGATATATGTGTGTAGTAAAACTGGGATAAAAACATCAATAAACTCAAAAATAAAATACTTGTATAAAATACCTACGTATAATACCTATAACTATACCTCTGTGAACTATACTTCTATTTATTTGATTGTACAAACTACATCAGAAAAATAAATTAAAAATATATTTAAGTGTATGAAATATTTTATAAATATATAAAATAATAAAAAAAATTAATAAAATCAAATATATAAATAAAAAAATATTAAAATATATAGATAAATATGCATGTATATTAGCTATATACGGTAACTTGTATTTTTAAACCTCTAAAAAATAAATACAAATCATAATAAAATACTTTATAAAATAATAAATATTTTTTATTTAATAATAAAAAATTAATAAATTCGTTTTCTATTTTTTATTGATTTTACGTATATTTTTTCAGGCTTTTTCCTGGTTGGTCCACGTGGACCAACCAGGAGGGTCGGAATGTTGACCCGCGGGTAAACTCTCTGTCCCAGCACCTGTGCCCTTGTCAGAACTGTGTGTGCCTCGATTTTCCCTGGATTTTGGGGCCACGCCTTTCATCATCTCGCATCGATTTCTTTTCGACTTTTGTTTCTCGATCTGTGGTGATTCACGCCCAGGGTTTGCTCCGGGCTTTGGATCGCTGCATCGAGCGATTTGAATCGATCTCGGGATCCACCCATCAACCATTCAAAAGAACCCCCTGATCTTCCTTCACCATTTAATCACTCTTCCACCATTTTACCCTAAAACCTTGACATCGAAGGCCTTACTGGTGACAACAGGAACCTATTGCGGGCGTAGGGGGGGTCAATTTGGTGTTGAATTGAGTGCATCCACCTCACCGGAGACTCGCCGCCACGCTCACCGTCGGCGCACCTTGGGTGAGTGTTTCCTCCATTCCATTTTGTTCTTTTGCATTATTTAGGATCTCAGAAGTTAGGTTTAGCTAAAAGGGTCATCGATCTTATCTGAATCATCAAAAACATCACCTTAATCACCTGCGGCTGGAGCTCACGTCTTTCCAGCCGGAGCTGACCGTTCCTCACCCTCACGCACCCGTTCCACCCTCCACGGAGTCGGGGCATTTTGTCCCCGATGCCTTCTCCCCTTTTTGCAGGTCAGAGCATACTACATAGAGCCTGAAGCTCATTTTGGAGCTTCGCTAGAGATACCTGGATCCCATCTCCTCCTCCGCCCTCCTGGTAGTGCACCGATGCCTCTCTAACGAAGCTGAGCCCTCCAGCACGTAGACCTTCCTTCCAGAGCACAACCGACCCGTTTCTGAGCTTCCAGAGCCCCAGAGGAGGAAGATCGACGACAGGGAAGTTCGCCTCGCCGACGCTTCTTCCTTGTTCTTCCCGAGCCCTTCTCCGCCGTCCGATCGCAGTCCAGCTCCAGGAACTGAAGCAACCATTGGATCTTCTCACGCCTCAGCCGTGGATCTTCGATCAATCTGATCTTAGCCGTCCACGAGCGAAGCAGTATCCACCGTCCTAGAGCTGCCACGTAGACAAGTGATGACGTCTCCGCCGTTCAATCTATTAGTCGTGGGTATTTTTCACTACACACCCTGTCATTTTATGTATTTATTCATATTCCATTTATTCATATTCCATAAACTTTCTATCGTAGTTTAAATATTTCTGTAATAGTTGCATTTAGACTCCTAGCCTTTCCATATTTGCATTTAGGTCCCTGTCCATGTCACCTCACGTGACAAGTTCACGTGAGGGGAGGACATTTTGTAAAGGGACCCCATCACGCATTCACATTTCATTTCAGTCCAAGTACTATTTCATACCTTTGTAATTTTTTTGGTGTATTTGCATGTTAGCCCCTAGTTGTTTATAATATTGCATTTATAACCCTACCAAGTCGCGTGCACAAAGCACGTGACTTTAGTAATTTTGCAAGGACCCCCTTCCGGGTTTGGGTATTTGCATTTAGTCTAGGGAATTTTATATCGAGTTATATACCTCTAGAAAAATTGTACGCAAGCCCTTGGATCTCTGGATATTTACATATATGCCCTTGGCAGTACTGTATTTTCTCTTTGTTGTCTCTATTTATGTCATGCATCTATAAAGTTCGAAAAAAATCACCAAACAATTGGCACACACTCCTGTTGCATTGTGCTTCCACACTATATTTTTTATTTTGCATTTTTATTGCATTTTATTATTTATAAAATTCAAAAACATGCATTTTCTCTATTGTTTACATTAGAAAATACATAAAAATTAGAAAATGTTTTTGAAAAATTCCAAAAAAATATATTTTGTGTGTTTCCGTGTATTTTAACTTCAATCCAAAAATCACTAAAAACTTCAAAAGAAAACTCCTAAAAATTAGAAAACCAAACAAACCTTCATAAAAAGATTAAAAATTCCACAAAATCCTAAAAATATAATTTTGGTCTTTGAATTTTCTCGGTTCTATTTTCTTATGTTAAGATTAATTTGAGGAATTTTGGACTCTGGTTGACATTTTTTCATCCTCCTTTTAGTCTCAGCCTTTAATTTTGTGCATTGTTTTTAGTTATTTTGACTTGAAAAATACCAAAAAAATTATGAAAAATTTGGAAAAATAAAAAAACATTCAAAAAATATTAAAATCTGAGAAACACTTTATTTCCTGTATTTTGAGTATTTTTTTTCCTATTTTTATCTCTCTTATCTCTAGTGTATATATATTCCTTACATATATTATATCTTTATTTAAAGAAAAATAAAATAAAAAATACAAAATTTAAAAAGAAAATACAAAAATCAATAAATTGGAAAATAAAAATATAAAAATATAAAGTCAAAAATTAAATAAAAAATGTAATGTTAAAAACCCACAAAAAAGTTCAACTTGGCTAAGTAATTCATAACACATAGTGTGCTTGACTTTTGTCTGGGCTACTTTACACCTTTACTTCCTGTGTTCGACCCCTACTTGCTTGCCATTATACATTAGTAGGGTATAATAAATTTTAACTCTTGCGCGTAATTGATTAATTATTTGTGTGGGTTACTTGTTGATAAACGAGAAGGTTTGAGTAGTCGCCTCAGCGACAGTGAGCCCGATTTGTCAAGATATACTTAGCGACTCTCGTCTTTTCGTTTTTCATTTACTATGAATGGTTGTGTGTCAGTTGATAATCAAAATATAATAACAATGCCACTGTCACACACATTTCTTGCAATAAATGGCCATGACCATTTGATCTTTGACTATCCTTGAAACAACTTTAACTTTGCATCAAATAAGCACACCTTCTAATTTGGCTCGAAAGTCTTTCTTTTAATATGCTTGTCGCGCCATCTCTTGACTTCCTCTTTGTACATAAGACAATTGTCGTATGCATAGTCTCGAAATTCACATAATTTGTTTAGGTCTATCTCTCAATTCTTTTCAACTTTCTCTCTATTCAAATTTCATACACTGATTGCCCACAGTGACTTGTGAATGAGTTTTATGGGTAGGTGACACAGCTTTCCATACACTAGGCGGTAGGGAAACATACCCAAGGGTGACTTTTTTACGGTATGATAAACACATAGAACCGAGTTGAGCATTTGTGACAAGTTCTTCTTTTACACGTTTCTATAAAATTGTCTTGATCTCCTTATTTGAACACTTGGTCAAGCAATTAGTTTGTGTGTGGTATGGAGATGTGACACAATGTTCGATGTGATAATCATGTGTACATTTCTTTAATTCTTTGTTAATAAAATGCCTTCCCCCATCTAATATAAGTATCTTTGGAATCTGGAACTACAAAATGATGTCATCTTTTAAAAAAACGACAAATAGTGTGACAGTTGGTGGCTCGAGCAGGGATAGCCTCTACCCATTGACTAATGCAATTGATCGCCAATAAGATGTACACAAATCCCTAATTGTTTGGAAAGTGGCTCATGAAGTCAATATCCCATGCATTTAAGACATCAGATATCTAAATGTATTTTAGATTCATGGTATCTTCAGAACTGATGGTGCCACCCATCTTTTGGAGGTCAGTACCACCTTTCATATACTAAGTAGCATCCTTGAAAAGAGTCAAACACAAAAGCTGCATTGAAGAACTTTTGCTGATGTGCGCTTCCTAGAATAGTGTCCATCAGATTTCAACTTGTGGAAATTTTCTAGGACACGTGTACTTCTCGTCAGGATTGCACATTTACCATATACAATTTACACCTTCATAAAACAAGTAAGTTTCCTTCCAATGGTAAAAATGTATCTCGGGCATGAACTTGTCCACTTTCAGCTTCAGCCAGTCTTATGGAACTTCCTTGGAGACAAAATAGTTCACAATATTGTTATACCATGGGAGCGAGGTGACTAACATAATAGCTTCATATGGGAAAGTTTCAGTAATCAGATTGACGTCCTACTCGCTCGGTGATTCTAGAAATATGATCTGCCACAACATTTTTGACTCTAGGTTTGTCTCGTATTTCTAAATCAAACACCTTGAGTAGAAGTATCCAATGAAGTAGACATGACTGCGCATCCTTCTTGCTTCATAGGTATCGTATGGTATAATGGTTAGTGTAGACACTCATATTTCGACCCAAGTAAATGTGATATGAACTTTTCTAGTGCAAACACCAATGTTAGCAACTCCTTCTCTACAACTATGTAATTTTTCTAGTCCTTATCCAAAATTTGGTTATCATAATAATCGGCACATACCAATCCATCCAGTCTCTATCCCTACACAACCTAAATAGCATTATCAGAAGCATCCGTAATGATCTTGAATGGGAGAGACCACTCCGATGGCTGTACGATAGAATCTTGATTAATTATTTCTTTCAACTGATTGAAGACATAGAGAATTCTATCATCTACAATAAAATCAGTGTCCTTGCTTAGAAGCTCTATTAAAGGTCGACCAATTTTGCTGATGTCCTTGATAAATCTTCTGTAAAAACCAACATGCCCCACAAATGACCTGACTTACTTCAGTAATGTAGGTGGCTCGAGTTTGGAGACCACACCCACCTTGGCCAAGTCAACCGTTCTGCCTTACTTAGATATGATGTGGCAAGCACAATTCCATCAGTCACCATGAAGTGACTCTTCTCCCATGCGAGCATCAAATTGACCTCACAACAACATTGAAGAACTCAGTCCAAATATGTTAGATATGTATTGAAACTATCCCTATAGACTGAGAAATCATCCATAAATACATCGAGGAAAATACCCACCATGTATGCAAATACGGCTAGAATACATCTTTGAGATGTAGCAGGGGCGTTACACAACCCAAACAACATCCATCAGAATGCATAAGTCCCAAATGGACATGTGAAAGGAGTCTTCTCTTTGTCTTTAGGAGCAATAGAAACTTCATTATACACCTAGTACCCATCCAATAAATAAAATTATTCCTTTACATACAATCTTTTGACTATTTGGTCAATGAAAGGAAGTGGACAATGCTCCTTATTGGTAGCTACATTCTGCCATCTTAGTCCATATAGACACACCATGATATCAATACTTTGGTCAAAATCTCCTCCCCTTTTTTGTTTGTTATGATCATAATTCCTGATTTCTTAGGAACTACATGTAACAGACTTACACATTTTGAATATGAGATGAGATATATGAAACCTGCATCACACCACTTCGTGATCTCTTTCATCACAACCTCTTGAAGGTTAGGGTTTAGATGACGTTGAAATTCACGGCATGACTTGATGTCTTCTTCTAAGTAGATGCGGTGTGATCACAATGAAGGGTTAATCCCTTGAAGATCTGTGATTTTCCATCCTATTGCCTTATGGTTTCTTTCTAGAACCTTAAGCAGACAAGATTCTTTCTCTACGAATAGCTGGACATTGATAATGACCGAGAGAATGTTCAGCGATACCGCAATGAAGGCACACTTCAATGTTGATGGAAACTTCTTTAACTATGGTGGAGTCAAAATCAATTTTATGGTAACCTCCACAACAGTTATCGATGTCGGATCAGTCAACTGTGTACTGTCCACCTTGGTTACATGTGGGCTCTGAGTTCAATGTATCACAAAGATTTGCAATGAATTCTTCTTGTTCTAACATGAATGGATCAATTTCAAATAACTCGATTAGCACATCAGTAGAAAACTTATCTTCAAAGATCAAAGGGAATTTGACTGTGCTTTCTAGGAGCTCCTTCATGGAGAGGAATTCCAGGGTTTTAAAAGCAACTAGGAATAATGTGGTATATCTGATTTCTGATAGAAAATCACAGCTTTCTTTCTCATTCCGCTCAAGCTCAGTCTCGTTTGACACAAATTCTACAGATTTCGATACCTGAACCATCTCTATCAGGGCCTTGTCGTTGTTTCAGCGAAATGTGATCCTTCTGGTACCATAATTGCCTACTACTTCGATGGTTCAATGGAATGGTCATCCCATTTGGAGCAAGGGGACACAAATTCTACAGATTTTGATACCTGAACCATCTCTATCTGGGCCTTGTCGTTGTTTAAACGAAATGTGATCCTTTTGGTACCATAATTGCCTACTACTTCGATGGTTCGATGGACTGGTCGTCCCATTTGAAGCAAGGGGACAAAGGTGTCCATATCTAAAAAAATGAAGTCCATAAGGAAATGCATCCCTTGGACTGTGACAACAACTTCCTCAAAAATAGCCCTTGGCCTCTTAACTGGAGTATCTGCAAATTGCAGGATCAATGTGGTGGGCTTAAGTGGTCCTAACCCAAATTCTTTTAGTAGCAAAACATGCATAAACTTTATAACAACCTGCTATCAAGAAGTGTTCATTCGTACTCTTGGTTGAAGATCTTGCATCTGACGAGTGGGGCTCCCTTATCCCTTTTTATTTCAAGAGTTTATCGATAGCATGAATGGTTGCCATGGTTAGAATATTTTTCTATCGCTCCCTCACATCAGCTTTTGCGGAGTTAACACTTCAAAGTATACGTCTCTTTTAGTCTATTATTTACACTAGGCATGCATTTCATGGCTTTGAAAAGTGGTATTTTCATGAAGATATTCTGCAAGATTTAAATAACACTTGGATCAGAAAAAGCTGTTTTACATTTTTAAATTTTCTATTGTTTTCATTGCTTCAGGAAATGGCATATGTACACCATTCAAAAGTGTTCATTTGATTAAACTTTTACATGCAAATAATTATAAGGATATAATCACTTACCCTAGTGGAAAAGATAAAAAGAGACACATCAGCTTCGTCAACTCGCACGGATCCACTGTTGGTGCTGGCATCTCCTTAGCTACATCAACTCGACCTTGGCTTTTATTGATGAAGTTCAATTTTTGGTTTTCTTAAGTTTTTTTATATTTTTCTGCATATGGGGTTGCTTGAACTTCTCTTTCATCTCCTCCTCCAAAACACGATGTTGGTGCAACTGATGAAGACCTGTCCTGTGAAGTTTCATTCTTTCCTTTTGAAGTTGCAGACGGTTGAAGAGTCCTACCTCTCTTGAGAGAAGCATCATTAGATAACATAACATAACATAATTATTCATACATGACTCAGGATCAGACAGGAAACTACTAACTACTTTCTCTTTATGATAGAAATTATTTGGACCTTCAATATGTGCTGGAATAATGGTCTTCGTAGTGGATAGGTTGTCTAGCTTCTTGCTCATTTCCCCAAGCTTTTCAGTAGTTTGTGTTAGACAATTGAGGGCTGGATTCACGGGAGCCACCTCAATATGTTCAGCAGGATGTACTTACTGACTCTGATAACTGTATAGAGGTGGCGACTGGTAACTCTGATAGGATGATGATGGAACAATTAGTAGTTATGCAGAGGATGGTACAACTACTGAAAGTGGGTACTCGATTGCTGATGTTATTATTGCTGGTATGTTAGATGCTAGTTCTAGTAATTATGTCCATGTTTGGTCTTGCTACGAAGACTGATGATTCTGGTTCAACTAGAAGCTCCTTCCAGCCTGCTATGGTCGTTATGGCCAGGCTGCCAAGTTCTGACCCTATTTTGTCCAATAAGATGGGTAAGATTATGATCATTTTCCCATGCAACAATCAGCTATTTTATCTAAGGCAAAGGTGGATAGAAAGGTTCAATAAAACTCAAGGCCTCAAGGTGATACATAACCATATGTGTCTGTTATGGAGACGGTGATCCCTGGTCTGATGCTTGCACGTAATATACATACTAAACGAACTGGGATTGTCCTTGACTCGACGGCACTGATTGTTGTGGTGTTGATTCCTTTGGCTCAATTGGACTCTCATCTTGTGCTGCCACAGAGTTACAAGAATTAATGTTACTTAATAGAAGCTTCAGTTGCTTAGAGATCTCGTCCAGCTTGTCTAGTTGCTTGGTCCTTTGTTCGATCACATTTATTTTTTCAAGATCATGTGATCGCTTCACAATAATATTGATCGTTGAGATATAATTCCCAACGATACTGAGATTGGAATTGGCTTGGGAGGAATCTGCCATATGAAATGGATTTGGAGGAATATGTAGGTTCTTGAGGAAAGCGTGGGATGAAGACATGGTGGTCAAACCTTTGACCATTTCCTCAAAAATTTGCCATACCACATCTTCATCTTTGTTGGAATGCGGCCATCCATAGGCTGCACCCACCAGCTTCTGGGATACTTTTTTCAACCACCTAAAAATTCTCGATGAGAATTGCAGGAGGTGCATATAAGGTTCCTCATTTGTATTCCCATGGAATGCGGGAATAAGTGAGAGTAGTTGTGACTTTAGCTAAAAATGAATTTGGATATGAGGAATTTGAATCCATTCGATGATCGTCCCAGCTCTAGTGTTGTAGGTCCCCTTGAGAGTTGGCTTTGGTTTCTCTCTCACATCATCATCACCTCTAGGGGTTCCACCTACTTGGTGATCGTCTCCTCTATGGCGTTATTCTCCTTATCAGTTTGCTCTATTCCTCAAATCATTTAGCATATCTTGGACAGCAACCTGGGCGAGAGCCTAATTTGTCAACTACTACTGAATTGCCTAGATAGAAGAAAGTAGTTAATTATTGACTTTTTTCGGATCTTCTTGCTACTCCTTGATGTTGGCTTCCATCTCAGGCTCAGAATCAGATGAACTGATCTCCAGATCAGGCTCCTGGTCGGCAATTGGAAATATTCCCCAGCTAATTTTGAAACCACCACTAAATGTAGAAAAAGGTTCATAATCAGTGTCGATTCTAAACTTTATTAAGGACGTAGAGTAAATGGAGTAAAATAAATCTCCATCCAAATAGGAGTGAATTTAGGACAAGAGAGATCCCAGTTTATTTAAGGAAGATATGGGGAGTCTTGAAAGTGATTCACAATGTTCAAATTAGGCTCTCGGAAATTTTCTCGAATTATTGGAGATGTCGGCGATGGGGAATCGATGTCGGTGTTTGCCAAGTCCACACAATTCATCCTAGATGTGACATCTTGAAAGTAAAAAGGGAGTGAGATGATGAATAAAGAGTAGGGTGATTCACAAGGATATAGAATGAAGAGAAAAATAAGAGAAGCTCAAATGAGCAAAGTAAAAAGGGATTGACATAAGAAGTAAAAAAGAAAAGACATAAATATGTGGGATTTTTATCTTTGACATTAATCTAGATCCAAACAAACACAAAGAAATTGGGTTCACCAACTCAACACAATGAAGCCATTAGAGCAAGACTATTTTTATCTCGTCAATATTATTGTTGTTTTTCAAGCAATCTGATAGCAAGTACTTATCAGCTAAACCTATAGGAGAGTGCGTACTACATGTAAGTGTCATGTACTTTCCACTTCCTTTGTATTTTTTAGCCTTACTTTTTTGAGAATCCTTGCTATTGGGTCAAGATCCACTACCTCAACTAAAGAATAGAGGAGGAAGTTGATAGAAGAAATTGTTATTCCCCTCTTGCAGGGTACTCGGATGTGGTATGATGAGACAAGAACCACCATCGTAGTTCCCCTATGCCAAGTACTTCAGGCTAAGCTTGCAAGCAGACATAGCCCTACTCGCCTATGCACTGATAGAAGTGTCAATACTTCGTGAATCCAGTCAAGAACAAGGTAGTACCTGAGCGGGGATTTTGTCTCTATTTGCTTTGGTCGTGCCTAACTCTATCTAGGATATGCCTAGAAATAATGTGGTCTTTATGAACCCAATACAATAAAGTACGTTACAAATTTTTATTATGGACAAAGTTTATTAAGCAATCCCCTTGTGTTAATTTCGCATTTTCAATTTTTGAGTATTTTTCAATAATAATCGTCTAACAATTTTTTTTGGATTTCCCTTAAGACTAAGTACGCAAAAACAAAGGAAGAAGGTAGAACAACAATGCAAGTAAACACAATGGTGGAAAACTCATCATCGGGTCAAAATTATGTATGCTTAGTAAGAAGACTCACAATGCTTCCCGACACTCTCCATGTGGGATGCAAATCAAGAATTGAAATTACATTACATGCAAATACAATCAATGAAATAGCCCTAAGTAGGAATTACTATTATCGTGAATCACTACTTTAGTTTGACTAAGTCGAAGCATAGAAATATGTGGGTACATGCAATCAACTAAGTTATGGACCTAAATACCGAGCAAGCACTCCTAAAATCTAAGGGACCAATCAACAAAGACGTGAAATGAAAAAAAGATGAAAAACTCAAATCACGATAAATAAAGTGAAACAAGTGAAAGAATAGGGAGAAATAAAATGTAGAAGGCGAAGAAAACTGATAAAAAATATGTTCCCCTAAGTGAACAAACACTTGGTAAATTAGGCCCGAAGAGTCTAAATTTCCTTCTCTTAAATTATTACAAATTAAGCAAACAAATCACATTCTCAGAAAAAATTACATTAATTTTTGATAATATACTATACACAATCTTTGTCTTCTTCTACTACTCTCTCATGTTGGTTGGGGTAGAACCATCAACCTCCACGTCTCTTGGGTGCCTTGAGCTCTAAAGAATCAGACCCTCGATAAGAAGGCCGACACAACATAGTCACAGAATAAATATGATAAGAATAGATTATAGAGAAAAAGAGTAAAGAAAGAAGATAAGAGTATAGTAAATAATGAGACAAAAATAAAGTAGACTACTCTACTCTACCCAACCATTTCTCCCTAACAACGGCACCATTTGAAAAGCACGAGGATTGGGGTACCAAAGTCCTATCTTGGAGTGCCTCCAACGTTCGACAAGTTGGATATGACAATCTCTGTGTCGATCGTTCTCATGGCACACGATACCCGTGGTAATATTCAATAATCAACCCACAAACATAGGTAATCAGAATATGAGCTAAAATTAATTATCATTCTACAAAAATATGTTTATAGAGGCAAGTGTGTAGAGTGTCGAACTATAAGAGTAGAGAGAAATAGATCAAAAGTGAATAACCTACTTAGGTATTTTTTTCTTTTTATATTCAAAAGTTTTTATGGGGGTTTTAATTATATATTTTTAAAAATTATAATTTTAAAAATGTTTTGATTGATTTTTATGATTTATTAATATATATCTAATAATATTTACATATATATGGATAATAAGGATATGTAAATATAAATATAAAAAATAAACTTTCCTTTTTTAAAAAAATTTAAAATATAAACTAAAGTCTGAATATTCAAAATATTTTTTGTGCTTTTTGGATTTTTCTCTGCTTTTGGTGATTTTTTTGGATTACATTTGATAAATTTATCGAATTTAAAAATGGAAATACACAAAACATGATAAAACAGAAAATCAGGAGATTGGAATGGACCTAATAAATATCTAATAGATTAGATATGACTCAAAATAAATTTTCTTGGAAAATAGAAGAACCAAGAAAATTTCAAGAATTAAGAACATTTTTTTATTTTCGAGTATTTTTTTATGATTTTTATAAGATTTTCAATGTTTTACAATTTTTAGGGCTTTGGTTTTATATTTTTATGGTTTATGGATATGTGATATACTAATATAAAATATAGCTAATATAATTTTGGAGAAATTTTGTAGATGTTTTAATTTTTTTCATAAGTTTTCTAATCCAAAACATAGAAATATAACATGTTTTTGAATTTTTTAAATAGAAAACAAGTTTAATTTATCCAGAAAATATATGTGATAAAATACGGTTCCAGGAATTAAGGTGACTTTTTTGTAATTTTTAGACTTGAAATACTATTTCAAACACATAAAATACACAAAATAAAATAATTCAAGGAATAAAGGACCCAAGTACAATTCCCATGAAGTTTAATTTCATTTCATAACGTTATAGAATAGTTCAGAACCATTCATGCAAATAACCAAAATATTTCACATTAAATATGTATAGAAGGGGTGTTTTGCAAATAAAATAACTTCCAAGATCACACATGCAATTGTCATAAAAGTTTTACACTTAGTATGCAAATTGACGGACCAAATAGAAATAAGGAAACCCGGAGGGGTGTCCTTGCAACATGTACACATCTCATGTGTATGGACACGTGAGGTGCGCTGGATTAGACTAAGATGTAAATAAATAAAGTGTGGTGGTCTTGATGTAAATATTATACAAAATTTTACTTTATAGAGGAATGTTTTAGTACTAAATAAAAATCATAAAATGTGGGGGTCATCGGTGAAATTTACCCCCAAGTGTGTGCCAATGGCGACGGATCGCTCTCCACTTAAATGGATCGTGTGACTTAGAAGAGGTGATACCCTTTCGTAGATGAAGGGGTGAGATTAGCTCCTGGGCACTATCAGATGGTGGATAGACTCCTCAGATGGATGAATGTTGTTACTCCTAGCTCGTGTCTTTGATCGGATGGCCTTCGAGGTGCTAGAAAGAACATATGACCAACTTAGGGCTAGTGAGCTTCGAATCAATGTATCTTCATCATGCAACACCCTCCTACATCGCTAAATGGTGCAATCGCTTCATGGCAGTTTTGTGTAGTTGTTCGAAGTGCAAGAAGAGTATGCATCAAAGTTAGGGACCTGGAGGTCAAGGTTGTGTCACTACACCCGAGGCTAGTCCTAGGTTTCCAACTACCTCTAGATGGGGTATTCTGATACCCTACGCTGCAAGAAAATCATTGCGGCTCATAGGGAAAGCTCCCTCGATCAATTTTAGGTGAATCAGGAATGAAAATGGTGTGTAATGGGTTGATCTCCAGTGGCTGTGATGGATGAGATATGAGATCCTCAAGTCAAGCAGAATCGAGAGGGAATGGTTGAAGATTAGGTAAAGAAGAGACCTAGAGCTCAAGAGCACCAAGTTACGAATATTATTAGGGACTTTTGATTTTAGATGAAATCGAACAGAACTATACACACATCTACAATAATAACCAAAATGAATAAAATAGAATAAGGATAAGGCCTCACCTGGATGGGAACCTAGGATACATAACATGGCAACGAAGCTTTACCTTATGGAGTTCAATCGCCTCAGATGAACTTTCTCCTTGCTTCGATTCAGATAGAGAGCCTTCCGATCACAAAGGACTCACACAAGGTGGAGAAATAGAGGGGTTATAATTGGTAAAAGAGGGATTGACTTCAGAATAAAGCTCAAAAGAAGAGTTAAATAGTAGAGACAAGGGGCTATCTTGCGAAGAGGATCATGCACTGCTCAATGGAGATCAATTAGATCTTAGGCTTTAACGCGATTTATGGATATATAAATGACACTTTTCGTTCAAAGAGAGGTGAAATTATCATGCATCGAGCGTGAAAAATGGCGGAAATATGGAGCTCGGACATGCTTGGGGGCAAGGGTAGGAGAGAGGACTCGTTGACTAGGTAGTCAACAAGTCAACAATGCTAATTGGTCCACGTAGGACCACATCAACCTGCTAGAAGACAAAACATGGAGAAAAAAAGAATATATCAAAATAAATAGCTATGTATTTTACTAAATAGAAGGTAAAACAAGAAAATTATCTATAATTTAATAAACAATTTCTGTAATTTTTATTTTATTTTACAATCTTATTTGATAGGTGTTAAATTTCACATGTGTAATGTAGGTTTATCTACCTATGTTTTTCTTTTTCATTTTTATTTAGTAGTTTTAATGTTTATTATCATCTCCACATATTGTATATGTCTATAATATAATTAAATACACATTTTCATATTTTTATTTAGTTTTTATAATTTTATTTTCATATATAAGTAATTATGTGTATTTACATTATAGGTAAAGTATACCTATATGTTTATTTCATTATTTCTTCTAAAATATTTTTAATGGTTTTATTTTGTGTTTATATTTTTAATAAGTTTTACGAATATTTATACATATCTAAAAATATAGGAGGAATAAAAATATAAATAGAAAAATATATGAATAAAATATATAGACACAGTACAATGGGACCGTAGAAAGTTGGTGTTTGCATCTTAATTACATATTTATGAAACCTCCCTCATTTAATAAATAATTCAATTTTAAATACAATAGATCTAAGTTTGTCAATTTTGATTTCATATGAAGAAGATATTGATTGAGAAGTTCAATTTATGGCCTTTTCATCTGCGTGTCATGGTTGCACTGCACATTATTTTTATGTGCAATTAAATTTATATTTTTCTACGTATTTTTATGCACAAATTTCAAGTAGATCGTTTTATTATCCCAGGTGAATAATATACCAAATAAAATCAAGTAAAAATGGTTTATTTTGAAGAGTATACATCAAGGTTTCTATATATAATGTTAACCCTTATCACTAATTTATTTCTTATGGACCAAGTCAATATTGACTTGGCCTCAGGGTTTAGGGTCGGTCAATATTTTTGATATTTCCATTGCTTTTCTTTTCTTTAATTTATTCTTTATTTTAGATATAAATATAAGTATTTATAAATTATTTATAGGTTAATATGTAAAAGTTTATTTCTGGTAGATTAATAGTATTTACATGCATTTTACTATGGATTTAAAGCCAAAATGAATGAACAAAGGTGAAATGGACATTCTTCATAAGGTCGTATAGACCATATGAGAGAGAATTAGACTTCAAAACAATGTTCATCCACTTTATTGTGCATTCAAAGCGATCAAGGAATTACAAATTTTACGATCCTACACTTAAAAAAATATTTGAATAGGGAACAACAACCTTTTTTGAGGATGTTGATTTGGAGGGGAAGATGTATATTATGGATATTGTCTTAGATGATGAATCAATCATGATTCCTAATGTTGTGATTGAAAATGCATAAGAACATATTATAATCATTGGGCAAGAAAAAAATGTAGAACCTCAAGATGACAATATTCTACAATCCCTCATACGGTATTTTGTTATACAAGATCAAAATCAACAACCTCAAGCTCGACGGAGATCCATTAGAGAACAAATAAGTTCTATTTTGTATGAATATATAGTGTTTCTTCAAGAAAAAGATGGAATTAGGAAAGATAATTCAATCGACTTCCATCAGGCCATGAAAGGTTCTAACTCTGCAAAATCGATCGTAGCCATGAATGAGAAATACAAATCGATGTAAGACAATCAAGTTTGGGATCTTGTACCATTGCTCGAAGGTGCAAAATCCATTGGTTGCAAATGGATATTTAAACCAAAAGGGGTTCAAATGGTAATGTTGAATAGTTTAAGGCACATCTTATAGCTAAAGGATTTACTCAAAGAGATGGAGATGGTAACAAGGAAATATTTTCTCATGTTTCCAATAAAGATTCCTTTAGAATAGTCATGACATTAGTTGTACACTTTTATCTTGAGATTCATAAGATGAATGTTTAGGTCACTTTTTCTCAATGGAGACGTTGAGGAGATGATCTACATGGTGCAACCACTAATACAATTCTTCACAAGTATTTCTCTCAACTCATGTAGGAATAGTTATAGATGATCATGATGGCAGAACTCAAGTTTTTCTTAGGGTTGGAGATAAAACAAATAGAATCGGGTACTTTCTTTTCGTAATAGAAGTACACGAAGGAGATGTTGAAAAAGTTCGGCTTCGATAAAGTTTTGAGGAAGTCTAATCTTATTCCTCCAACGACTCACCTCTACCTTGATGAGTCTAGTAAGCATGTTGACGAATGGCTATACAAAGGTATGATTGGTTCTTTTCTTTATCTAACTAGGAGCAGACTCGAAATGTTGTTTACCACCTATTTAGCATCGCATTTACAGGAAGCATAAAAAAAATGACTTAAAAGACATAAGAATAATATTTTTACCTCATTTTTACAAAATATTTGGGTTTGTTTTATATGAAGATGCATTCATTAGAATTATTTGCATATAGTAACATAGATTATGCTAGTAGTCGGAAAGTACAAGTAGCACCTGCACCTTCTTGCGGAACGCCCTTGTTTCTTGGTTTCTAAAAAGAAAACTTGTGTGGCGCTATCAACTATTGAATCAAAGTATATAGACATATATTTAGCTTGTTCTCAACTACTCTGGATGAATAACTCTCTTTTCAACTTTGCTTTTACCTTATGCAAGAATAGAATATTGTATGATAACACTATCTCTATTAACTTAGTTAAAAACCTTGTCAACCACTCTAAGACTAACCACATAAATGTTAGACATCACTTTATTAGAGAAAATATCTTGAAAGGAGAAATCTGTTTGGACTATGTTTCAACATATAGGAATCTAGCAAGCTTATTCACAAAGCCCTTAGTTGCACCTCAATTTAAGACTATTGGGAAAGACTTAGGGTTGTGCAAATTGAGTTATATTTGTTTAATATAATATTCACAAAAGGAAACTTATTTAGGTAACATTTGATCAATTATAAGGAGTAGGTTGATTGATCACCAATGATTGACCATCCGTAAGAATTGTTCAACAACATACGATCGAGCATGCTAAGGATCTAATCGATCATTCGGGTGACATTCAAAATTTTAAATTTGGATTTTTGGCTCCTCTATTACTTTGGCAAGTCCATATTGGTCGTTGCCTAGCTTTCTTGTTCTGACCTAGATGACACTCAACCAGTCCTAAGAAAGGACACATCAAATCTTCTCATTGGGAAAAGGGACACATTAGTATCCTTTGAAATCTGAGTTTGAATTCATCCACCAACTCCCAAAAAACCTTAAATAGTTATCTAAGGCATCCTTTCTCTTCACTTCTTCCGAAGAGCAAGAAAGACCACCTAAAGTTCAAGTTTTTCCAAGCTCTAGCATAGGCTTGATTCATCATTAATTAGAGCATGATCGAGCACCCATGATCGATCAACAACCAAAGAGAGATCAATCATATATAAGTCTAGAACATTTATTATTTTTATTTCCTGTTCATTTTTCTTAGATTCTCCATGTTTCTAAGCACACTTTGGTTATATTTACTTGTGTACAAACTCAGATGGCAACCAAGAGGTCCAAGTGAGCTTCCTCCTATTTTTTCTTCTCCATAGAAGACCATATCTTTGCCTATTGTCATCTTTGTTTCATGACTCTCGCCCAATTTCTTGGCCTATCTACAACTACTTCTCAAAGTATGCCAGGATATTCAACATGAACTTGTATACTTTCTACGTAATAATCTCGTTCATCATTGCTAAAGTGTCTTATCTAGTTTATCTACTATTGTATCCTTGTAATCATGTTCGATTCGACGATGTTTCCCTAACACCTAGATTTTCTTATAAAATATATCTCAACTGATGTTGTCATCGAGTTTTACATGAATCTCGATGATATTAGAGGTGTCACTCACTATTGCCTTAGGTCCACCATTAAAAGGACTAATTTTGTCGTAGATCCTTACATCATTTCAGTCATCTTAGATTGACCCGTCACATGACTACCATCTTTGAGATCTTGGACACAATGACCATGATGATCCTAGGGAAGCTCTCTATCCCGTCCAAAACTTTAGGCCCTTCCTAGGTTCCTCATTTGAGTCTTCTCCTGGTGCTTTCGCAACCACTCCAACCTCACCGACGTCACTCTAGAGGTTCAAGCCCTCATTTATGTTTTTGTTCAGGTTTGACCATTCAATTAGTCTCATTATCTTTGTCATATTCTCTCTTAGCCACCTACATGTTTCATCTCATTAGTATTCTTGGTCTCCCACATCCTCCAACACTTCATTGTTCACATCCCTCATGACCTAGCATGTATGCTCTTAGTATGACCTTCTATGTGTAGTTCATGATCTTCATAACCGAAGTACATGAATTGAAAGTTGAGCTGTATGTCACCACTTCAGGACTCACTCCCATCCTTCCTACCCCGACCCCACACTTCTCAAGTTTCATACTATGCCAGTCCGTCCCAACCCCTCTGTCTTTGATTCTACTTGGGTGTATC
This sequence comes from Ottelia alismoides, assembly GCA_037367405.1. Taxonomy (NCBI): domain Eukaryota; kingdom Viridiplantae; phylum Streptophyta; class Magnoliopsida; order Alismatales; family Hydrocharitaceae; genus Ottelia; species Ottelia alismoides. Next base: position 335,840 of record JAZKJV010008174.1, on the reverse strand, counting down.
TTTATTACCACCTAGCCCCTGAGCGGCTAACCCAACAGACCATCATTGACGTTCACTCTCATGAGTTCTGTTAGATATGAGACACTACCCAAAGCCATGATGAGTTTTGAATGGGAGATTGTGCCCTTCTTAAAAAGTTGTGCTCAGTTCATGAATGACTAATCTGAGATGTTTTACATTCTTTCTGATGATATTCATTAGGTGCACATCTTGTAGTTTCTTCCTGCTCCAGCACTCGTAGCACCTAGGCCCCGTGCACCCCATGCCCAAGCTCTTTGCTCAGAACATCAGCGAGCCCTTACTCCTTATAAGCCTTCGTTTTGGCCTTCTGCTCCCAGAGCCTCTTCCTCCAAACCAAGAAAGAATATATGTATTCTTGTCACTTACCCCGACCCTGAAGAAGAATATATTGAATTGAAAGAATCTAAATCCAACACTCTAAAATATGAGTATATCTCATATACTCATAGAGTCATCGAGAAATACAAGAAGGCTTGGCACTCATTCTGTGACACCCTCCAACTAGTCATGTGTTTTAGTCTTTATAGTTTCTTTACTTTCATAATCTAGTCATTTTATATTATTGTTCTCCTTATGTATCATGGAACTAGTTTGTGCACCACACAAACAAATTTTTGAATTGTTCCTTTATCATAAATGAATTATTGCATGTTTTCTTTTCACTATCTCTTGTTCTTTTTAATTCATCACAAAAGGGGGAAAATGAAATTAAAGCTTAAACGTCTTGAAAGATTAACAAATTGACTAATTATGTGGGAAAAATTAATTAATGGAAGAAATAAAATAAGCAGTTTAAGAATCTGTATGCACCTTACACTTTTGAAAAGAACTAAAAGATTATTTTATGATTCTTTTAGTAAATGGGGTAACTAAAATCAAAATTTGAACTTGTATTTCAAATTATTTTTACTTGTTGTTATAAGTTGTATATGTCAAGTTTGATTTGATAATTGCTTATGCTTCAGTGTTTAAAACTTTTTAAAATTTTAAAACATACTTTTTTCATCATTAAAAAGGAGGAGATGGTTAGTACTTTGATCCTCAATGATTGTAAAGATGACACACACACACAAGATTACATCATAGTTTCTCGCATATTCTTTGTGATTGCAGTACTACAAGTGTAGATCTCAGTTCAACATGATTGTGTACGGGCATCACTCCGAAGCAGAAGCAGAAGCTTTGCTTTGATGTTTCTTGTTCAAAATACTTGTAATGGTTTATCTAAGTTAGCTTTGCAAAATTTGTAATCGCAACAAGCTTCAACCAAAAGTTTCATTTTCTGGAAGATCAAGTTTTGATGAACTTATCGATCATACTTTTATATTGATTCATCACACCTTATCGATCATACATAGTTCATTGACTGATCACAACTTGTCGATCAGGTATCTTGAAGATTCGATCATTATTTAAATTCCACTCAAACGATCATCAATTGATCGATTATTGCTATTTATTTGATCAATCATTTACAGTTGATTGATCATAGTTGTTAATATAATCGATCATATTAGGAAATCATGTTTGATTTCATACTATTTTTGTTTCCAAACGATCACTTTTCATGATCTCTTATATAAGGCATCTCATCCCATTATTGGAATACACACCGTTCGAGTAATAACTCTTACTTTCTCTAGAAAAATAAGAAGATCTCTCTCACTCTCTGAGTGATTTACTCGATATTCTTTCTCATGTTCATCGATCGTTTTTTAGAAGAATATTCTTGGTTGAAAAGTTATGAAGGAAGTTGTCCAATTCAGCAATGTGTGATTCACTAGCTGCTCTCTAAGCTATTCTAATCATAGTCAGAATACTTTTGGTAGCCTCTTCTTAGCGTGGTGATATTTATTATCTGTTTCATATTTCTTATTCATATGTGATATAAGTGATATAATTGCTTGTGCTATTATTTTTGAATTATCCATGCAATCATATACTATTGTTTTATTTCAAAATATCATTTGCTCTTTATTGGAGAATTCATATTCTTGATATCTGTCAAGATAACTTTATGTGGATATTATTATTGTTATATGTATTGTTTTAGTTAACCTCTTTCCATAGGATGTTAGGTGTATGATTCTAATTGTGCGGAGAAGCTCTTGGACATAAGACCTCTAAGGAAGTATGAAGAAAGTCAACAACTCGTATATTCTTCTATGTGTGCTAGAATATGTGATCAGTAGTGTTGATTTTGATGCTTGATCCAAGACTGTGACAAGAAAACTTTCTAAACTATTAAGATATCTACATAAATATCTCATGCTTTAGTGAAGTAGTTGATTATCTCAGCTAATCGAGAAATCCCATGTCAAGAAGACTCATGATGTGATTTTTACCCAAGTGGGTCTCCATGTAAAAATATTATGCAAGTGTGATGATTGGTTCGCTTGATCATTATTTATGTGCTAGATGATTATTCTACAAAGATTTTCTAGAACTGTCTCGAACCATTCACCACCTTCTAGTGGTGTCAAGATCCAGTAACTCACATTCACAACTATTCCATTTGGGCTTGTAATATCTCATTTCTCTTCTCGGATTCTATCAATCTAGATAAAAATCTATTTTACCATCATCTTCTCTCTTTGGAGGCACCTCTTCTTCATCTTCTTCATTGAGATTGAAAAAGGTATTCCTCTAAGTCTTCATGAAAGCATAAGAAGATCTAGAAACACCAAGGAGATGGCTAACCTCAGTGTGGGAAGAATTGAGAGGATTGGTCTAGGTCTGACCAAATCCTAGAATATACATATTTGAATGGGATCCAAGAAGAGAGTCATCTTGTTACCAAGAGGCTCCTGAGTAGGATTTATTATGGAGATATAAAGACATGAGTTTTGGAGAATTCAAAAAGAAGTTCATAAGGTCTGAATTAAAAAACCTCCAATCCTCCATCTTTGGTATTGAGAGATACGACTGTGAGCATGAAATAAAGTCAAGAGTGATGTGGAATGACACTGAGAGTGTGGTCTTTCAATGCACACAATCTGATACACAATGTAAACCCTAGATTCAACATCTTTATACAATGAAGGCTATGAAGTTCCAGTCGATTGTCTTTTCAGTTTTAATTTGGTGATAATATAATCTAAGAATCTATTACATACAAGTGAGTTTCCCTGATTCCCAGATGTGGTTCTACTATACCTTAAAAAAAGGAGTGATCTAGCTGGGTTGTCAGGTTATATCTCACCCCTAAAGGAAATAGCAGACTTGCACACCCAAAATGTTTCTCTATAGTCAAAGGTGAGAACTTGCAGCTCCCAAACACACAAGAAATGGATTTGGAGACTTAGTGTAGATCTAGGTTTTTGGGCTCTAACGTAAGGATTTGTCCTCACCCACTCATAGTATGAAGCAATACATATGTACAAAGATCAGGGTTACTATCCTGTAATGTAATTCTTGATTTTGTTCCAATTTTTTGATATGTCCAATTAGTAGTCCCGATTTTAGAGATTAGTTGATACTTGAATTAATTCTAACACAATATACACATCTAACAATCAATACCAATTAATTTACTCCGATGTTATAAAAAGTTGATACAAATGATTAAAATTATGATGTATGCGTAAGAGAAGTACTTATGCTGCCTCCATCTGTCAATCACGCAGGATGCAAGACTAAAAGAAACTTTTAAACTTTATGAATGCAAAGTCAAGAAACCACACTAAGACAAGTAGTTCTAGTAGTAAGAAGAACTTAGTTTGAATTTTGACTCGATAGAACGCAGAAGTGCATAAATTATTAGTGAGATAGTGTGTTACTACAAACTACGAGCACAAGCAACCTAAGAGTAGCTCTAAGAGCCATGGTGCAACTTAGTTCTACATAACACACCACAAATAAACCACAGGGCCACGACCACACGTGTGGGCTCAAGACAGGTCCATTGTCCAAAATAAATGTTTAATTTCTATGCATCCTTAGTGTGATTGTTCCATGGAATCGCCTACCTCCTATCTCCTCGAGTTGCATCATCTCCCAAAAAAGTCGCTTCAAGTCCACTAGGTCCCTCATACAAAAATAAAGATTATATTTGAGAAAAAAAATATATAGAAAAAATAAAAAATGTTGAAAAAAATGTTGAAGAAAACAAAGAAAATATTCAAGAGAAAACCATGGGACAAACTACTTGAGGGTGGAAAACCTATGCACTAAGTTATTTAAATTCAATTCTAAATCGTATACCTCCTAATGAATCTGTGATTCATCACTCTGAAAGTTGAAAATAGAGTCTTGTTCCCGAGTAAATAGATGCATATTTCCCTTTATAATGCATAAATAGCATTCATACATGCATTCATAAAATATGCATTTTAGCATTCACATTTTGCATTAAATAAGAAGCCAAGATCACTTGTAAAATATCCACTCATAAAAATAACCACTCCCTTATAATATGTACACCTTAGTTAATAATATAAGGAAGAAAGCCAAGATCTCCTTTGTAAAAGCACCCAATAAAGCCCTAAAATCCTTGGACCATAAAATGCCCATAGCTCCCTCATACAAACTCCAAATAAGGTCTACTCACTTTCAGAATAATACACATTCAAAGACCTTTAAAATAAGACTAATTTCATCCAATTTGAAGCTCATATGAAAAAGTTGGGTTTTTGGGGTCTCTATGTATACTATATTTGTGTATATTTGTATTTTTGTATCATATTTGACCTCATCTCCGTCTTTGGTCAACATGAAAGTTGTAGATCTTGATGAGATCTACAAGTTTCATGTTGACCAAAGACGGAGACGAGGTCAAATATGATACAAAAATACAAATATACACAAATACAGTATACATAGTATACATAGAGGCCCCAAAAACCCAACTTTTTATATGAGCTCAAAATTGGATGAAATTAGTCTCATTTTAAAGGTCTTTGAATGTGTATTATTCTGAAAGTGAGTAGACCTATTTTGGAATTTGTATGAGGGAGCTATGGGCATTTTATGGTCCAAGGGTTTTAGGGCTTTATTGGGTGCTTTTACAAAGGAGATCTTGGCTTTCTCCCTTATATTATTAATTAAGGTGTACATATTATAAGGGAGAGGTTATTTTTATGAGTGGATATTTTACAAGTGATCTTGGCTTCTTATTTAATGCAAAATGTGAATGCTAAAATGCATATTTTATGAATGCATGTATGAATGCTATTTATGCATTATAAAGGGAAATATGCATCTATTTACTCGGGAACAAGACTCTATTTTCAATTTTTAAAGTGATGATGAACATATTCATCAACCCCCTATACTTAAACCTTGCTCGTCCCCGAGCAACTTAAATGAAATGCAAGAGTGAAATGATTTTGGGTTCCATACCAAGGTCATGAACAAAAGTTGAAAATGGAGCTTGACTCGACCTTTGGATTAATTGTGTGGCGGAACCTTATTTGGACCTGAACTTAAGACCTAACAGACTTCAAGTTCCACAAGTCTCCTATTCAAGACGCCTCAACAGTCAGGTCAGAACAAATCCTCAAACGCAAATTTCTTATGACTATGATTCTTACTTGTACTGTGTAAGTGAAATGTAACTCTCCACATCAGAAATGACTTGGAACCAACCTCCTCTAACAAGGTAACTCAATAACCAGGTCCAGTAACTCTTTCCTCGAGGAGCGGGGTATTCCCTTCTAAGTTCAAGTGTGACCAACTCAAGAGGAGGGGGTAGAGAAAAGAATGGACAGTAGCCAGTGTAGCTACCTATTCTGGGATGCCTGACCAGTGTAGCCAAGTCATCCAGATGCATTTTTTTGCTAATATACAAACTCCGACAGGTATTTTATTTTTACTTGGACCTGTCTGATTTTTTTTGGAGTTTTTTGCATTTTTTTCTAACTCATATAAGGTGCATCATGTACATCAGGAATTTTTCCTCTTGAGCCAGTAGACTATCCCTCTTTTGAAGCATTATTGCAACCCACAGCATCCCGTCCTTAGACGTCAACACTACCAGACTAGGTTGAGATGCACTACCCTCCCTAGAGGAGGACAGATGTTTCCACCCGTGTGCTACTCCAAGCTAAAGGATTCTACCTCCTCACCACCTCATCAATGAAGAGCTACGGGCATTGTGCTTGTCCAAGTTAGGTTACTGTCTAAACGAATCATGCGTGTGCACGAGATATTCTACTTAGACTAATCAAGATGACATGTGAACATAGACTTGCGGACTCAAAGAATTAAGTCACTTCACCTGAGAAATCTTAACTCCAGTTCCTATAAGGTTCCTCTGAAATTAGGTGGATTAAGGTCAAATCAAGCCCATCCTCAATATCTACTCATAACTTGGTTCAGAACCCACTAGCTTTTCACCTTGCATATGCAAGATATGCAGATGAGAGGTGCAGATGACATGCTATGACTATGAAATGCAAGACTCTTTTTCTTTTCAGATGCAGAGATGATGTGCAAGAGTAAATTAGAAGCCTTATTTTCAACAATTTTTTGACACACTGGTATACCTCCTATTATACAAGTATTTTACGAGTATTATACAAGTGTATTTTACAAAAAATTTTCTCAAATTATTACCCCCCATAATTATTGCATAATATATACAAAAATACGTGAAAAAAACGTGAAAGTACGAGCTATGGGTAAGGTATATATGTAATATATACACGCCCCCCTATACTTAGCGTGTGCTATGTCCTCAGAGCACGAAAAGCGACTAAAAAGATGTAGCTCGGGCTAAGCATAGGAGAGCCAAAATTACAATAACGTATAGAAGTCGCACCGCCCCCCTATACTTAGGCTCTGACAGACTAAGTGTAGAAGAAGATCAAAAATGGGGCAGACGAGGGCAAGAGGGGAAATGGATGAATATATACAAGGTGGGCATCGGTTCCCCCTATACTTAGGCTTTGGTCAGCCTGAGTATAGGACAAGAATGAGTATGAGAACCGATGTGATCTGGAGGATGTACAGAGAACAGACTCAGGTGGATCATCCCCCTATACTTAGGATATGGTCATCCTAAGTATAGTCCAAGATAGAGATAGATGAAGCTGGGAGGAGTTACTAGAGTCGTGAGAGGAGAAAGGATAGAATGTACAGAAATGATGGTATATACAAGTGAGTCGGTCTGAATCTTTCAAGATGCTGCTGATGGCCGGAGCTCACTGCTGCAAGGTCTCCTGCGTGGCTCGAGGTGTATCTGCTGAATCTGTCTCGCGCATAAACACAATCTCCTCAACATGAACTAACTGTTCATTGGATTCGACGAAGTGTTTCAACAGTTGTCCATTCACAAGGGATGTCGGTGCGTCATCTGCGAGATCTGAGATCTCGACACATCCGCTATCATGCACCGCTCGGACAATGAATGGGACCGTCTACTTGGATTTCAACTTGCCTTGGAAGTTCTTCAGCCTTGCATTAAACAACCATACCTTCTATCCAGGAACAAAGGTCTTTCGTCTGATATATCTATCATGCCAACACTTCACCTTGTCCTTGTACACCAAACTATTGTCATATGCATGATTTCTGACTTCCACAAGCTCATTCAGATCCATCTCTCTCTGTTTCTGCCCAAGGTGCGTGTTTCAATTGACCTTCTTAATTGCCCATTCTGATTTATGCACTGACTCTGCGGGCAAATGGCACGGCTTTCCGAATACCATTCGGAAAGGGGAGGTTCCTAAAGGTGTCTTGTAAGTTGTCCTATACGCCCATAGGACCTGATCCAAGATCTGAGACCGGTCCTTCCTGTCTGGGTGGATAAGCTTTTGCAATATAGTCTTCACCTCCCGATTCGACACCTCAGCCATACCATTAGTTTGTGGGTGGTAAGGGCTAGTGACATGGTGTTCGATGCCGTAGTCCCTTAGGAGTTTCTTCACCTCCCAGTTCACAAAGTGGCTACCCCCATCCGAACCTAGAGATGATATGATCTCTGATGAATTTACAGACAGTTCTGCTATCTGCAGCTCGGGTTGGGATAGCCTCCACCCACCTGGATAGATAATCTACCGCAAGAAGGATGTACTCAAACCCGTGGCTAACAGGGAATGGGCCCATGAAGTCAATGCCCTAGGCATCAAAGACATCACAAATGATGACAGGATGCATTGGCATCTCATCCTTGGGACCAACAGTTCCTCCAATTCTCTGACATACTGGGCACGACTTCGCAAAGGTGATGGCATCGCGAAACAGATGCGGCCAGTAAAAACCATATTGAAGTACCTTCCATGTGGTCCTCTTCCCGGAGTGGTGTCCTCCTGCCTCCAAGCTGTGGCATAAAGAAAGGACACTATGGTATTCCTCCTGAGGAATACACCATCTCCATACACAATCCGGTCCTTCAAAGAAAAGGATTGGATCCTCCCAATGATAGTGTCTCGCATCCGACTTAAGTCGGTCGATGTGGCTCTTGGGCCAACCCTCGGGAACCTTCTTGGAGACAAGATAGTTCACGATGTTGGCATACCATGGGTGTGAGTCGACAACAAAAATCGACTCGTCAGGGAAGGAGTCTCGAATTGGTGAATCCTCAGAAGTATTAAGATCTTCGAGACGAGAAAGATGATCGGCTACTACATTCTTCTTTCCAGGTTTATCAAGAATATCCAAATCAAATTCTTGGATAAGTAAAATCCACTGAAGAAGACGTGCCTTCGCATCCTTCTTCTCCATCAAGTACCGTAGAGCCGTATGGTCAGTGAACACAATTACCTTGGATCCAATTAAGTGAGATCTGAACTTGTCCAAGGCAAACACTACCGCAAGCATCTCCTTTTTCGTAACTGTATAGTTACGCTGAGTGGTATCAAGCACTTTTCTTGCGTAGTAAATTGCAAACGGGACGCCATCTCTCCTCTGTCCTAGCACAGCCCCAACAGCAAAATCTGATGCGTCCGTCATGATCTCAAAAGGTAGAGACCAATCTGGGGCTTTTAGGATAGGTACGTCCATTATCATTCCTTGCAATAGATTAAAGGTCTCAAGACATTTGTGATCGACAACAAACTCCATGTCTTTGCCTAAAAGCTCAGTTAGCGGTCGGGCAATCTTAGAAAAATCCTTAATGAATCTCCGATAAAATCCAACATGCCCAAGGAACGACCGCAACTGCTTGATGTTGGTTGGTGGCTTGAGTCGTCTGATCACATCCACCTTGGCAGGGTCAACCTCCATTCCTCTCTTGGAGATGACGTGCCCTAACACAATGCACTCTGTCACCATGAAGTGACTTTTCTCCCAGGAGAGCACCAAATTAACCTCACAACATCTTTTAAGGACTCGATCCAGATTCCTAAGGCAGGAGTCAAAGGAATCGTCGTGGACCAAGAAGTCATCCATGAAGACTTCCAAGAATTCACTGACCATTTCGACGAATACAGCAATCATGCACCTTTGAAAAGTACCTGGAGCATTGCATAACCCAAAGGGCCTGCGCCTGAAATCATAGGTACCAAAGGTGCATGTGAATGTGGTCTTTTCCCGGTCCTCCGGAGGTATGGCTACTTGATTGTTACCCGAGAACCCATCCAAGAAGCAGAAGAATTCTTTCCCCGCTAGTCTCTCTAGGATCTGATCAATGAATGGTAGGGGGAAATGATCCTTCTTCGTCGCGGCATTCAAGCGTCTATAATCCACACAGACGCGCCACGACGTGGCCACTCGCGTCACGATCTCCTCTCCATCCTCGTTGGTGGTTGTCTGAATTCCCGACTTCTTTGAGACCACATGTATCGGGGCCACCCATTTTGAGTCGGAGATGGGATAAGGAAAACCCGCGTTGCACCATTTCTCTATCTCCTTCTTCACTACCTCTCATAAATTTGGATACAAATGACGTTGGAATTCACGAGAGGATTTGGCTTCATTCTCCAAGTAGATATGGTGCGATCACAGAGCGGGATTTATCCCGTGGAGATCGGAAATGCTCCATCCTATTACCTTACGGTTTTTCTCCAGGATCTCTAGCAAGCGAGATTCCTGCTCCTCGGTCAATCACGAACTGATGATGACCGGATATTTCTTCTCCTGACCCGCAAGGACGGCATATTTCAGTGTTGTGGGTAAAGGTTTAAGCTCAAGTAAGGTGTGATCATCTAGGAAATCTGGCTCAATCGAATCTGGCTGAGTGTTGTGAGTGACTGGATCTTTCTCTGTAATAGCTGCCACCAACTTATTTATCTCTAGAGTCGGATCGTCAAAGGTCTCCATGAAATCGATGAAAGCCACGTCCGACTCGTCATCCTCATCTTCTGATTGTCCTAAAGAGGGAAGGATTGACAAGGCCAACTGGGCTTCTAAGTCATCGAAGACGTAGGGGGATGCAGATTCTGAGCTGAACTCGTATCTGAGGATCTCACAAACTGACTCATGCACTGGATCATCTCCGTAGGGGAGGGACTCATCGATGTTGGTAGGGTTCTGTTTCCATGGCCCAACTATGTCTACATGATCGCAGCCTACTTCCGTTGAAGAGTACTCGGTGCTGGATTCAAGATCCGGTCTCTGCCATCTGGTCTGCTTCATCTCAAGTTCCTCATCTCCGCCTGGAGTTTGGAACTGGATCTTCCCAATCTTGTAATCAAACAAGGACCCTGCTGTCCTGAAGAAGGGCCTGCTGAAGATTATCTGGGAGTCTCTCCAATTATGAGGGGTTTCCATATCTAGGACAGTGAAGTCCACCATATATTCCTGCCCCTCGACTTTGATCACAACATTCCTCAATTCTCCTTGGGACGTCTTGGTTGATTTATCAATGAACTGCAGGAGGGCTCTAGATTTCCTAAGAGGTCCGAGATTAAGCCGCTCATAGAGGGCTGTAGGCATTAAGTTAATTGAGGAGCCCGTTATCTAGGAGAGTGCGTGCAAACGCGATGTCATCAACATGACTCACTACATAATGTGCACCCATGTCTCTTCGTTTCCTTGGAAATGAGTTTTTTATTGCACAAGTCGTGACTAATGACAGAACGTGTTTCTCAACACGGCTTTTGGTCTTCCTGCTAACCCTAGTAGGTGTGCATCTCACCTTAAGGTATTTCTGAAATGCAGGAGTCATTTCTACGTACTTGTCAAAGGGGATTGTGACCTTGATATATTTGTTGCAGAACTCTGCCATCTCAGGGTCATCTTTTTGGATTTTTTTGATTTTCTTCTTTCCACCCGTAAGATCTCGGAGGAAAGGGATTATTGACTCTAACTCATGTTCTGAAACTGAAATTTTTTCATTGAAAGCGGGAACTGAGTTCTGTACACGACTTGGACTCTGAAACAGACTCGGACTCTGACTCGGACTAAAAGAAACATGCTGGGACGAAATCGGTGATGCATGTTCCGCTTCTTCTAGACAGTCCTCCTCAGATGGAGGTGCGGGCTCTTCATCAGTTTCGTCAGACTCACTAATGATGCGGGCTTGCTGCTTCGAGGACCCAGAAGTTCTCTTCTTCTGCCGGTGGTGGTGATGGTGGTGCTGCTCCTCTTCTTTCTCCAAGTTCTCCTCAGGTAGAGACTTGGCGGCTCCTTCCTTTGGTGCTCGTGCCCGATCAGGTATGATCACGGTCCTTCTACTCCTGAGGGACATATGATTTACATTATCATACGAAAGGATCTCATGTTCAGATAAAGACTTATCTGAATAGTATACCTGATCACGAGGTCGGTTCTGGCCTTGATTTAGGCTATTTGGATTGGCCTGAACCTGGGCGAGAATTGGGGTCTTTGGCGCCATTTGTTGATCCTGAGTACGAGAAACGTGATTCAGATCGGTTCTCATATCCAGATAGTCATTCTGGATCTGTTGGACCCTATCAGACAGGGTCTGGATCGCCAAGGTGAGGGACTCCAATTCAGTGGGCTGAGCTGGCTGGTGATGCTGATTTACAGACGAGGTTCTGTAGTGGCCCTGCTAGCCATGCCGATACTGTTGATGCTGCTGGGACGGGCCCTGCTGGAATGCGCGTTGCTGCTGCTGGTGCTGTTGAGGCTAGTATCCTTGTTCGGGCCTGGACTGAACAAAGCGCGGTGCAGGAACAGACCTGGTTTCTTGGTAAGCTGGGGATGGTTGGTGAGGCTGACCATTCCCCATCACTGCCTGTCTGACGATGGGGTCACGGCTATACCAAAGCCCGTTGATCTCGTACACCTGCGGAGGCTCCTCGTATACGGTCTCCACTTGTGGGGGTGCATGCTGGTCCTACTGGGTGTAAGTCTGATCCCAGCTACTCTGAGGCCCCGGTGCCTGTTCCTGTACAAGATGGACTCGATGTACAGGTACAAGTGGTGCACAAGGGGCATGTAGATTTATCTTAGCTACCTTCTCAGAAAGTTCCTCCACTTGCTCCGGTAGACGTGAAAGAGACTCAAGGTCCGCGACTCTCTTGTGGATCTATTCGACCATGGTTAGCTTGTCAGCATTCATCCCCATTCTGGGAATGAGGTCCTCTGTCAGATCTGCTACATTCCTCCATGTTGTCTCATTGGATAAGATTGAGGGAGACAACTGATAACCCTGGTGGTCTGCGACCTGCCGGTTTTTGCCATCTGCTCCAGTATCTTCCATACAACATTCTCATTTTTTATTCAGATAGCTTCCTCCACAGGCGACACTTACTAACCCCTGCATCTCTGGGGTTAAACCATAGAACAAGGTCTTGACTACGATCGCCTTAGAAATGCCCGGGCAGGGACATTTCTGAACTAGGTCAAATATGATACAAAAATACAAATATACACAAATACAGTATACATAGTATACATAGAGGCCCCAAAAACCCAACTTTTTCATATGAGCTCCAAATTGGATGAAATTAGTCTCATTTTAAAGGTCTTTGAATGTGTATTAATCTGAAATGAGTAGACCTATTTTGGAGTTTGTATGAGGGAGCTATGGGCATTTTATGATCCAAGAGTTTTAGGGCTTTATTGGGTGCTTTTACAAAGGAGATCTTGGCTTTCTTCCTTATATTATTAACTAAGGTGTACATATTATAAGGGGGAGGTTATTTTTATGAGTGGATATTTTACAAGTGATCTTGGCTTCTTATTTAATGTAAAATATGAATGCTAAAATGCATATTTTATGAGTGCTTGTATGAATGCTATTTATGCATTATAAAGGGAAATATGCATCTATTTACTCGGGAACGAGACTCTATTTTCAACTTTTAGAGTGATGAATCACAGATTCATCACCTCCACGACAACATCTCCATTTAAAATTCCGTTAAATCCCATAACTTATCAATAAGTTTTAGTGTAGCATGAAAACCCAGTTATTAATTTAAATTACATCAAAATATACAATTAATGTAGTGGTGATTTATTTGGGCAAGCCCCGAGATCGACTCAAGGAGGTAACTTATAAACCGAAGATCAATTTCAGATAATTAGTGCACATGATTTTCAAGAAGATTTTTTTATTTTTATATGCAATAAAAATTCAAATGTAACCATGTTTAGGGTTATTATATAATAGTTCAATTTAATAAAATCCAAAAAAATTTGAACTTAGTCTATATGTGAATGTATGAAAAGATGATGATGCTAGTGTAGTTATTTTCTGATGCAAAATGATTTTTTTTATGAATTTTTAATTGTAAAAAATTTGATTTAAGCTAATTTAATTTTAATAGATACCAACATTCAATATTTGTCAAAAATAAAATTGTTCTAGATATATGTCAATGAATAGAATCCAAAACAACTTTAATTTGATAAAGATATTAAATGTGGATTGAAATAAAACTCAATTATAAGAATCGTAAAATAATTTATTATGAACAAATGATGCATGCAAAGGAGTTGATTTTTAGGCACACTATAAAGCACAATTAAATCTACAAGTTTAGATTTTTGGAGGTACGAGCAAGTTATTATTACTTATGAATTATTGAATCACATATGGGCAAATTATATGCAAGATTGCACCACAACAATTATAATAAATCATAAATAGTTCAAAAAATACCAATATATGTACAAGTATAGTGCATGAATTTTTATCCAACAAAAATTAAAATTCAGGAAAATAGATGCTAAAATTACTTCTCTAATATATGGTTCTTTTTGCAAAAAAAATATAAAAAATAATATAAAATAACAAGGATTATCATGTCATCCGAACCCGCGAGGGTAGTATTGTAATTCTTCCAAAGGTAAGGAAACTTCTTTAAACCTTGGAGGGCTATTTTGCAATTCTCGTAATGAATCTATGTGGTATGGTTTAAGCCTCTCAATTGAAGTTGATCTGATGGCTAGGAATTAGGGATCTTGAACGACTAGAGGAAGGCATCCATATTAATGGTGCATGTAGTAGAAAGGGATTGTTCTCCTCCTCCTTCTTCAACTCCTATGAGGCCTATGGCAGTGGCATTTTGAGGCTCCTCCAATGGTCAAGGCACAACCGAGGTTGATACTCCTACAGGTCGGGCTCCTCCATCACCTGCAATATTCATGGAGCTCAAGCTCTAAGTCTAGGCTAATGGTTACTAATCAAGGAAAGAAAAATTAAAGGGTGTGAGATGTGCTTTTATACAAAGGATGGAGGATGAGGAGAGTCGCTCCGATCTACCCAGGACCATAGACGGAGAGTGTTGGTGGTTAGAATGGAACTAGGATGGGAGAATGATGAAGATGTTCATCAACAATTGAAAAAAGAAGGTTGGAAAGTTTGGGAACAGAGGTGAACAAGATGGAGATGGAATGGGCTAACAAAGGTAACAAAGAAATTAGAAAGAATAGGAAGAAAGAAACAAAGATGAATTTAGGGATGTACTTAGTAGTTTTGCCAGTTATGTTGGAGAAGTAATGGCGATCTCCAATTCTCACCTCCAATTGGTGCTTGGCGGAGAGGCGTCATGAAGCTCGATTACTTGGAACAACAAGCAGCATCAGAGTTGGAAAAACCTCTAGATTTTGCCTTGAGAATGGTGGAAGGTCATCACTCGAAGGTTTGGGACCGCCTTATCATTAGAGTTCTCACATGAGCTCTCTCTCTCTCATCCAAGAACGATAGATGGCTGCAATATGAGGGTGGCAATAGGGTTTTATGATGGAGTGGGCTAGGGTTCCCCTAAAGATTGGTGTTGGTGAAGGTAATGGATAGGATAAAATGTTTCGGTAGAGGATAGGTTTCATTGGTTGGAGGAGGGCTTGATGTTGTTGGGTTCAACAGTGTTCATTGAAGACGGAGTGCATTATTGAGTCCAGTCAAGGAAGACAGATATAGGTGATGATGTTGTGACCATTGGATCTTATCAAATCCACTAGTCCTAATCAAGAGCCATCATGAATGGGGAGAGAAAGGAGAAGGTGGGTGAGAAGGGAGGGGGTGGCACATGACTGCTCCAAGAGCGACCACAATTTACTCCCACAAAAAAAGAATGAAACTCAAACAAAAATCAAAATACAATACTAAATAAAAAACCTTCACAAAAGTGGTTTATCTCTACAAGATCTACAATTTTTGCAAAGAAATGAAAATCAAAATACTTCATATGTACAAAACACATTTCTTGTGGTATTTAACGTACATAAAATACTAGATTTTATGTCCTACAATTTATGGATTTTTAATAAAGAAAATTTCCAAATAAAATAAAAGTAATATATGTACACATACTCCTTTTTATTTTAAAAAGGAAAAAATAAAGAAATAAAATATAAGAGACTTGTGTACATAATGTATATACAAACTCAGAAATGCTTGTTTTCATTGCTTTTTATATTTTTTGTATTTTGATTTTCTCTGAAATTATTAAAACACCACTAAAATGAAAGTGTGAAAATTAAATAAACCTAATATGGTTATTTTTACATCAAATGATGAGTCAAAATCAGTGAATAAATACAAAGTGCAATTTGGTCCCAAAGCACAAGTTTCACATATGAACTCCAAGTCTTCTGAATTTGATCTTATTTGCAAATAATTAAGTGCATATTAATTCAAAAGTGATTTCACAAAAGTATTCATGTGAGAGATATTTGACTTTACAACTTTTCAATGTCAAATAAGATTTAGTTTTATTTCACTTATATACAAGTTAATATTTTTTTTAGGATTTTCCTTGATTAATATTAGTGTTATGTACACAGTGGTGCTGGTTTTATGTCAACTAATATTAGAGTTCTGGCCATGGTCGCTTGACACAAAAATTACTTCGACCTCATGCTTCTTATCCTTGAGTTCTTCGTATACCTCTATCAATTTTGGCGTGAACATTCGACAAGGTGGGCACCAATGAGCTGAGAAGTAGATGAGGATTGCTTTCCCGACGAGATCCTTCACCAAAACCTGATATCAAAGACATGAGACTCAAGATTGGTTAGTCCTTGGATGCCTACATATTCCTTTTAATACAAGATTATTCTATATTGTAGAAATTAAGAATATTGCTTTCTCATAATCCTGTTTTACTTTTCATGAATTCCAATACACAGAGAAAATGGTTCACTGATATGCATTGTATTTTTACCTATCTATTGCAAAGATGTTTGATCTTCTTCATCATACTTCGAGATGGAACTCCCATCCCAGGATAAAATTGGAAATCGAATTATTTATTTCGGTTGGTTTTATACATGGATCCTTTCATATTGAAAGCTGTTCCTATCTAAACTCCGTAAGGTTAGGGTTTATATTGGTAGGACATTAGTAACCTTCTGAATCTGTTCGTCCTTCCAGATAGCACGATCGATCTCGTCAAAACCAATGACAGCCTAGTTACATATGAACCCTTTGACTCCATGAGTAAGTGATTTTTTCTATATGCTCATTGGTGTTCCTTGATTTTTGACCTATCTACTGCATAGATGTTTGATCTCCTCCATCATACTTGGAAATGAAGCTCCCATTCCTGGAAAAATCAGAAATCTAGTAATTTATTTTAGTTGGATTTATAGATGGACCCTTTTCTATTGGAAGTTGTGCCTATATAAACTCCCTCGAGTTTGCTCATTGGTTGATAGACCATCTGTAATCCTCTGGAATCTGATCATCATTTCCACATAGTGATGATCGAAATCTTCCATTGAAGGGCATAATAGCCTAGTTAGGGGTGAACCCTTTAATTCCATGAGTTCGTGAGTTTTTTGTAGATGCCAAATGACCAAAATGCATTGCCACCCAACAATTTCTGCATTTCATTTTTTATTAGAATTATAATACTTTCTTGTGATATTAAGATGTAAAAAAACTGCTGGAAAATGACAGCATGCTTCTGTCATGAAGATCATACTCAAACAAATATTCTGTCAGGAGTAAACTAGTGATGACCCCATGATAGGACAAACTCATCCACGATTCCATTACGATTAGTTAAAAAATAACAGAGAATTATCAAATCATAATCCAGAATATTGTAAACATAGTAGCAGATAAGAAGAAATTTAACCTCAATTTGATCATTTACCTTGCCACCCTCCTTTCCAATGACGTAGTCCAGCTCACCAGAAACGAGAGCAGACTCAAGTGTTTGTTCCTCCAATCTCTTCCTCTTTAACTCTGCAAGCTCCGCTAACTTCTCTGACGAGAAAGGGTATGCACTAGCACCATGCTCCTCTACAAACTCGGCCAAGTCAGTGTTTACAATCTTTCCGTCCGCACCGAGCAAGACCAATGTTGGTAAAGCTTTGAGTTCAAAGTATTTGAAGAGCTTAACAATGGAGCTGTCTTCAAATGGTAATGCCAACCATGGCATGTCCTCTGTAAGTTCCTTGTAATCCTTCTCTTCCATATTGAGAGAAACGAGCACGACTTCAAAAGCCTCCCCTCTTTGCTTTAATTCTGAGTACATTTTGATAAGGATAGGTGAGAATTCGTCACAGCCCCTATGACCCTTTGCTGAGAAGTAGATAGCTACCATCTTCCCATCTAGCTCTGAGACCCGCACCTGTTGCAAAGTGCAGAGATTGCAACACAAGTCCATCAATTGAGAACAAAGAAATCAATGGGAAAACAAAAACATCTTTAGGAAAAATAAATGCATCATCTGAAAAGTCAAACAGGAATTTATAAGGAAACTCTTGTTGTAACTTCAAATAGGAAACTGCCTTCGCAAAACGGGTTTAATGTGGCTGTTCCTAAGGGGGAGGTAACTTGGCTCCTCCCACCACATTTTCCCTATTTTTTTATTTTTTTTTAAAATTTCTTCTGTGAATATCCATCATTATATCCTTATACAATGCTATTAAAATTTCGTGCGAAATAGAGACTCCTACGACCTCCATCCAGACAGTCATTTTTTAACGGTAACAGAATTGCTAAAAAAGGCTCCGTCTGGATGGAGGCCGTAGGAGTCTCTGTTTCGCATGAAATTTGAGTAGCGTAATATAGGGACAAATTGATGAAAATCCACGGAAGAAATTTCAAAAAAAAAAATAAAAATAAAAAATGGGGAAAATGAGGTGGGGGGAGCCAAGTTGGCTCCTCCTCAAGGGGGCAACCCCATTTTACCCTTGCAAAAAAGGTGTTCAGAGAAGCGCTAAATTTCGATGTGCAGTTAAATGTTCTTTCTGTGTACTATATTCGATCCAAAAAAGGACGGAAGATCTAGAAAGATACTAAGGAGTACAAGACTTTTAGAGTACCCATTTAAACAATCTAGAAAGATATCATTTAGGGTTTAGTCGACCATATTCAGAGGAAAAGGGACTATGGAGACCAGCCTCAGATAGGTATGGAAGAGAAAAGTCATTGACGAAAGTCCACAACTATCTTGACTATGGGGGCATCTGATGGGGACTGATTGAGATGGGGTGAAGCGTATGAAGATGCGGAAGGTGAGTTTTCTTAGTAGGGAAAGCGAGGAGAGTCAGAGGTCTCAGAGAAAAAAGATCGACAATCAACCTGCGCCGGATGTATGCCTCAAAGAACTCCTCAGCCGGCTTTCTTCCAAGTACATGAGAGGTGCGTCACTATAGGGTAGATAGTGAGTCCGGGAAGTGGATAGGAGGCATTAGGGATTCCATCTCACTCGACCGATGTGGGATATGAAGCTCATGAGCTTGGTCTAGATTTCTAATAGTTTCCCTCGAGAAAGGCAAATACAAGATCCCTATAGTGGTTTTAATTAATTCCCTCGAAGCCATGTCATCATGATCATAGATAAGATCTAGCTCGCACATTTCTTTTTGAGTTAGAGTGTGAAGCAGTGTCAAACCAACAAGCATTAGCTCTCCTTGAAAAGGAGGTGATCCCTTGTAACGACTTCACTCCGCCCCGTCTTCGGCATTAAGGTACCCAGTTCGCGAAATCGGAGTTAAGATTAAAGTAGAGGGGAAAGGAGGGATCTTTTTCACCTGATCGCCATTGTTGCGGATGAGGAAGTCCCTGTTCTCGGAGAAGAGGAGGGACTTGTAGTTGGTAACGGCGCCATTCTCTGCATCCATTTGTGGCCTTGTGGGTTCTTCTTCGTGATCTTCTTCTTGTTGGGGTGGATTATGGTGTGTGGATGGGGATTTATGAAGAGACCTGAGAAGCTTTGCCTCGAAGGCATTGCTGCGTTGACTCCATATGGAAGTAATCCTTTTATATTCGTATCTAGAAAGAAAGGAGCTGAGGACGTGATCTGCGCGTCCTGCAAATGCAAGGATTTATGACGATCTAGAATTATTCCAACTGCCCTGACCGTTGCTTGCATTTTGTTAAAACACCGTCCACTCGTGTCATCCACCACCTTAACATTGTAAAATAAAATATTGCCCTATTTTTTGTCATTACCAGGAATATACGCAGGTCGGGTTTTGGACTAGAATCGATAATTTTTAAATCCATATTTATTTATAAAATCATTTTCTTATGTGTGTGTAAATATTGTTACACTTTTGTCCTTTCGAACATTTGCAATTACACTTACACCCTTGTCTCTTTTTGCAATAATACATAGGCCTTGTATTCATACAAAATTCACAGTGTTGCACAGTTTTTATTACATTTATTTCCCTATGTTACATTAACGGAAGGGTACACGTGTTATTACAAAAAAGTAGGGGCATAAGCATAATTGTGAAAACTCAAATGATCACGTGTAAAAATACACAAACATGAACCCATACGTATATTAATGAGCACACAATCTCATGTTTTCATTTTTTTCATCAGCAATAATTAAAGAAGAACATCCCGATGTATGTGTTGCGGTAACAATCGTTCCATAGCCAAGTAACATCATGGTTCCCCCTCAGCAGCTATGTCCCAGACCAAATATTATAGGTAAATAAGATTGGTAAAGTGGTTGAAACGCCTACTTGGATTAGCCTGACGTAGTGGCGCCCCTATCTAGGCTGACTGTTTTATGGACTGTGATTTCACATTCTTCTTTAGAATGCTCGTCTCTCACGCAAGATTACTGCTTTGCTGCTGAATGGTCCACCTCTTGCTCCACACATATCTTGTGAATGAATGCATAAGCATCTCTCCTCTGCCTTTTCCCTTTTAGATACCCACTCCGTAGTGAACCACGTGTCCTTTGACTATCTGGTAAATGTCCATCTGATCGAAAGAGTTACATGGGATGGTCACAATAAAAAAATCGGTCTTTGGGAACAGTGGCAGGAGATGGTCAACGACTGTCCCTTAAACATCCAAAGGGGATGGCTGAAAAGCGTCTGTCCCCCTTGACAATCACGGGGGACATTCACAAGCAGTCGTCCCTATTTAATAATCAAATTGGAGATGGTCAACTAAATGACCGTCCCTATAGATCATAGAGGTGACGGTCACACGACCGTCCCCTCAGAGTGCATAAATGGAGCGGTTAGGACCATCTCCTCCCGCTCACTGTAAATGTCTCCATTTGGTGATTACCATTGATGCCCCGACAACAGGAGGGGATGATCACGATTGTTCCCTCTGATTAGATAAATGGGACAATTTATTTATCACAATCGCATACGCTTTATGTTGACAATAATATGTGGAAATTCATAGCTCAGAAGGGATGGTCTTAATTTGACCATCCTAGATTATCACAACAAGTGAAGGTTGTGTGACCGTCCCTTATGGTCTTATAGTATCAAACAAGCATGTTTCCTCCTCATTCTCCATATTACTCTAAAATGATCAAGAATCCAAGGAGCGATCTTGTGGTCCACACCAATAATCGCTATAATGATAGCTCTCGAAGATCTCAGTCAAATTCAACAATCAACCCACAACTAATATAATCAATCAATCAAATGCTGAGTGTGGATCAACATTTATTACAAACCCTTTATATTAATGTGTATAGTGGACAAGTATGAGTAGGGTATCGAACTTAGGGAACAAGTTAATGTAGCAGGGATTATTATTTATAAATAAATAAGAATGTGTATTTGTATATATTTATGCACACTATTCACTCACTTAATATTTTTACGGGGTTTTTCATAGTTAATTATTTTTACTTTTGATATATATATATATATATATATTAATTTGTAATTTGTATTTTCTTTTTATAATTTTATAATTTTAAATTTCTTTTTATTTTTATATATAATATGGGTATATATTAATATATAATAATGTATCTAAAATAGGGTGTATATTTATAATATATATATATATATAATAAATATATAAAAAATCAGAAAATACAAACAAGAATAGACCTTTTTATTTTTAAAGGATTTTAAAATATATTTAGGCACTTATAAAAACCAATATTATAATATATAACCATATATATATGTATATAATACAATGCATGGTAATATATTTATAAATATAGTTAGATATAATCAAAAAATTACAAAAGAAAATGTTTTAATACTTTCCAAATATTCTTATGTTTTTGGTTATTCTTTGGGTTTTTTAGTAAGTTTTAATTATTTCGAAAATGTAAAATATCCCAAATTAGGGATTTTTTAAATAAAACAAATTGGGAGATTTATAAATAAGAAATGTGTTCAAATTTTCTCAAATTTATTATGAAAATATATAACTACTATAAATAAAAATATGGGACAGAAAAATATTTTTTGGATTTTTGAAAATATTTTATAATTGTTTTATGATTAGCAAGGGTTTGTAATTTTTAGGGTTTTCTTTTGATATTTTTATGATTTTTGCTCTATAGTAATAAATTAGGGTAATAAATGGTAGGTAATTTTTAAAAAAAATAGAAAGGTTTTATATTTTTTTGTATTTTTTAAGTCAATCAGAGATAAAACATGCTTTATTGATTTTTAATAAATATAAATATGAAATAAATGCTAAATAAAATGTGTAGCACGAATAATAATGTCATCAGACACCTCCATCTATTTTTCATGATATTTGAAGCATAACAAGTACTTTTGGAAAATATAAATGAAAAAAATAAAATTCAATCAAGATCGCAAGGCATTTATGCAATATAAATTAAAGGCTAGGGTACTTGCAAAAACACCTGACTTTTTGAATTTCAACTTGATTTTTATATACTGAATAACAATATACAAAGTTAGGAGGTTACAAGTGAAAATTTCCCCGCTCACATGGGGGCCGCATGAGCTGAGCTAGTAAAGGACTAAAGAGCAATTTCCAAAGCATACAAGGGGTCCTTTGCAATTTTCCCAAAACTTTTGAACGTAACTAAACATTTACAATACTTTTTAATAAATACAAAAAAGCAAACGATGTTATAAGTTATTTACCCCACTTATGTGCTTTTCATCGGACCATTGTCCTTGTGCCACGTGGAGGATCGAATGGTTCTCCATGCACACCCCTTTGAATAGAATGAACGAACGCGATTAGATCTGGGATGTGTTCATCATCTAATGGCTGGTAGGGGGATGAAGAACACCTGAAGAACTCCGTCTGGTTGAGCTTTGATCTTGATTTCTCGTCGAATATGATGATAGATTCTTGATTTGACAACGACTATAAACTTCTAGGGTGACTCCGTACATGTGGTCTGCTTTGATGGGACCCAAATGATTCAGAAGACAATCTGGGGGTTGGTGGCTATGAACTCCTAGGGTGCCTCTGTACGTGTTGGCCTGCTTTGATGGGACCCAAATGATTTAGTTGATAATATGGGGGTTGTTCTTGCTCTGGGTATCTGAAAGAGTTCCAGGAGCTATTCTTGGCTCCAAATGGTTCATCGAAGGCTTCTTCCCGCACAAAATTTTAGGAGGTTCAAGGGTGTTCTCCTCGACCAATCCTTGAAGCTGTTATGCGCAATTGAAATGGGGATGGTGAAGTGTCGACGAATGGCGACAGAGGTGAACTTTGTTTATCTAAATCTAAGTGATTCAGGTTGATCAGAAAAGGGGAAAGGATGGAGAATGCTGGAGGGAGTGAGTTGGAATGGGAATAAGGTGTAAGAACTGGCGGATCATGGCAAAGGTCAAAGGGGGATTCACAAATTAACCTAATCTAACAAGTTAAACTAGAACATAAAATATAGAAATTAAACTAGAAACTATGATCTACCTAATAAAATGGGAAAGAGGGCCTCAACCAGGTCAGGAACTCAGAAGGCAGAACTGGTTGGACGTGCTCCGACAGTGGACGGATCTTGCTCCGACGTTGCTCCTCCTCGCTGTAGACAACTACTCTAGGATTTTCACTAGCCAAGAGTATCAAAGCACCATGTATGAGGGCTAATAACTCCAAGAGAGAGAGAGAAGGAGAGATCAAACCCAAAAATGTGGAGAAGGATGGAATTTTTATAGGAAGGTGAACGGTTGGTAAGATCATGGGAATGATGGAGTTGGCATGATCAATTGGAGGATCAGAAGCATGGGAGGTGATCAGGAAGGAGTGGGCACAATATTGACAAAGGAATCGAGACTCCTCAAGCCTTGAATCATCATCGAAAAATCAAAGAAGATGGGCCTACACGAGGCTCTAACAAGGGCAGTGAGGTGGGTCAATACAGTTGACCGCCAATCAACAAAAGAACGCCCATGGTTGGTCCAGATGGACCAATCATGAAATTTCAAGGCCAAAATGCCTTGGAGAATAAATAAAATTTAATAATGATTTTAATTAAGTTTTTGCTAAAATATGATAAATATGTCCAATTTTATGTAGTATTTAATTCCTATTTTTAATTATTTTTGCAAGGTCATTTAATATAAGTTGGTTTTTACATGTATAATCATATGTAATTTTACATCTATTCTGCATAATTTTTTAATATAAACTTTATCTTTTATTATAATTTAGAGATTTTTATATATTATTTTATGTAAGTGCATGTTTACGTATTTTTATTTTATTTTTATGAGTTTATTTATGTACTTAAATAATTATGTACATATTCTTTAAAGGTATATATAGGTATATTTCATCTATGTGTTGGAATACTTAATTTTTTATTAAGTTTTTAGTGGTTTTATTTTAATATAATTATGGATATAGGTTTAAATAATATTTAAAATATTATAAAATAAAATAAAATGAAAAATATAAAGGCTAAATATCTTACATAAAATATACATGTGTACCGCACAATGGGAGCCCAAAACCTGAATTGCATCTTAACTCCAAATTAAATAAAACAACCTTCATTAAATTGTTTATTTCATTTCATGAATAATAGAAGTAGTTTGGTCAATTTTGATACGGTATGGAGAAGATATATGTCTGCGAAGTTTTCATTGCTTTGCTTTATGTGTCTCGAGCACACTATGCATTATTTTTTAGTGAAATTAATTTTGAATTTTCTTTTGTATTTTTGTCTAAAATATTTATGTCGAGGGTTTTGTTATTTGAGGTATACAAATAATAAAATAAAATGGGTCACTAAATGTAATTATTAGACAAAATAAATTAGTTTTTTTTGTGTGATCCTCGGCCCTATCTCCCATTACTTCATTCCTTGTCGACCAAGTCATCATGAAGATTGGGTCTCAGGGTCAAGGGTCACTGAAATCTATGATTCTCACTCCTTATTATTTTATTTTAGCTCTTTTTCTTGGCAAAGCATCATGTAAATTCCTGTAAATACAATAATTTAACAAATTGTGCTTCTGCTAATATTGAATAATTAGCATGTTTTTGTACAAAAAATTGAAAAAAAGGAAAAGAAAAAGAATGATGTATTTAGAATAAATATAGAGCGATCCAAAATCCAAGAGAAGGTCAAGCCTTGACCTGATTACAAAAAAAATAAGTAGAGAGAGAGAGATAGGGTTGACTATGTATGGTGTACACTACATGTACTTGTACCTACTATTACACATTTATTATTGACAAAATAAAATTAAAGGATTATTTTTACTCCCTTGTACATACTTCTTGAAATAATATAAAATAGAATAAAAATAAAAAAAAATAAATAAAAATAAAACCCTCCATTCATTGTACAAAACACATGTGTATATATTACATCCTCTATTTATTATATATCATAAAATAATTTATAAAAATAAAATAAAAATTATTTCATACTCCTAAAATTATTTTGTAAATAATTAAAATATAAAATAAGGGTATTTGTGTAAAAATAAAATAATAAAAATATTTGTACGTAATACATAGCTATAGTATACCTATATATAATACCACATATTGTATGTACATTATTTCTTTTTCGTAAAAATAAAAAAAATCAGAATAATAGTTTGACAAATAATAAACATTTTTTATTTTATATGTTTTTTATTTTAAATTAATTTGTTATTTTTATTGATTTTTAATTATTTGTACAGGTGAATTTCCTGATTGGTCTAGGAGTTTCATTGACCTCCGGTTAACACCTCCCACCTCCTCCTAGCCGGGTCAGACCCAGACCTCTCACCAGACCTCCTTCTCCCCATTTCCCAACTCGACTCCAACTGCCTCTTGCCCCGATTTCTCGTCTGAGATTCCTCCTAGGATCTGTGACCCTCATGGATCCCTAGGAAGGCACGGATCTTCCTAGATTTACGTGCTCCAACTCAATCTTTCCAGGCTCCTAGAGTTGGCTAAAATCTCTTGTCCACCTTCTAGCGTCGCAGCTCGTGCCTCACCCCTTCCTTCACCCCTAAACATCACTATCTGAGTGACAGAAGCTTGGAGGCATCTTTGGATTTGAGTTTAGTGGCCTGGAGTCGCAGCTCAACCATATGGCCGTAGAGCTCCGCCGCGTTTAGCCTCCTCGCCTACCGCAGTGAGGTCGAGGCCAAGACCTCACTCCCTGTTGGACATGCGAGCCTATGACAAGCCATTATGCAATAAATCTTATTGCGAATATCATTCCCTGATCTGAAATGAAGAATGAATAATTTGCATAATAGGTCCCTTAGTACAATTAGGGTTATATACCGTGGTCAGCTTAATAATCATACAGCTATTGATTCAACTATTGAATCATAGAGGCTGGTGCTTGGATGAATATCTAAGGGGTTAGATTGAGGACTCATCAAGCACCGTCATATGATTGTTAAGAGATGATCTCCAGCCTGAGTAGGAGATGGCAATCCTTTTCTCTAAAGGCTGATATCTGACCGACCTCTTGATGCAGGTCCTCTGCATAGGAATAGAGATTCGGAGGTGCCAGATTAGTTAGGTCAAAGAGTTGACTTAATGAGATCGAGGTAACCAAAGTCCTATATTGTATGTTGTCACGATACAGGACGCATCCTCTGACCAGAGTCGAATGTGTTACTATATGTCTGAGTATGTACATTTGGCAGACCCATAGGTTGATGACCTAAACAAGGTCTATACACCGGTGCGCTGGTGTGTATATAAGGGCATATGAGTAATACGATCTCTCAAAGGGATCATACAGGTTCAGCTACTGAACCGGAAGGCATGAGCTTACTCATGAGATATTGGGAAGAATCAAATTCCATGCGCATGGTCGTCTCACTTCAGAAGCTTGACTGAATTTATAGGTTTGGGATATACTTTTGGAAAGTATATGATCAAGACCTAGGTATGATATATGCTTTTGGAAAGTATATGATCGATACCGACTCCCAATGATCGAATGAGAAACTTGCTGATAAAACCATGAAGTAGACAGTATAAAGTTCATCCAATACTTCGGGTTTATTCTGAGTCTTCCAGTATGCAGGATGTACAGGTATTGGGAATACCTGAGGGTGATGTGATCATAAATGATTGTATAACCATGACGCTTCCATTCCTAGGGAGTGATGAAACGGGTCTGGATTTTAGTGACTCCTCTCAATAGAGAAGTAATCTGATCTTGGTCCAAATGTTGGACATTGATCTGAATGTGATTCAGATGCAATGAGAAGATTAGATTTGTGGTCTTGATTTAATCAAGCATCTATGGGAGGACCGCGATCTGGATTTGAGATATGATCTCAACATCCAAGTCACTATACGTTGAACAATACAATCGCCTGTCCATAGCTCCAAGTATCCATGGAGAAAGCGCATTATCCTCGAAAGAGTTCAGGATAATTTCATTGTTGATACGTGTATCCGAGCATTGAGAAAATTGATAATTAAATGTGATTTAATTATTATGATTAATATGAATTCGATTCATATTGTAAAGAGAGTTATCTTAGATAATTAAATGAGATTTGATTATCAAAGATGTGAATAATGTGAATATGATTCACATTATTTGGGCACATGAGAATAGAGATCCAAGATGATTAAATATGATTTAATTATCATGGATAT
This sequence comes from Ottelia alismoides, assembly GCA_037367405.1. Lineage (NCBI taxonomy): Eukaryota > Viridiplantae > Streptophyta > Magnoliopsida > Alismatales > Hydrocharitaceae > Ottelia > Ottelia alismoides. Next base: position 308,269 of record JAZKJV010008174.1, on the reverse strand, counting down.
GAATAATGTGGATAGTACTATCCATATTAATCATATATATTATAAATATGATTTATAATATATAAGAGAGAGCTATTTGTAACTTACATTTGTTAATTAAATGTTGATGTGAAATGGATTCACATTGGACAATTAATTGAAAATGTAATTTATATTTTATTTTGGGTTGTGAATGTGATTCACAATTTTCCAATGGCAAGATTGCAATATTCACAAAATAATTATGAATTATTGTTGTTGAATTATTTACAACAAATGTTGTTGTAAATCTTGGAGATTTCCATGGAATAATGTGATCTCATGAGATCTCATGAGATGGCATGAGATTGCCACCAAATCCAATATTATGGAAGGAGGCAATCTTCATTCCATAATCTCCATGATTGATTGATTTAATTTGGGATTGATTTATATTGATTTATCAATATAGATTTAATCTAAATTAAATTAATTGTTGTTGGCTTTTAGCAATACAAATCTTAGCTATTAAAAGAAACACAAATCAATGAGAGCCATTGGATTTGTGTTGCCCATGGATTGAGATCCATTGATCCCAAAATATTATAAAAGGAGAGACACCTCATTGCTCTTCTTTGCACACAATGCTTGAGAAGCACATCTCTCTTTCTCTCTCTCTCTCTCCCTCTCATGGCCATCCACCATGGATGCCCTATAGAGGTTCTCCATCGCCGCAGCGTCGTCGTTATGCTGCCCGATGGTTTGCTCGTGAAACTCCGTCTACTTTGGCGTGCCTTTCTCGTGAAGAAGACGTCAGATCTCGTGTGTCGAGATCAGGAGATCCACCGCTTGGATCATCAACATGGATTGCGAGAAGCACGCGGTTCATCCCCACGCTCGCAAGCGTCTCCTCCGTCGGATCGGACTTGAGACAGGAGGTCTCTTCGTTTAGAGACTCGATCGCAACCAGGCTTCAAGAGGTAACCCTAATACTTGTTTGTGGTTTAGACGAAACGATTCGAGAAGTGTTCTTGGAGCATGTGGTTTCGTCGCATGAAATTTTTTTTATTTCCGCCGCATAGAACAACTAGTGCGACTAGTCGTTCTTCATCGTATTCGATACAACGCTCACGCTTCCGTGATGCGCTTGAGGATCTAACCATATCCTTCAAGTGGTATCAGAGCCAGGATGACGGTTTTGGATATGATCCATTAACCGAGGACGACTTGGGTTCATTAGGGTTTGCGAAAGTTTTCTTGCATATCATTTTCGCATATTTATTTTGAGATTATTTTCTGCACTGTTTAAATTGTTTAAACAAGAAAATAATAATTGGATTTTGTTTCCCATCAAATAAGGAAACCGTAGGATCTGAGTTTACGTGATTTCGATTCCGTTTGCTCAAGATATGCTCATTTTAGTGAACATGTATCCACTGTTTCGGGGACTACGGATCATGACATAATTAATATGTTAACTGCGGATTTGAAACACTGAAATGCATGCAAACTACTTAGGTTTTGTTGTAAATCAAATTAGCAAACTTTAGAAACTTAATTTGCTTAATTTGGATTTAAATTGATTGAGATATGGTATTTTTAGTAAGTGAGGGTCACTGCTGGAAATACTTTCCTAATCAAGAACCTAGTGATTGTCATTTAATTAATTAGTAAAATTAAATTGTTTAATTTCCTGGAATAATTGTGCATAGATATTTGTGAAATATTTGATGATAATTATTCCCTTAAATGACATTGCCTTAATCAATAATTGATTAGATGTGATCTAGATCACTAATTGGTTACATGATCTACATGATCAACATTCCAACAAACATGTTGCTTGAATAGGACTTGGGATTTGTTTAACAAATCTCATTATAATGTTAATCAAATTTTTTTTGATTATTATTATATGTTATAATTTCAATTGAAGAACCGATGATCATCTCAAGTACAAAGTGATCTATTTTGCATTATCCTTTCCCGAGGTGGATATGGTGTCTAGATGGAGAGCATTGGGGTTGCGGGTTGCAACATATGTGGTCCGTCCCACTCTCGTCGGTACTGGCCATGACAGCGGGTAGGGTTAGTATAATGCTTAAGAAATCATGATGTATTTCTATTTATTAAAATTTGAAATAATACGTATTTGAGATAATACCATAATTCAAGTAACAATAAATTGTTTGTTGGATATTAATTGGATCATTGATTTAATATGATTAGATTAATTGGAATCCAATTTAAAAAATTAAAATACTCTATTATGAATAGAGATGTTATTTCCCTTTGAAGAATTAATCATAATGAATATGATTCATAATGATTAATTAAAATTTGAATATGATATGGAGGATCACATAAGTGACATCCATGGTCTCCCGTCAAGGCGAAGGGTTCCATCGCCAGGGATTGTATATAGGAGACGCCTGTCCGAAATGACAGCTCCTGTATGCAAGCTCATCTGGATTGGGCTCTTCGCTTCTCGAAAGAGTAAGGACGTACGCGTAGTAACCCCAATATTGGGTCCTCATATTATTGGGGTGATATTGGATTGCGCATAGCGAGTTGTATTCCTGTTGACGGTTGGTTCAATTAATGACGTGTCAACATCACCTTAGGGGTGATGGGCCCAGGTGTTAAAGACCGAACTGGGAATGCAAGTTGGACTTTCAAGGTGGAATGTGTTCATGCTTCTTTTTATCCGAGTTGCAGATTCTCATATTATTGGGATGTAACAAAGATAAGGAAGGAGATCCCAGATCTTGCTGAGATATGATGGTAAGTATATCTCTTAAGTAGAAAGTGATTAAGGGAATGAACTTTCAGTGTTGACAAGGCAAGACAACTTTGATACAAAAATTCCTAAATCAAAGTAAAATGTATATTTATATATTTATGTAAATTTCTTATTTCAGATATTCCTTCATTAAACCCACTCAATGTTATATTCAATAATAACCAATAAAATATCAGGGATTGATCTCATGATCCAGATATTGTACTTGCATTGGACACATAATGTATGTGGTTGCAATGTGCAAGTTTTCTCATAATATTGAGGAATGACAATTAAATAGATAATAAGACTACAACCCTAGGGGTTGTATGTGTCTATAGTATTGATCTCATGGGATGTACTTTGGAAGTGACATGTCGATGATGATCACAATTATCGATTAATCCTTATAAAATCTAAGAAGATGTTCTGGCATACATATGTGCTCTTGACATTTAATCATGAATAATGTGGTTCTCTGCATCGTGCAGAATGGTGGCTCTATAAGAGATGATGTATTAAATTGTTTGAATACATACCTGAACCAATATTTTAAGAGTTTAGATGGATGTAGATGATGAGTGTCATCATTCTACTATCTATACTCTATTCATTCATGAAGCTTCATAGTATTCATATTGTATGAATTTAATGAAGCATGTATAAATGTTGAAATGATCTTAAGCAATGGTTGTTTATAGATAAAGGGAGCGCAGTGGAAGCATGGGTCGGACCCGAGTAAGAAGGAAAGTCAAAGAGTTGACCTACTTCTATGACTTCCATATGAAATCCAAAGAGTTGGATGAATGCCAATACTGCAATAAGTTGATGTGTTGATAGTATGACTATCAAGTCTGTCTAGAATCCTTAGAGAAGGACTCAGATGGAGCATCAGAATAATCTACATAAATCATTGATATTGACTTGCTTATTGAATAAGATAAAGTCTTGTAATTGTATCTCAATCTTCTACTACACTTGCAATGAGTTGCATATGTTTTAGAAGACTAGAAAATTTGATCTTAAGGCTTATAGTCATCCACATAGATATTGATGCAATTATTGCAACAATCTCTATCAGATTAAAAGGCTTCATAATTTCAGTGGGAGAGCCCTTAGTCTTAGAGAATGTCTCTATGACCTAGATATTAGAATACACTCATTGTTTAATTCTAAATGTTGGAAATAAACATGAATTCTGTAATAAATCATCATAAAGAGTTATGATGGAGATATTTCAGATATTAATCTAAAATCTAGTGGACTCCACTAAATTAGAAAATTGATGAATGGTTCATTAACATTTCTAAATACTGAAATTGAACCTTAAGATGAATAGGAGGATGGAGATCATTTGACAATAATCTAGCATCGAGTCTTGGACATTTGTTTTTTGATTTGATCAATAGACTAGTAAGATATGAAACTTTAGAATGTCTAAAATTTCAAAACTTACATATTTATGAATATTGTATTCGAAGTAAAATGTCTAATACACCCTTCTTAGAGAATGGTGTAAGATGTCAAGGTATTCAGGATCTCATACATATTGATGTATGCGGATCATCTATATCATAGTAAACATTATGGATATGTGATATCTATTAATGATTATGTATGATTTGAGATTTCTTCTCTTCACCTAAAGAAACCTTTGAAATGTTCAAAGATTTCATAATTTTGGTTTGGAACCAAAGTTTGAAGAAAGATAAAATGAATTTGATCTAATCTTGGTAGCCTGTACCTGTTAGATGAATTCAAAGGATACCTTATGGAGATATGAATATTATTTCTATCTCAATCCTCCTAACATACCTTAACTCAATAGAGTTATAGGGAGATACAATTGGATCATGTGTGACATGATCTTATCAATGATGAATTTTAGCATATTTATCCCTTAGTTTCCTGGTATATATGTGTAGTAGAGATTACAATGTATATCCTTAATAAGGTTCCATGCAACATGGAATCTAGCACTTGAGAGTGTGCTTCATTAGTAAAATAAAGGATGGTATTGGGTACCTACTTTATGACCTTGAGATTCTTAAAATATATCATCTCTGAGAATGTGATTCTTAGAGGTTGAGACTCTTGAGAATAAAGATGAAAATGAAGTGTAGGAACTCATTTGATCTTGAGAAGATAATGAGGCTCCTGAAATTGGAAACTAAAAGGACAATTAAAGATGAAACACTAATACCTCTTTAAATGAGTTTGAGGATGGATTCCATGTGTCAGAGAAATCTGACAATGATCGAACTTCATGTGATGAAGCTTCTGAAGATCATAGCATGGATAGATGGATGTGAGAAATAAAAGTCTAATGTAGACTTCATATACAAGTGTTGCATATGGACCCTCGAGGATCCACCTATATGGATAATACCCATTAAGGTGTAAATAGATCTTCAAGAGAAAGGGAACCTGATGAGAAGGTAGAGACCTTCAAAGCACGGTTTGTAGCCATAAGCTACACACCGGAAGAGAAGACATTTCTTGCGATGAGATTTCCTCTTCGGTGACCATGCTTAAAATAATCAGAATATTGCTAATCTTAGATACACAACTTGACTATTGCATCTTCAAGATGTAAGTCAATATTGCATTCCTCTATGAATACCTCTCTGAGGATATTCACATGAAGTAGCCCCAAGGCTTCATGGTTAAGGAAAGCAAGGTGTGCAAGCTAAGGAATCCATCTATGGAATCAAATGAGCTTCTTGAAGTTGGACCATAAGATTTGATGAAATTATAAATGATATGATTTCAGATGGAATCTTGATGAGCCATGCGAAGCTTAGTGGGAGTGCCATGTGTTCATCATGCTAAATGCAGATGATATCCTAGATCATTTAAAATGATATAAGGATAATAATAAGTGTTTTTATTATCTGGTTGTTCCATAACTTGAGATATGATCTCAAGGATACCTCTTGGATCTTAGTTCTGAAGGTGTTCAGGAACAAAGAGAAGAGGGTATTGGGACTGTCACATTAGTAGTACACCTTGGACATATTCGATTTTATGGAAAATTCCAAGAAAGGCTTCCATCCCTTAAGATATGGTACTGACCTATCTAAAGGGATAGCACCTCAAAGAATTGAGGAAGTAAATGCTAGAACTACTTGCACTTGTGCATCAGTTACGAGAAGCTGAGTGTATGCTAGTTGTGTACAAAAGCTAGATATCTGCCTTGCAGTGGGAGTAGTAAAGTGTTGCTAATCCTACTATGGAAATAAACACTTGATTGCAGTAATAACAAAATCTTCATAGATGACAAGATTTTTGAGATAGTGATCTCAAATTCTTATCTTTAAAAGTTTAAGACCTTGTAGATAGTGATATATAAGGGTCTTAACCCTATGAATATCTTAGGAGAAAGAGATCTCCAGGAATAAGGGTATTCTGATAAGGATTACGGAATACTGGTTAAGGTAACTGTTAAGCTGTAGTGTCAAGGACAATGTAACTAACAAGATTGAGCATTGGTTGCATAAGATGCAACATTCGCATTAGATGCGAGCACTGTTACTGGGGATATGCAAGTACCGTAAAAGGAATTGGCGTAGTCTCGCAGGAACAGAGTGACTGATCAGCTTACCTAGCTATTTTCTAAATAGCCTATGATTGTCACATGAGTGTGGGTTTAAATTATTAGCCCACTAATGACTCTTTGGGCTAGTGGGAGATTGCTGGACGTGCGAGCCCACGACGAGCCATTATGCAATAAATGTTATTGCGAATATCATTCCCTGATCTGAAATGAAGAATGAATAATTTGCATAATAGGTCCCTTAGTACAATTAGGGTTATGTACCATGGCCATCTTAATAATCATACAACTGTCGATTCAACTATTGAATCATAGAGGATGGTGCTTGGATGAATATCTAAGGGGTTAGATTGAGGACTCATCAAGCACCGTCAAATGATTGTTAAGAGATGATCTCCAGCCTGAGTAGGAGATGGCAATCCTTATCTCTAAAGGCTGATATCTGACCGACCTCTTGATGCAGGTCCGCTGCATAGGAATAGAGATTCGGAGGTGTCATATTAGTTAGGTCAAAGAGTTGACTTAATGAGATCGAGATAACCAAAGTCCTATATTGTATGTTGTCACGATATAGGTACGCATCCTTTGACCAGAGACAGATGTGTTACTATATGTCTGAGAATGTACATTTGGCAGACCAATAGGTTGATGACCTAACCAAGGTCTATACATCGGCGCGCTGGTGTGCATATAAGCGTATATGAGTAATACAATCTCTCAAAGGGATCATACATGTTCAGTTACTGAACCGGAAGGCATGAGCTCACTATGAGATATTGGAAAGAATCAAATTCCATGCGCATGGTCGTCTCGCTTTAGAAGCTTGACTGAATTTGTAGGTTTGATATATACTTTTGGAAAGTTTATGATCAAGACCTAGGTATGATATATGCTTTTGGAAAGTATATGATCGATACCGACTCCCAATGATCGAATGAAAAACTTCCTGATAAAACCATGAAGTAGACAGTATAAAGTTGGTCCTATACTTCGGGTTTATTCTGATTCTTCCAGTATGCAGGATGTACAGGTATTGGGAATACCTGAGGGTGATGTGATCATAAACGATTGTATAACCATGACGCTTCCATTCCTAGGGAGTGATGAAACGGGTCTGGATTTTAGTGACTCCTCTTAATAGAGAAGTAATCTGATCTTGGTCTAAATGTTGGACATTGATCTGAATGTGATTCAGATGCAATGAGAAGATTAGATTTGCGGTCTTGATTTAATCAAGCATCTATGGGAGGCCCGCGATCTGGATTTGAGATATGATCTCAACATCCAAGTCACTATACGTGGAACAATACAATCGCCCTGTCCTTATCTCAAAGTATCTGCGGAGAAAGCGCATTATCCTTGAAAGAGTTCAGGATAATTTCATTGTTAATATGTGTATCCGAGCATTGAGAAAATTGATAATTAAATGTGATTTAATTATCATGATTAATATGAATTCGATTCATATTGTAAAGAGAGTTATCTTAGACAATTAAATGAGATTTGATTATCAAAGATGTGAATAATGTGAATATGGTTCACGTTATTTGGGCATATAAGAATAGAGATCGAAGATGATTAAATATGATTTAATTATCATGGATATGAATAATGTGGACAACACTATCCATATTAATCATATATATTATAAATAGGATTTATAATATATAAGAGAGAGCTATTTGTAACTTACATTTGTTAATTAAATGTTGATGTGAATTGGATTCACATTGGACAATTTATTGAAAATGTAATTTACATTTTATTTTGGGTTGTGAATGTGATTCACAATTTTCCAATGGCAAGATTGCAATATTCACAAAAATAATTATGAATTATTGTTGTTGAATTATTTACAACAAATGTTGTTGTAAATCTTGGAGATTTCCATGGAATAATGCGATCTCATGAGATCTCATGAGATGGCATGAGATTGCCACCAAATCCAATATTATGGAAGGAGGCAATCTTCATTCCATAATCTACATGATTGATTGATTTAATTTGGGATTGATTTATATTGATTTATCAATATATATTTAATCTAAATTAAATTAATTGTTGTTGGTTTTTACCAGCACAAATCTTAGCTATTAAAAGAACACAAATCAATGAGAGCCATTGGATTTGTGTTGCCCATGGATTGAGATCATTGATCCCAAAATATTATAAAAGGAGAGGCATCTCATTACTCTTCTTTGCACACAATGCTTGAGAAGCACATCTCTCTCTCTCTTTCTCTCTCTCTCTCCCTCTCATGGCCATCCACCATGGATGCCCTAGAGAGTTTCTCCATCACCGCAGTGTCATCGTTATGCTGCCCGATGGTTTGCTCGTGGAACTCATTCTACTTCGGCGTGCCTTGCTCGTGAAGAAGACGTCGGATCTCGTGTGTCGAGATCAGGAGATCCACCGCTTGGATCTCAACAAGGATTGCGAGAAGCACGCGGTTCATCCCCGCGCTCGCAAGCGTCTCCTCCGTCGGATCGGACTTGAGACAGGAGGTCTCTTCGTTTAGAGACTCGATCGCAACCACGCTTCAAGAGGTAGCCCTAGTACTTGTTTGTGGTTTAGATGAAACGTTTCGAGAAGTGTTCTTGGATCATGTGGTTTTGTTGCATGATTTTTTTAATTTCCGCTGCATAGAACAACTAGTGCGACTAGTCGTTCTTCGTCGTATTCGATACGACGCTCACGCTTCCATGATGCGCTTGAGGATATAACCATATCCTTCACTCCCTACCTCCGCTTGTCCCTGCTAAGTAAGTCAGTAGCCTCAGGTATCGCCCATATCCACTATACTTCTCGTTCTTCTTTATTCTTTCATCTACCTCAGCCGTCCACATTTGAGCCCCAACCATCTGGATGGAGCTCCATTACCCGACCTTATCCGTACAGATCGACTCCTCGACGAATACCTCATCTTCCCTTGTAGTCTGATCATCATAAATCTCAGCCATCAGGGCGAGATTAGGCTCGGGTTTCCTCCTCTCATCTCACCGGAATCCCAAGGCTCCGTTCACCTCCGCTTCTCTTGTTTTTCGCTCAATAAATGTCGTTGGAGTTTCGCCTCTGAGCAGTGTGTCCTTTGCAGGCTTTGGCTCGCGCAGAACACCCCATTTGACCCTGCCATTGCCCAGGCAGAGCTGCTCTAGGTCCCCCTCCATCGCCATGCCCATCTACCAGTCATTGTCACCATCAGAGCATCCCATCGGATGTGGGAACATCTCATGACACTGCGAGACCTTTCAGACCTTCCATCGGGTCAGGGGATCGCCTTCTTGGCTCGATCGAGGTCCACCCAGGAGGTGTTCTTACAGACCTCCTTCCCACCGTTGGATCAGATCTCTCTTCCAGATTCTATCTCAGCCATCCGACTGCCACAACTTTTCCACCATTAGATCTGACACCATCCGACCACACGAGCCTGTGAAGGGTATATTTCTCTTTTACCCTCGCACTTTTATGCTTTGCTATTTAGTCCAACAAATAAAAGTTGTAGTACAAACAGTTTACAGTTTGAACCTCATATTTTCATATATTTGCAGTCTAGTCCTGTTTATTTGAACTCATGTGCGTCTACATGTGGAATCTGGGTTATTTGCAATACTTATCCTGGACTTTGTTATTGATATGGAATGAATGTTTATTTATAGTATTTGCATTTCTACCCATGTGAGTCTCGTTCACGTGATGCGCATGTGTTGGCTTGGCTATTTTGCATTTTAGGCCTTGTATTTATTAACTGCGTTACCGCTTGGCCTAGAACTTTGTATTAATTGCACATAAGTCCCTGTGAACGACCTGTCTCTTATTTAAATATCAAATTAATTCCTAAAATTCTCTAAAAATTACTGTTTACTCTCGTGGATGTGTAGTATTTAGTATAATTTTTGTGGATTAATTTCATTGTATTTATTATTTTTGAAATATAAAAAACCTATAAAAATGTCATGTCTATTTTTGAAAATTCAAAAAATTCAAAAAAATGTCTTTAAAATTCTACAAAAATTCTTATTGTTGTCTTTTTATGTGTTTTATTTACAGTAACATTTTTGTTTTTAGATCCTTACAAAAACCCTAAAAATTGCAAAAGATCTTAAAACTTATAATAATTATAAAAAATTCAAGACAAATAAAAAATCATTTCAATTCCTATTTGTAGCATTTTGTCTCTATTTATTATAAAATTGCTCCCCATGACTTTAGGGCACTTTAAGTAATTTTAATTTATAATTTAGTCCTTGTTATGCACTATTTGTGGTTTTAGTCACTATTTTTATAAAATTATGAAAACTTTTACAAAACTCGAGAAAATTACCAAAAATATTTTAAAACATTAAAAACCTAAAAAAATTTTATATTAATTTTTTGAGAAGCTCTATTATTGAAAATTACAAAAATTTGGAAATTTAAAATCACCAAAAATATGTAGTTTCATTTCTGAATTATGACTAATTGGTACATTTCTATTCTCCTTGTGTTTGACCATGGTGGCTATACCAGGTAAAAATAAATAGCGAAACCACTTACATTTTGTGTGATTGTTTGATCTTTTATTGAGCGGTTTACATTTTTCTTGTTGAGTCTGACTCCTCGATTGGGGTCGCAACGACCTTGATATTTCTCGATACTTAACCCTAGTTGGCGGGTTGCTCATCAGTCACTTAGTGTCTTTGAATCTTCATCTTTTTCTTTTCTTTCTTTATTCTTTTATTTTTTAGAATTAAATATAATATTCATACAATATTCTATACAATATTTTATGTAATTTATAGATTGCTTATTTTGGCAAATTAATGATATATAGATGCATTTAGCTATGTATTTAAGGGTAAAAAGAAAGAGTAAAGGTAGTGAAGTGAGGATTCGTCATCCTCCCACCATAACCGACCTCGTCGTTTTGACACCCTCCTTTGACCATCATCGCGTCCTGGCCCTCCTCCCTCTCGAGAAGTCACCTCCCTCATCAAGCTCTCGACCTCCATCATATGCTTCGATCGTGCTCCGTCTTCTTCTCAGGTATCTTGCCAATCTCCTTCGAGATGAATTGGTACCTTACGATATCTAATTTTTTTCCTAAATATTAATCTTACATTAATTTGTATGAGTGAAACTTTGCATCATTCCGATATATGTGTGATGATATAAAGTATGTTTGATATGATATTTTTAGTAATAATATTCTTGTTATGGAATAGTTCTAATTGATGAGTTGATGCATGCTTAGGAAATTTTCCATGTGTTAGATGCACGAATGAAGAGTTTGTGATTTGCATTATCCATGTCTTCTTATACGCAAGAGTGATGACTTTGTGTTTAGATGCAAGAATTTTCCTTGAATATATGGTTGGCTTAATTTCATATGTAGTTGAAATTGTCTTGGTTTGACATACACTATATGATTACTCTCAATTTGATATATTTTTATAGCACCTTAATTCAAGCACAGTCCCAAGTGTTTTGGTGTGTGTATGCGCACACGTATGTATGCGTGTGTTGGTCCCTTACACTACTACTCGGCTCCTTTACAATTCTCTATTGCCCATGTTTTGGAGGAGATCCATGAGCAAATTTCAAGGACGAATCTTTACTTTAAAGGTCCAAATCAGGATGGATCTTGGGACTCTCTCAAATGATGATGATGCGGACTTGATTTTTACGAATTTGAGTAAAAGAACACGTCATTGTGAATATCAGTTAAGGAGGATAATTTCTCCGTTCACGATGGTAACAGAGAGCTATGTTCAATGCTCTTTTGACACGTTTGAGTATATTAATGTTCTTGCCTTTGTGAGGAATTCATAGAAGCACTCGATGAAGAGGAGGCAAGAAAAGTTAATGTGCTTTTAGGAGTCCTAACATCTGATCTTGGAGGTCTGTAGTGCCCGAAAATTCAGGTCCAACAATTATGGTGTCGATCGCTCTCTCGGCTCTTAGATATCCGCAATCTACTGCATCAATAATTAACCCACAATAATGATCGATGAATCCCTGATTCTCACTCTTTATTCTTTTATTTTAGCTATTTATCTTGGTAAAGCATCATGTAAATCAGTGTAAATACAATAAGCTATCAATTAGCATGCATCTGTTAATATTATATAATTAGCATGTATTTGTGAAAAAGAAAAGAATAAAGGAAAAGAAAAAAGAAGGAGGTATTTAGAATAAATACAGAGTGACCTAAACCCCAAGAGAAGGTCAAGCATTGACCTGATCGCCAAATAAAATAAGCAGAGGGAGATAGGGCTGATGAATACCCATTCATCACTCTTTATTCTTTTATTTTAGCTACAAAACCTATGCAGAACACATGTAGATAGTTGTAAATAGCAATAATTACCATTTTGCATGCATTGTGTAAATACAATAATTAGCATGTTTTTGTGCATAAATAAAAGAATAAAGAAATAAAACAAAAAGAGGGAGATATTTAGAATAAATATTGAGCGACCTAATCCCAAGGGAGGGCTCAGCATGGGCCTGACCGCATAAAAACCCAAGTAGAGAGAGATAAGGAAGCTCATGTGTTTGTACATATAACTGTAAAAATGTAAAAATATTTTCCTCTAAACTAAAAATAAAATTGTGTGACTATTTATGTGTATATATTTGTAAATATAAAATCAAAATAAAAATGGAAAAATAAAAAGAAAACAAAAATAAAATTCACTTCATCATTGTTTATAAACCATGTACAAAGAACCACACATCTATTTATTTTTCCCTTGTAAACAAATAATTAAAATTCAATAAAAATATGTATATAGTCCACATTTCATGATGTAAGTAAATAAAATAAAAATCAGAAAAAATGAAAATAAAATAAAAAGAAATAATAAAAACCAAAATCCACATTCTATATACCATGTATGTATATAAATAAAAGTATTTATTTCACCTTTGTAAATAATTAATAAAAATAAAATAAAAATACCCCTTTATTCCAAATTTTATCTTATAAATAAATAAAACGTAAAATTGGAATAAAATGTACAAAAATAAATAATTAAAAATCAAAAATAAAAAATACATATGTATATACCTGTATATAATAATAATATTTTTAAAAACCTAAATTATATTTCAAAAAAATAAATAAAAATCACTAAAAAATAATTTAAAAATAAAGAAACATTTTTCATGTTTTAAGTTTTTCGAAATAAGGTCATTTATTATTTTTTATTAAATTTCCAAAACTTTAATAAAATCTGAATGCTGATTGGTCCACGGGAATTGTTGACCCCCGGTCAACTCTCCCCCACGGATCTCTTTCCCTGCGGATCCAGCAACCGACCCGAAATCTCGAAATTATCCTGGCTTGATCCGATCTTCTTTTTCCTCAACCCCGGGTCCTGATTAGAGTTGCATCATCCAAGACCCACGCCCGGTGGTTTAGCGTCGGGATCCGATCTCCGACAACACGCCGGACCCTCTTCTTCTCGAACCCCTAGCTGTATAAAGCTTGAGCTCTGCCGCACAATTCACTCCATCTTTGGCACTACTACATCATCCCAGGACCTCCATCCCCTTCCTCTGAGTGACAGCAGTGCGAGGGTGGTGTCGAAGAGAGGAGAGGAGCCCTCCGCCACTGATCCGGCGTCATCTGACCGCCATGCGCCGCCTTGAGCTGCGCCCAAGCCTCGGGTTGTCGACGACCCTCGAGGCGACGACCAGAGCTTCCAGAGCTTCTCCATAGTCGACCACAGTCATCAGGTGAACCTAATTCTTCCTAGCTTCGTCTAATTTTCGATTTCCCCCAATTCACTCCGCCGCCATCTCTCATCTATTCCGACCACGCCGATCATATATTTCCTCGACCGACCTGACCAACATCTTCGCGAGACTTCCCTCCACATTCTTCGCCCATTCGCCCACCTTGGCTCGCCCTGGAGCCAAGGCCCGACCTCCCTCGCTGTCGCTTCGCCGGAGGTCCTCGCCGCGCCTCATCCAGCCACCTACCCTTCCTCTAACTGGGTCGAGGCAGTTTGCCCTCGACCCAGGAGTCCTCTGGTGCAGCTTTGCAGGTCAAAGGGGCTTCATCTGGAGCTCCAAGGTTCGAGCACAGAGGCCCAGCTCCGCCTTCGTCGCCGGAGCTCCTAGGAGCTTCCCGGGGTCATCGGAGGAGCTCAGTAGCTGCGGAGGACCTGGGAGATTCTTTTCCATATTCCAACAGCAGCAGAGGAGGACCCCAGCGAGAGTATCGAGCCGGCGAACTTCGCTGGCGACCTGTTCATCCAGGACCTTCCTCTTGTTGGAAATGCGAGCCCACGGCGAGCCATTATGCAATAAATGTTATTGCAATTCACTCCTTAATCTGAAATGAAGAATACATAATTTGCATAATAGGTCCCTTAGTACAATTAGGGTTATGTACCATGGCCATCTTAATGATCATACAGTTGTTGATTCAATTATTGAATCATAGAGGCTGGTGCTTGGATGAATATCTAAAGAGTTAGATTGAGGACTCATCAAGCACCGTCAAATGATTGTTAAGAAATGATCTCCAGCCTGAGTAGGAGATGGCAATCCTTATCTCTAAAGGCTGATGTTTGACCGACCTCTTGATGCAGGTCCTCTGCATAGGAATAGAGATTCGGAGGTGTCAGATTAGTTAGGTCAAAGAGTTGACTTAACGAGATCGAGATAACCAAAGTCCTATATCGTATGCTGTCAGGATATAGGCACGCATCCTCTGACCGGAGACAGATGTGTTGCTATATGTCTAAGTATGTACATTTGGCAGACCAATAGGTTGATTACCTAATCAAGGTCTACACACCGGCGCGCTGGTGTGCATATAAGGGCATATGAGTAATACGATCTCTCAAAGGGATCATACAGGTTCAGTTACTGAACCGGGAGACATGAGCTCACTCATGAGATATTGGGAAGAATCAAATTCCGTGCGCACGGTCGTCTCGCTTTGGAAGCTTGACTGAATTTGTAGGTTTGATATATACTTTTGGAAAGTATATGATCAAGACCTAGGTATGATATATGCTTTTGGAAAGTATATGATCGATACCAACTCCCAATGATCGAATGAGAAACTTACTGATAAAACCATGAAGTAGACAGTATAAAGTTGATCGAATACTTCGGGTTTAGTCTGAGTCTTCCAGTATGCAGGATGTACAGGTATTGGGAATACCTGAGGGTGATGTGATCATAAACGATTGTATAACCATGACGCTTCCATTCCTAGGGAGTGATGAAACGGGTCTGGATTTTAGTGACTCCTCTCAGTAGAGAAGTGATCTGATCTTGGTCCAAGTATTGGACATTGATCTGAATGTGATGCAGATACCATGAGAAGATTAGATTTACGGTCTTGATTTAATCAAGCATCTATGGGAGGCCCGCGATCTGGATTTGAGATACGATCTCAATATCCATGTCACTATACGTGGAACAATACAATCGCCCTGTCCTTATCTCCAAGTATCTGCGGAGAAAGCGCATTATCCTTGAAGGAGTTTATGGATAATTCTATTGTTGATATATGTATCCGAGCATTGAGAAAATGGATAATTAAATGTGATTTAATTATCATGAGTAATATGAATTTGATTCATATTATAAAGAGAGTTATCTTAGATAATTAAATGAGATTTAATTATCAAAGATGTAAATAATGTGAATGTGATTCATATTATTTGGACACAAGAGAATAGAGATCCAAGATGATTAAATATGATTTAATTATCATGGATATGAATAATGTGGATAGCAATATCCATATTAGTCATATATATTATAAATGTGATTTATAATATATAAGAGAGAGCTATTTGTAATTTACATTTGTTAATTAAATGTTAATGTGAATTAGATTCACATTGGACATCAAATTGAAAATGTAATTTACATTATGTTTTGGGTTGTGAATGTGATTCACAATTTTTCAGTGGCATGATTGCAATGTTCAAAAAATAAATTGGATTTATTTTTTGTGAAATAATTTGCAACAAAAGTTGTTGCAAATAATGGAGATTACATAAAAGGTGAAATAGCCACCTTCCTAATGGAGGAGGGTGGACGGCCACCACTCCCATTAGGAAAGGGAGGCCGTCCCCCCTCTCCACATGGAAGGAGGCTTTCTCTCCTTTCATTATCTCCATGTATTGATGATTTAATTTTGTAATTAAATTGTGTTGATTTATCAACATATATTTAATTCAAATTAAATTAATTGTTGTTGTGCTTTTAGCAACAAATCATGACCATTGAAAGAAACACAAATTGATGTGGACCATTGGATTTGTGTTGACACATGGATTGAGATCCATGGATCCCAAAACCCTATAAAAGGAGAGGCACCCCATTGCTCTTCTAGACACATAAGTTGAGGCAACAAATCTCTCTCTTTCTCATTCTCTCTACACGTCCTCTCTCCATCTCTCTCATGTGGCCGTCCACCATGGATGCCCTAGAGAGGTTCTCCATCGCCGCGGCATCGTCGTTATGCTGCCCGATGGTTTGCTCGTGGATCTCCGTCTCCTTCGGTGCGCCCCGCTCGTGAAGAAGACATCGGATCTCGTGTGTCGAGATCAGGAGATCCGCCGCTTGGATCATCAACATGGATTGCGAGAAGCACGCGGTTCATCCCCGCGCTCGCAAGCGTCTCCTCCGTCGGATCGGACTTGAGACAGGAGGTCTCTTCGTTTAGAGACTTGATCGCAACCACGCTTCAAGAGATAAACCTAATACTTGTTTGTGGTTTAGACGAAACGATCCGAGAAGTGTTCTTGGATCATGTGGTTTCGTCGCATAAAATTTTTTTAATTTCCGCTACATAGAACAACTAGTGCGACTAGTCGTTCTTCGTCGTATTCGATGCGACGATCACGCTTCCGTGATGCGCTTAAGGATCTAACCATATCCTTCAAGTGGTATCAGATCCAGGTTGGTGGTTTTGGATACGATCCATAAACCGAGGACGACCTGGGTTCATTAGGGTTTGCGAAAGTTTTCTTGCATTTCATTTTCGCATCTCTGTTTTGATATTATTTTCCGCACTGTTTAAATTGTTTAAACACGAAAATAATATTTAGATTTTATTCCTCATTAAATAAGGAAACCGTAGGATCTGAGTTTGCGTGATTTCGATTCCGTTTGCTCTAGATATGCTCATTTTAGTGAACATGTATCCACTGTTTCGGGGACTGCGGATCATGACGTAATTAAGATGTTAATTGCGGATTTGAAACGCCTTGAAATGCGTGCAAATCTCTTGGGTTCTGTTGTAAATCAAGTTAGCAAACTTTAGAAATTTACTTTGCTTAATTTGGATTTAAATTGATTGGGATATGGTATTTTTAGTAAGTGAGGGTCACTGCTGAAAATACTTTCCTAATCAAGAACCTAGTGATTGTCATTTAATTAAGTAGTGAAATTAAATTGTTTAATTTCCTGGAATAATTATGCATAAATATTTGTGAAATATTTAATGATAATTATGTCCTTAAATGACTTTGCCCTAACCAACAAATGATTAGATGTGATCTAGATCAAGATTGGTTACATGATCTACATGATCAACATTCCAACAAACATGTTGCTTGAATAGGACTTGGGATTTGTTTAGCAAATCTCATTATAATGTTAATCAAAAATGTTTTGATTATTACTATATGGTACAATTTCGGTTGAAGAACCGATGATCATCTCAAGTACAAATTAATCAATTTGGCATTATCCTTTCCCGAGGCGGATATGGTGCCTAGTCGGAGAGCATTGGGGTTGCGGGTTGCAACGTATGTGGTCCGTCCCACTCTCGTCGGTACTGTCCATGACAGCGGGTAGGGCCGGGATAATGTCCGAGGGATTAAGATGTATTTTTCTAATTATTAAAATTCGAAATAATACGTATTTGAGATAATACCATAATTCAAGTAACTATTAAAATGTTTGTTGGATATTAATTGGATCATTAATTTAATATGATTAGATTAATTGGAATCCAATTAAAATTAAGACACTCTATTATAAATAGATGTGTTATTTCCCTTGGAAGAATTAATCATAATGAATATGATTCATAATGATTAATTAGAATTTGAATATGATATGGAGGATCACATAAGTGACATCCATGGTCTCCCGTCAAGGCGAAGGGTTCCGTCGCCAGATATTGTATGTAGGAGACGCCTGTCCGAAGTGACAGCTCCTGCATATGATCCATTTGGATCGGGCTCTTCGCTTCTCGAAAGAGTAAGGACGTATGCGTAGTGACCCCAATATCGGGTCCTCATATTATTGGGGCGATATTGGATTGCGCATAGCGAGTTGTATTCCTGTTGACGGTTGGTTCAATTAATGACGGGTCAACATTGCCTTAGGGGTGGTGGGCCCGGGTGTTAAAGACCGAATTGGGAGATGCAAGTTGGACTTGTAAGGCAGAATGTGTTCCCGCTTCTTTTTATCCGAGTTCTAGGTTCTCATATTATTGGGATGCAACAAAGATAAGGAAGGAGATCCCAGATCTTGTTGAGATATAATGGTAAGTATATCTCTTACATTGAAAGTGATTAAGGGAATGAACTTTCAGTGTTGACAAGACAAGACAACTTTGATATAAAAATCCTAAATCAAAGTAATATATATATATTTATATATTTATGCAAATTTCTTATTTCAGATAATCCTTCATTAAAACCCACTCAATGATATACTCAATAATAACCAGTAAAATATCATGGATTGGACTCATGATCCAGATATTGTACTTGCAATTGGACACATAATGTATGTGGTTGCAATATGCAAGTTTCCTCATAATATTGAGGAATGACAATTAAATAGATAATAGGACTACAACCCTAGGGTTTGTATGTCTCTATAGTCTTGATCTCTCATCGGATGTACTTTGGAAGTGACATGTCGATGATGATCGCAATTGTCATATAATCCTTATAAAATTTATGAAGATATTCGGGCATACATATGTGCTCTTGACATTTAACATGAATGAGATGGTTCACTGCATCATGCAGAATGGTGGCTCTATAAGAGATAATGTATTCAAATTGTTTGAGTACCTACCTGAACCTATGTTTTAAGAGTTTAGATGGATGTAGATGATGAGTGTCATCATTCTACTATCTATACTCTGGTCATTCATGAAGCTTCATAATATTCATATTGTATGAATTTAATGAAGCATGTATAAATGTTGAAATGCTCTTACATAAGAGATCCTTAGTCTTAAGCAATGGTTGCTTATAGATAAAGGGAGCGCAGTGGAAGCATGGGTTGGACCCGAATAAGAAGTATGGTCAAAGAGTTGACTATACATCTACGACTTCCATATGTCATCCGAAGAGTTGGATAAATGCCAATACTGCAATAAGGTGATGTGTTGATAGTATGACTGTCAAGTCTATCTAGAATCCTTAGAGAAGGACTCGGATGGAGCATCAGATTAATCTACATAAATCATTGATAAGATAAAGTCAAATAATTGTATCTCAATCTTCTGATGACATTTGCAATAGGTTGCATATGTTTTAGAAGACTGAAAAATTTGATCTTGAAGGTTTATAGTTATCCACATGAATACTGATGCAATTGTTGCAACAATCTCTGTTGGATTGATAGACTTGTTAATTTCAGTGGGAGAGTCCTTAGTCTTAGAGAATGTCTCTATGACCTAGATATAAGAATACACTCATTGTTTGTTTCTAAATGTTAGAAATGAACATGAATCTGAGATAGAACTATCATAAAGAGTTATGATGTATATATTTCAGATAGTAATCTAATAATCTAGTGGACTCCACTAAATTAGAAAATTAATGAATGGTTCATTAACATTTCTAAATACTGAAATTAAACCTTAAGATCAATAGGAGGATGAAGATCATTTGACAATGATCTAGCATCAAGCCTTGGACATTTGTCTACTGATTTGATCAATAGACTAGTAAGAGATGAAACTTTAGAATGTCTAAAATTTCAAAACTTACATACTTATGAATATTGTATTCAAAGAAAAATGTCCAATACACCCTTCTTAGAGAAAGGTGTAAGATGTCAAGGTATTCAGGATCTCATACATATTGATGTATGTAGATCATCTATGTCATAGTAAACATTATGGATATGTGATATCTGTTGATGATTATGTATGATATGAGATTTCTTCTCTTCACCTAAGAAACCTTTGAAATGTTCAAAGATTTCATTATTTTTTGGTTTAAAACCAAAGTTTGAAGGAAGATAAAATGAATTTGATCTAATCTAGGTAGCAAGTACCTGTTAGATAAATTCAAAGAATACCTTATAGAGATATGAATATCATTTCTATCTCAATCCTCCTAACACACCTTAACTCAATAGAGTTATAGGAAGATACAATTGGATCATGTGTGACATGATCTTATCAATGATGAATTTTAGCATAATTATCCCTTAGTTTCCAGGTATATATGTGTAGTAGAGACTACAATGTATATCCTTAATAAGGTTCCATGCAAGATGGAATCTAGCACTTGAGAATGCTGCTTCATTAGGAAAATAAAGGATGGTATTGGATACCTACTTTATGACCTTGAGATTCTTGAAATATCTCATCTCAGAGAATGTGATTCTTGGAGGTTGAGACTCTTGAGAATCAAGATAAAAATGAAGTGTAGGAACTCATTTAATCTTGAAAAGATAATGAGGCTCCTAAAAATTGGAAACTAAAAGGATAATTGAAGATGAAACACTAAAACCTCTTCAAATAAGTTTGAGGATGGATTCCATGTGTCAAAGAAATCTGACAATGATCGAACTTCATGTGATGAAGCTTCTGAAGATCATAGCATGGATAGATGGATGTTAGCAATAAAAGTCTAATGTAGACTTCATGTACAAGTGTTGTATATGGACCCTCGAGGATCCACCTATATGGGTAAGACCCGTAAAGGTGTAAATGGATCTTCAAGAGAAAGGGAACCTGATGAGAAGGTACATACCTTCAAAGCATAGTTCGTAGCAATGAGCTACACATGGAAGAGAAGACATTGCTTGCAATGAGACTTGATTTTCGGTGAACATGCTTAAAATCATCAGAATATTGCTAACCTTAGCTACACAACTTGACTATTGCATCTTCGAGATGTAAGTCCAGATTGCATTCCTCTATGAATATCTCTCTGAGGATATTCACATGAAGTAGCCCCAGGGCTTCATGGTTGAGGAAAGCAAGGTGTGCAAGATAAGGAATCCATCTAAGGACTCAAATAAGCTTCTTTGAGATGGACCATAAGATTTGATGAAATTATAAATTTTATGATTTCAAATAAAATCTTGATGAGCCATGCGAAGCTTAGTGGGAGTGCCTATGTGTTCATTGGGCTAAATATAGATGATATCCTGATCATTTAAAATGATATAAGGATAATAATAAGTGTTTTATAATCTGGTTATTCCATATCTTGAAATATGATTTCAAAGATACCTCTTAGATCTTAGTTCTGAAGTTGTTCAGAAGCCAAGAGAAGAGGATAATTGGACTGTCACATTTGTAGTATACCTTGGACATATTCTATTCATTGAAATTCCAAGAAAGGCTTCTAACCCTTAAGATATGGTAGTGACCTATCTTAAGGGATAGCACCTCAAAGAGTTGAGGAAGTAAATGCTACAACTACTTGCACTTGTGCATTAGTTACGAGAAGCTGAGTGTATGCTAGAGTGTACAAATACCAGATGTCTGTCATGCAGTGGGAGTAGTAAATTGTTACTAATCCTATTGTAGAGATAAAACACTTGATTGCAGTAATAATAATATCTTCAAGGATGATGAAACTTAGAGATAGTGATCTCGAAGTCTTATCTTCAAAAACTTAAGACTTTATAGATAGAGATCTAAAAGGTCTTAATTGTAGATACCTTTGGAGATAGAGATCTTCATGAATAAGGGTATTCTAATAAGGATTATGGAAATACTGGTTATAACAATTATTAAGCTATAGTGTCAAGAACACTACAATAGCTTTAACTAGATTGAGTATTGGTTGCATGAGATGCAACATTCGCATTAGATGCGAGCACTGTTACTGGGGATATGCAAGTGCCGTAAAAGGACTTGGCGTAGTCTCGCGGGAACAGAGTGACTGATCAGCTTACCTAGCTATTTTCTTAATAGTCTATGATTGTCACATGAGTGTGGGTTTAAATGATTAGCCCATTAATGGCTCTTTGGGCTAGTGGGAGATTGTTGGAAATGCGAGCCCACGACGAGCCATTATGCAATAAATGTTATTGCAATTCACTCCTTAATCTGAAATGAAGAATACATAATTTGCATAATAGGTCCCTTAGTACAATTAGGGTTATGTACCATGGCCATCTTAATGATCATACAGTTGTTGATTCAATTATTGAATCATAGAGGCTGGTGCTTGGATGAATATCTAAAGAGTTAGATTGAGGACTCATCAAGCACCGTCAAATGATTGTTAAGAAATGATCTCCAGCCTGAGTAGGAGATGGCAATCCTTATCTCTAAAGGCTGATGTTTGACCGACATCTTGATGCAGGTCCTCTGCATAGGAATAGAGATTCGAAGGTGTCAGATTAGTTAGGTCAAAGAGTTGACTTAACGAGATCGAGATAACCAAAGTCCTATATCGTATGCTGTCAGGATATAGGCACGCATCCTCTGACCGGAGACAGATGTGTTGCTATATGTCTAAGTATGTACATTTGGCAGACCAATAGGTTGATGACCTAATCAAGGTCTACACACCGGCGCGCTGGTGTGCATATAAGGGCATATGAGTAATACGATCTCTCAAAGGGATCATACAGGTTCAATTACTGAACCGGGAGACATGAGCTCACTCATGAGATATTGGGAAGAATCAAATTCCGTGCGCACGGTCGTCTCGCTTTGGAAGCTTGACTGAATTTGTAGGTTTGATATATACTTTTGGAAAGTATATGATCAAGACCTAGGTATGATATATGATTTTGGAAAGTATATGATCGATACCAACTCCCAATGATCGAATGAGAAACTTACTGATAAAACCATGAAGTAGACAATATAAAGTTGATCGAATACTTCGGGTTTAGTCTGAGTCTTCCAGTATGCAGGATGTACAGGTATTGGGAATACCTGAGGGTGATGTGATCATAAACGATTGTATAACCATGACGCTTCCATTCCTAGGGAGTGATGAAACGGGTCTGGATTTTAGTGACTCCTCTCAGTAGAGAAGTGATCTGATCTTGGTCCAAGTATTGGATATTGATCTGAATGTGATTCAGATACAATGAGAAGATTAGATTTACGGTCTTGATTTAATCAAGCATCTATGGGAGGCCCGCGATCTGGATTTGAGATACGATCTCAATATCCATGTCACTATACGTGGAACAATACAATCGCCCTGTCCTTATCTCCAAGTATCTGCGGAGAAAGCGCATTATCCTTGAAGGAGTTCATGGATAATTCTATTGTTGATATATGTATCCGAGCATTGAGAAAATGGATAATTAAATGTGATTTAATTATCATGAGTAATATGAATTTGATTCATATTATAAAGAGAGTTATCTTAGATAATTAAATGAGATTTAATTATCAAAGATGTAAATAATGTGAATGTGATTCATATTATTTGGACACAAGAGAATAGAGATCCAAGATGATTAAATATGATTTAATTATCATGGATATGAATAATGTGGATAGCAATATCCATATTAGTCATATATATTATAAATGTGATTTATAATATATAAGAGAGAGCTATTTGTAATTTACATTTGTTAATTAAATGTTAATGTGAATTAGATTCACATTGGACATCAAATTGAAAATGTAATTTACATTTTGTTTTGGGTTGTGAATGTGATTCACAATTTTTCAATGGCATGATTGCAATGTTCACAAAATAAATTGGATTTATTTTTTGTGAAATAATTTGCAACAAAAGTTGTTGCAAATAATGGAGATTACATAAAAGGTGAAATAGCCACCTTCCTAATGGAGGAGGGTGGACAGCCACCACTCCCATTAGGAAAGGGAGGCCGTCCCCCCTCTCCACATGGAAGGAGGCTTTCTCTCCTTTCATTATCTCCATGTATTGATGATTTAATTTTGTAATTAAATTGTGTTGATTTATCAACATATATTTAATTAAAATTAAATTAATTGTTGTTGTGTTTTTAGCAACAAATCATGACCATTGAAAGAAACACAAATTGATGTGGACCATTGGATTTGTGTTGACACATGGATTGAGATCCATGGATCCCAAAACCCTATAAAAGGAGAGGCACCCCATTGCTCTTCTAGACACATAAGTTGAGGCAACAAATCTCTCTCTCTTTCTCATTCTCTCTACACGTCCTCTCTCCATCTCTCTCATGTGGCCGTCCACCATGGATGCCCTAGAGAGGTTCTCCATCGCCGCGGCATCGTCGTTATGCTGCCCGATGGTTTGCTCGTGGATCTCCGTCTCCTTCGAGTGCGCCCCTCGTGAAGAAGACATCGGATCTCGTGTGTCGAGATCAGGAGATCCGCCGCTTGGATCATCAACATGGATTGCGAGAAGCACGCGGTTCATCCCCCGCACCGCAAGCGTCTCCTCCGTCGGATCGGACTTGAGACAGGAGGTCTCTTCGTTTAGAGACTTGATCGCAACCACGCTTCAAGAGGTAAACCTAATACTTGTTTGTGGTTTAGACGAAACGATCCGAGAAGTGTTCTTGGATCATGTGGTTTCGTCGCATAAAATTTTTTTAATTTCCGCTACATAGAACAACTAGTGCGACTAGTCGTTCTTCGTCGTATTCGATGCGACGATCACGCTTCCGTGATGCGCTTAAGGATCTAACCATATCCTTCACCTCTGGCGTCCGATCATCCCCTTCAGCTCCATATTAGATCAAATCCTTCTATTTGAGGGAGACCCACGACCGTCAGATCCTTTGGAGGCTGATCAGGATCGCACGTTCAGACGAAGAGGAGCCTTTGATCCACTACCGTCCGATCTCAACGTGGCTTCCTCCTCGCCGTCCATCCAGACGAAGGGTTGTCACGTCTCCTGCGACCGTGAGATTATCCACGTGGCCAATCCTCAGCCCTCTGATAATAAGGGGTAATTTATACTTAGGCCCCTCCTATTTTGCATTTACTTTTTAGTCCTGTAAATATTTTCAGTAGTTATTTTTATTTTGTAAAAGTTGCACTTAGGACATGAACCTTTCTGGTATTTACATTTTCATCCCTGTTTGTGTGAGATACGTGCGTCGTCACGTGAATTTTGGAGAAATTGCATTGTATGGGCTGATGTTTCTGAGTGTTTACTGAATGAAATATATTTTCTGATATTTGCATCCATGCCCCTATGAATGTTTTTATTCGGCATGTGTTGAATTCTTTGGGTATTTGCAACTTCTTCCTTGGGCTTTTAGCACGTGTTGCTAATAAGTCCTTGGAAGTAAGTTTTATTACATTTAGGTCCCTCTGTGCCCATACCACGTGCAACGCGCGTGGGGTCTTGGACTTTTTGCATGAGGGACCCCCAGCTTCTTGATTACTTTTCGGCCCCGGCAAGTATGTTTTATTACGTATAGGTCCCTGTGCGCTGTGAGACACTGTGCCAATTAAATAAAATATCAATTCAAGTCCAAATTGTGTGAAAATTGGATACGTGGCTCCTACCACTGTATAAAATTTTCACCATAAATTTGGTACATTTTTTATTCATTTTTCTATTTTTAAAAATTCAAAAATCATTTTTTTGTGTCTTTCCAGATTATAAAACCATAAAAAATATAAAAACTCTTCCAAAAATTCTAAAAAAATTAGGATTTGTTATTTTGCGGTGTTTGATTTTCTGTGCAGTTTTGGCTATTTTTGGACATTGAAAAACCTTAAAAATTAAAAAACCCTTAAAACTCATAAAAATTCTAAAAACATTATAGAAAATCCAAAAAATCATAAATTCTTTTGCTGAATTTTCTTTGTTATTTGTAGTTTTATAAAATTACTCCAGGCTGTGATTGGACCATTTGATATTTTTCAAGGCCCTTTGAAGCCTGGCTGGACAGTACCTCACTATTCTTGCCTTCTTTCATTTTTAGAAAATTCCATAAAAATTATAAAAATCTCAAAAATTCACCAAAAACAAAAATATAAAAAACATAAAAATAATTTTGTTTGAATTTTGGAGCTTTTTAAAGTGTTTAAATAATTGTTGATTGTGATTGTTTCTGTCCTTTTATTACTTTCCTCCATTATTAAAAATTCAAAAAAAAATATAAAAATAAATAAAAACCACCAAAAATACTTGTTTTTGCCTTGTTTCATTTTTGACTACTTCGTAGACCGCAAGGCCAATTCGTGCTTCCCGAGTCTGACCTCGGGTGCTACACCGGGCTAATCTCATAGCCATGGCCACTATTTTGCTTTCATTGTTTTATCCGTGTTATTGGTGGTCTGATCCTTATTTTTCTTGTTGAGCTAAGTTATCTCTCGATCCGGGTCGCAACGACCCGAGTGTGATTTTTATCAGATCCGGATAGTGGGACTTTTCGGGCTCATCAGAATGGCACCGTTGTCGGGGAGCTCGGCTTAGTAGTCGCTTTCGATTTTTCTGCGGTTTTCTTTTTCGCGGCTTTCTGTATATATTTTTGTATATATTTTACCTGACTTGTTTATATATATAATATGGTTTGACATTCTATTTATTTACTTGCGAGGGCCCGAGGATCGAGGCGGCTTCTTCGGAAGCCGACGCAACCACGAGAGTTGGAGGCGGCTTCCTTCTCTACGAAGCCATAGGAGAACGCAAGGAACCGAGCAGGAGTGCGGAAGCCGCGGAATAGCCGCGTAGATTAACCGTAGATTAGGTTTAGTTTAGATTTACTTTCAGCAAACTATTTGTAATAATACAGGGACTTCGACATGACTTGGACACTTGACGGTTTTCGAGGTCTATTTCGCCGAGCACCGGTGTGCTCGGGGGACCTCACCGATTTTTCACGATTTTATGCGGTTTTCGACCGTTTATTTACTGCTTGTCTGATTTACGCGGTTTTCAGCCTTAGCTTAGGATTTTACTTAACTGTGACGTAATTAATTAGGATCCAAACACCTTAATATCTGCATGTTCCCATAGTTCGAATAATTGGATCTAATTAATTAATTAATTCACAAGAAAAAGCCGGCTTATTAGAGCTCTGGTCCACGTGCCTTGAGGTGTCACATACAACGCATGCAGGATCCATTGTGGCGGACACCGAGTGGCTCCCAAGATAGGACTCTAGACCTAGGCTAGAGTACCCGGCTACCGTTCTTTCGTGTAGAAATTGCTCTGCTAGGGACGGTTTTCCGCATGCATCATATAGGTAGTTTATATTCTGTCTTTTATTTTATGCGCGGATCACCCTGCATGTAGACTGCTGGAGTCAAGTACGCATTTCTTACTCTGCATGCATCATTGATTCTCGCGCATCGGCTTTTTCGTCTTCTCCACCTATTTTGGACTTAAAATAATCAGGAGAATCGAAAAATTCGTTAGGCGTTGTTTGATATTGAAAAATACTTAAAAATCAAAACTATAAAATTGGGACAGCTAATCCAACTTGACCCTAAAAGACACTCACTTAAAAATTTGTCTTGGGGAGAGCAACCCCCTCATTGTCTGGTTTGCATCTGCGAGAGAGTGACCCGCACACTAGGCTAGAGCCATATTCGAGCCTCGATCAGACTACCGGCCTTTTATACGGGACAATCTTTTCGGTGGATTGGATTCCCAACAGGTCATGTAACCGCTCTGCTATCTTGACTTGATCTCCTAATAAAAACTGACAAGATAATTGACTAAACTCTTAAGATCTTCAGCTCGCGTTGAGTAGGTGAATCCGGGGTTTGTTTGCTCATCATAGTTGTTTCCAGATCCCATCCGCCCGACTCGCCAGATCACGATGATAAGCAGGAGGTCCCTTGGGCAGCCTCTGACTGCACCGCTTTTTAGCACCCCAGCCCATTCATCTAGGTCAGTTCGCGAGAGCTCAGACCCGCTCTCCGAACCCAAGTTCGACTCCGCCCTGTTCCCCCTTGACCACCCTTCTACCACTCCTGAGACACGAGTGCTAGATGCGAGACAACAGACAAATGATTTATCGGCACCTGAGTTTGGGTCTTTTGCCTTTGCAGAGACCATGGCCAACAGTAGCGATGACCGCACCGGAGGCCCCCGAGGAGAGTAAACATTTATCCTGGACCAGGGTGCGATCAACAACACCCTGATCGCCTCCCTGGAGATAGTGCAACAACAGTTGAGGGATTAGGGTGCATTTATGATAGAGATGAGGAGAGAGATGGAGGAGATGAGAGCAGACCGTGAGCAGCGCGACCCAGGAGACGGACCGAGGATACCCGATGGTGCGGCAGCAGCCGCAGCAGCAGCAGTAGCAGATCTGCCGAGACTGATGCGGGAGTTGCACAACCCCGGATCGACTTTGACGCATCGTTGGATCGTACTACCAGCTATCGTGGGGGACTTCATGTTCTCCCCGAACACTCTTCAGCTTCTACCCCGGTTCCATGGGCTCGCCACAGATGAGCACCATCTCCATCTCCAGGAGTTCGAGATGATCTTCAGCACCATCCATGACCGTTAGGTGGACGAGGATACCATCAAGATGATTGCTTTTCCTTTCTCCCTAGAAGACAGAGCAGCCAACTGGCTGAAGCACTTAGGGAGGTTTGTTTACACGTGGAAGCTGCTCCGCACCGAGTACTTGAACAAGTACTATCCACTCGGGCGGACGAACGCAGCGAGAGCTCTGATCATCAACTTCTCCATGCTCCCCAACGAGCTGTTTCACGAGGCATGGGAGAGGTTTAGAGAACTTACCGACAGATGCCCGCACCATGATATCTCGAAGCCGAACCTTGTTCAGAGCTTCTTTTACGGGTTGACACCAGAGTTGCAGGGCCTAGTGAACGCTTCTTGTGGCGGGTCCTACTTCACCAAGGATCATGATCAGGTCTGGGCCATCTACGAGGAGATGGACGAGAACTATACAATGATGTTCCAGATCAGACTCTACACTCAGGGACGCCCCCAACCCCAGACCGTGCAGTACCAACAGATAGCACGGGTCGACGCCGGTCCTTCTCCTTCGTCAGCAGCAGCCGCACAGGCCAAGTCCACAGCAGCCGACATGGACATTATCAGTGAGAAGCTGGACCGGATGGAGATTATAGAGAAGAAGCAGTGTCAGAGCATATCGCAGATGGATCAGATGACACACACACTGAGTGACCTGAAGACACAGATCATGTGTCTCCAGGAGGCAGAGACGGCTTCTCAGCCCCGTCTTCAGTCACGAGGAGATCCAAGTGGCAGTGGCAGCTCATCCCAGTGCTCCAGCTCCAGTCAGCCTAGACAGGTCCACATTGTACAAGCGGAGCCGTACCAGCAGCCACAACCTTACTACCAGACACCACCATCCCCAGACACTCAGATGGTGGTTTACCATCC
This sequence comes from Ottelia alismoides, assembly GCA_037367405.1. Lineage (NCBI taxonomy): Eukaryota > Viridiplantae > Streptophyta > Magnoliopsida > Alismatales > Hydrocharitaceae > Ottelia > Ottelia alismoides. The sequence goes on along the minus strand of JAZKJV010008174.1, from coordinate 278,466 downwards.
AGATCAGCCTCTGGCAGTACTCCTGCCACCCTCTTACGTGCCAGAGCCGTTGATGGTCCTCAACGTGATTTGGCATGACCGACCCCAGCCCGGTATCCGACGAGACCATCCCGGATTCCGTTGGTCGGCCGAAGGTGCCAGTTCCCAACAGCAGCCTTCGGGTCAGGGTGGCCAGTATGGCCATCAGTGAGATCACCAGCAGTAGCCCCCAGTGTACCAACAACAGCAGCAACAACAGTCATCCTAGTATGGTTCTCGTCCCTATCAGCAGGGACATTCTTGGAGGTGTGATCAGCCTCAGCAGCAGTTTCATCCACAACAATACCCCTCTCACCCGCAGCACCAGCCACAACAGCAGCCTCACTGCCAGCGAGGCCACCCGTCAGGTTCTCATGGGCCATCCTATGAGAACCCAGCCTTAGACGATATAGCCCTCCTCTTGACTGACCAGCAGGCTACCTTTAGACGGGAGATGGATGAGTTCCGCCAAGAGGTGCGGGAGATCGTGAGAGGGAAGGCCGCCATCCTTGCCCAGATTGAGCCGAGCTCGAACAACCTGAAGAGAAAATCTGAACAGGTAGATTTCACAGAGTATGCCACTCCTAGTGATGCTTTTGGTGATATGTCTGCATATCTGTTTGATACTGACTTTGTCACACTTAGGAGCGGTAGGATGCCAGTAGGCGGTGCCTCGTCTGAGCGACACCACCAGGCCACTTCCAGAGCGCCAGGCGAGGAGGAGCGCGGTACTGATGCCACGAGAGATGATGACGGTGGTGCTGACGCCACCATGGATGTTGATCCACACAACGGTACTGAGGCCGTCACTTCACCAGATGGAGGAGGTGGTACTAATGCCACCATTGTTGTCGAGCCAGAGCGCGGTGCTGATGCCGTGAGTCGACCTGCCGAGGGTGGTGCTGATGCCACCGTTTCTAATTCTGCTAGTCCTATAGTCTTTCCATCTGTTCTTGTATCTCGGGACTTATCTGACAATAAAGGAAAGGGTTTATTTTCTTCTGATCCACCTGTGGTGCATGATGATGTATGTGTGGATTATGCCGAGCTTGAGCATCCTAGACCCTCTCCTAGTCCTTCATCTGAGAAGGACCCTGTGATCCCCTTTCCACGAGCACTTCACATGGGAAAGGGGAAGAAAATAGAAAATCCCAAAAAGAAGCAGCAGGAAGAGTTCAGCCAGTAGATGATCGACAGATTTCACATTCAACTGACTCTTCAGGAGGCCTTGGAGCACATCCCTCTACTCCAGAGATCACTCAGACACAGGACTACAGTTAGGAGGAAGAGGAGAAACCACTAGTCAGAAATCCATGTGCTTACCCGGGCCACGTGTTTCACGATTCAGAACCGTTTGCCGACCAAGAGGCCAGATTCAGGAGCCCCGTATGTCAGATGCCATATCCGTGAGTGACGAGTCGCTAAATACGCTGTTTAATTTGGTCACGTTGTAATACGTGTACTTAGCGATTCAATCAGAACCGAGAGAAGATCTCCGTGAAGAGTGTCTCGACTTAATTTATATCCCGGGCAAGTCCGGGGTCGAACACAGGGAGGCAAAGGAACAACTTGGGTTTAATTTGAAAATAAAGATCTAGATTTCCAAGTGGTATTTTTTTAGATTTTTTTTAATGCAAATGCAAGTGAACCAAGACACTTAGAAAACACAAACAAGGCCAAATTAATTTTAATGGAAAAGAAGTCCAATTTAGCCAATTTGTATTTTTCCTAGAATCCTAATCCAGTGATGAATGCAAAACATATTTTTTTAGAATTTTAGGGGTTAAAATGCAATAATGAAAAATGCACACTTTTTATGGGTTTTTTTGCAATTTCTCACACAAACAGTAAGCAAAAACATGAAAAAATTACTGGAATATAAACATGATGCAAAGAGACTACAGTAATATTTTTGGATTTTTTTGACAAGTTATGAATTATATATATATATATTTTAGTGGAAACAGAGTGACAGTGAGTAATTAATTTCTAATAAATCCACGTTATCAAATTAATCCGGGAGCAAATTATCTCAAGTAGATATTTTCATGTGGCATACAGGAGACTTGAAATTTTGCGAAAATGATGTATGTGGATTTAATTAAAAATAAAATACTAATTTCACTCTAAGATTTATTTCAGGCACAAGACAACTCCATTTTAGATGAAATTTGGACAGTATGTTCTTCACATATCAAGGGTCATATATAATTTTTGTGGAATTTTTAGAGCAACCGTGTGTGAAATATTAATTTAAGAGCACGGAATGGGTAAACTATGAAAAATTTCAGTTTAACAATTTTAATTAATTACCCATATCTCACAAAAATACAAATAAATACCCACAATGTAGAGAATTAGTTGTTCAACATGAAAGTATTTTTCATTGAATATAAAGATGCAAGATAGGTGTCCAAATTAACAAGAGAACACAGGGGTGTTTGTGCAAATACAGAAATTAAAAAGGAACTCAAACTTATGTACAGGGACTGATATGAAATATTCTAAACTTAGAATAAAAAAAAACGCAATTTTTACATTAAAAAAAATAAGGAAAAAGTGACCTTCTTCTTCACGGCTATGCACATGAAGAACCCACCCAAAGGGAGGGGAGTGGGACGGCCGGCGGGGCAGAAGGCGGCGCGGCGTGCGACGAGGCGGCGCGCGACGGTGCCGGTGGAGGTCGGAGGCGTGGGTGGACGACGGCGTCTGCTGGAAGGGGCGGCGACGCGGCGCGCGACGGTGCCGGTGGAGGTCGGAGGCATGGGTGGCCGATCGCGCGGTCGCGCGCGGAGGAGAGCTGGGGTGCGGCGGCGGAGTCGGTGGACGATGGCGTCTGCTGGAAGGGGCGGCGACGCCGCGTGGTACAGGCGGTTCTGGAGGGAGCGGCCGGCGGTGGCGAGGTCGGCCGCGTGGTGGCGCTTGGACCGGCGGAGGCGGGCGGCGGAGCCGCGCACAGCGGCGAGGCCGGCTGGAGCTCCCTTGGTGGAGGTTGGCGGCGGCGGTGGGTACCTCCCACTGCTGCTGCCGTATTTTTTTCTTTTTTTTTAGAATTTTACTGCTGTAAAAGACTTTTTTTTGTTTAAATTTTTTTTATTTTATTTTTTTTTTAATTTTGTTAAGAAAGGGAATATGTTAAAAGAAAACAGTGAGATGAGATGAGATGGTGGTGGTGAGGATGATAAAACAAACAAATGATGACGGTGATGAAGATTATGAACTAAACAGATGAAGGATTTGGGGGGGGGGGGTGAATTTGATGTGATAAATATAAAAAAAATGCAAAACTAACAAGATGATAAAAAGTGAGACGAAAAATTACCTACGATGAACGCGGGCGCCTATGGAGTGCTCTCGTGAGAACGGTCTTCGCTCGAATTGCCGGCGTGCGATGAGCTCGAGCAGCGCGCGGTTGCGGCTGCGATGTTGGACAAAAAGCCAACGGATCACACCGGAGAGAGGGCCGTCGTCGCTCGACCGCGGTTGCGTCGCTGTCACCGATTCAACTCAGGGAACTAGGCTCTCCTCACATAAAGATGGATCAAAGGCAAATTGAGGAGGATGGAATGTATATAAAGAGATGGAAAAAAGGGAAGTTAGAATTAAGATGGAGTGGGATGGAGGTTAATAAAATGGTGGAGTTGAATTAGAAGTTAGAAAAATGGTGGGGTTGAATGGAGGTTGGTGGTATAGAGTTGAATGGTGGTTATTGTAGAGAATGGAAATTAAATAAATAAATAATGATATAAAGTATGCTACTTTAAATACAACAAAAATAAAGAGGGAAAAAATGGTGAATTTACAAGTGAATACATACAGCATGTACATTTTTTTTGCTTTTCTAATATGTATTTTTTTCTTTTTAATAAGAGATATTTACAACGGAAAAAATACAATAAAATAGTATAATCAAAATATAACACAAGTATGATTTTTTTTTGTATTTTTACTAATTAAGAAAGATAAAATAAAAATGAAGAAAGAATGAATATATACATAATATACAATGTACATCTAGGTCCCAAAACCCAACTTTTGCAAATGAGCTCCGATTTTAATGAAACCACTTCCGTTGGATAGATAATTTTCTAACTTGAACTTTAAAAGTGAGTTTGGTGAATTTGGAGTTCATACGGAGCGGGAATTTAGCTTGGAAGTTGGTCTTTACGGCTTTTTCCCATTGGGATCTAGGAGTATTTATTTGAGATAAAATTTGTTTTGTATTTTTGTATTTTTATATACATTGATATGAACATGTTGGAGAAAGAATTCGCCAAAAAGGAGTTTATATGAAATTATTAAAAATACATAAAGTTTTGAGCTATTTACATGTATAAAACTCCTTTGATTTTGCGGCTTTTTATGTGTAATTTATTTTGTACAATCTAATATACAATAATTAGTGAGTTTTATTTACAAGAGTCATTTTGTTAATTTATTGATTTTATGGACATTTATTAGGGAATTTACTCGTGGATTTTGCTAAGATCAATATATTGAGATGATGAATCGTGGATTCATCACCCCCCTATACTTAAACTTTGCTAGTCCTCGAGCAAATAAAGAATGAATAAGTTGGGTTAACCCCTGACTGTGCATGTGAATACAAGACTTGATCCGTTCAAGAACTCTTGGTTTTAGAAATCCTAAAATTCTAAGCTGAACCAAGCTCTAGTCAAAAGGTATCCAATCTCCCTAATCATCAGACTCTCTTTGTATACATATATAGTAGGGATATGACTTTAAGTGTTGACCGCAGTTACAAGAGTAGAGTCACAACGTCACCCAAGGTTCCAGTCCAAGAGATTCTCCTAAGGACCCGATCCTCAACACTAGGGAATAAATCATTTCTTGCATCCAATCCACCGTCTCTTTAGTTGTCAGACTTAAAAGTGTAGATGGAAGGCCAGTTGATGGAGGGCATAGGATTGTGTCATTTCTTCTCTCCCTCTCATTGGAACAAGGATCCTCTCGAGTGCCTTATTACTCAACGCATTTTTTTGGTGTTGATCAGTGCGTCCGTCAAGAGAAGTTGGAGCCGTCTGCACTTGTTTTCCTGGGAGTACACCGGGGTGTGTCTTTTTTGAGTATCTATTATACCTTCTACACCCAGACTTGTAGCATTTACGATGCAGAGCCCTTTTTTGGTGCAAGCCCGACTCCTGGTCCTAATAGCGGTGGTCCAAGTGGACACTTTTGAAATGGTTGGGAGCGCTCGCCTTTGGTGGAAGCTCTTTGATAATTGATTTTGTATGGAATGAGAGCTTTTCTTTGACATTTCATTGATTTGTAGTATTTTTGGCTAGCTCCACTGCTTTTACCAAGAGTTGGCGCACACTGATCAACATTTTTTATTTTATCACACCCTGGCACATAGGTAGATGTCAAGAGATAGTATAAGAACCATGTTCTCATAATGGCTAAAGATGCTGACACTCAGGTTTCATGAAGCCTTCATTGATTTTATCCCATCCTCGAGCATCATCAAATCAAGTCCAAACTCAAATCCCTCATCCTAGATCCTCAAGTGAAATTTCAACTCATCTCATCATAACTGCAGTCGTGTATGTGAAGTGCTGATCATATTCTTAAGGTAGAGACTAAGCATGCAATATAGCACACAAATCTTTCAAACTAGGGAAATGTGAATGATTAAGTCCAAGACCCTAATGACTAAGGCTGGTTAACTCAAAATCTCAAGACCTCATAAACCAAGTGTTCTTTGAACATCACTAGTCTTGTGTGAAAGTGAATGTGTCAGGGGTTAAACCAACTTATTAGTTAGTTTTTTAGTGTTTTTTATGAGTTTTACAAAAAGTGTTTTTTTTTCAAAAAGATTTTTTTGACAAACAAAGGCAAAGAAGTTTTTTTTTGTTAGAAAAGTTTTGCTCTTTTTTTTTCAAGAGTTTTTTTTTGAAAGATATGTAGATAAGAAAGGACCCTTTTTTTTAAAGAGGATTTTTTTTTGAAAAGTTTTTTTTTTGAGCGGGACGGCCGGCGGGGCAGAAGGCGGCGCGGCGCGCGACGAGGCGGCGCACGACGGTGCCGGTGGAGGTCGGAGGCGTGGGTGGACGACGTCGTCTGCTGGAAGGGGCGGCGACGCGGCGCGCGACGAGGCGGCGCGCGACGGTGCCGGTGGAGGTCGGAGGCGTGGGTGGCCGATCGCGCGGTCGCGCGCGGAGGAGAGCTGGGGTGCGGCGGCGGAGTCGGTGGACGACGACGTCTGCTGGAAGGGGCGGCAACGCCGCGTGGTATAGGCGGTTCTGGAGGGAGCGGCCGGCGGTGGCGAGGTCGGCCGCGCGGTGGCGCTTGGACCGGCGGAGGCGGGCGGCGGAGCCGCGCACGGCGGCGAGGCCGGCTGGAGCTCCCTTGGTGGAGGTTGGCGGCAGTGGTGGGTACCTCCCACTGCTGCTGCCGTATTTTTTTTTGTTAGAAAAGTTTTGCTCTTTTTTTTTCATGAGTTTTTTTTTGAAAGATAGGTAGATAAGAAAGGACCCTTTTTTTTTAAAGAGGATTTTTTTTGAAAAGTTTTTTTTTTGAAAAATATAGATAAATAAGAAAGGACACATTTTTTTTGAAAAGATTTTTTTGAAAAGATTTTTTTAGAGCAAATAAGAAGAGAGAACAAAAAACACACTTTTTTTTTGAAAATTTTTTTTAGTTTTTGAAAAAGTTTTTTTTACCCACCCCATAATTATTGTATAATATATACAAAAATACGTGAAAGTACGAGCTATGGGTAAAGTATATATGTAATATATACACGCCCCCCTATACTTAGCATGTGCTATGTCCTCATGGCACAAGAAGCGAGAAAAAGACATAGCTCGTGCTAAGCGTAGGATGGCTAAAATAACAAATAGTATAGAAGTCGATCCGCCCCCCCTATACTTAGGCTCTGGACAGCCTAAGTGTAGAAGAAGAGAAAAAATGGGGCGGACGAGGTCAAGAGGAGAAATGGATGAGTATGTACACACGGCGAGCATCGGCTCCCCCTATACTTAGGCTCTTGGTAAGCCTAAGTATAGGACAAGAGTAAGTGTAAGAACCGATGTGATCTGAAGAATATACAAAGAACGGCGAATGTACACGAGGAATGAATCTTCTAAGATGTTGAATCTTGATTCTGCGTCTTCATGATGAGTAATATGATATATCTGCTCTGTGCTCACTCTGCATGAAGTTGATGACCTCGACTTGGACTAACTGCTCTTTTGAATCAATAAAATGCTTCAACAGTTGTCCATTTACCAAATGAGACTGTGCACCATTTGTGAGATCAGCTATCTCTACACTTCCATTCTCGTGCACTTTCTTAACAACAAAGGGACCCGTCCATTTAGATTTGAGCTTCCCATGGAACATCTTCAACCTGGCATTGAACAACCATACCTTTTGTCCAGGGACAAAGTCTTTGCACCTAATGTGTTGATCATGCCATCTCTTTACTTTGTCCTTATAAATCAAACTGTTGTCAAATGCCCTGTTTCGGATTTCCACGAGCTCGTTCAAGTTCAAGTCTCGAAAAAGCTTCCCTAGGTGACAACTCCAGTTAATCTTCTTAATTGCCCATTCGGATTTATGAATCAATTCTGCGGGCAAATGGCATGGCTTGCCATAGATAATTCTAAATGGTGAAGTACCCAATGGTGTCTTGTAGGCTGTCCTATAGGCCCACAGAACTTGGTCCAAAAGCTGAGACCAGTTCTTCCTATCAGGACGAACCAATTTCTGCAAAATACTCTTCACCTCTCTGTTCGAAACCTCTGCCATGCCGTTGGACTGTGGGTGGTAAGGACTAGTAACTCTATGCTCAAATCCATAGTCCTTAGCTAAAGATCTCATATCTCGGTTCACAAAATGGCTACCCCCATCAGATATCAAAACTTTTGGCACCCCGAACCTAGCAATAATATGATCTCTCACAAACTTACAGACAGTCTTGCTGTATGCGGTTCGGGTTGGGATAGCCTCCACCCACCTGGATAAATAGTCAACCGCCAACAATATGTACTCATGTCCTTGGCTGTTGGGAAAGGGACCCATAAAATCTATGCCCCATGCATCAAAAACATCACAAATAATCATCGGTTGCATAGGCATCTCATCTCTCTGTCCAACTGTCCCTCCCATACTTTGACAGATCGGGCACGACCGTACAAAATCAATGGCATCTCTAAACAAGGTCGGCCGATACAATCCACATTGAAGTACTTTGTGAGCGGTTCTCTTTCCCGAATGGTGTCCTCCAGCCTCAAGTGAATGACAATATGTGAGGACACTCTGATATTCCTCCTGAGGAATACACCTTCTCCAAACACAATCCGGTCCTTCGAAGAAAAGGAAAGGATCGTCCCAGTGGTATCTCCTCGAATCCGACTTCAGTCGATCAATGCCGCTCCTAGTCCAACCATGGGGAACCTGCTTGGAGACAAGATAGTTCACCATGTTGGCATACCACGGGAGTGAGTCAATAACACAAATTGACTCATCTGGGAAGGTTTCTCTAATCCGCTCATGATCAGGAGAATCCTTAAGTTCAATCCGAGAAAGATGATCAGCCACAACATTCTTCACTCCAGGTTTATCCTTTATCTCCAAATCAAATTCCTGGAGGAGTAAAATCCACCTAAGAAGATGCGCCTTCGCGTCCTTCTTTTCCATTAAATATCGAATGGCTGTGTGATCTGTATAAATTGTCACCTTAGAGCCCAAAATATATGATCTGAACTTCTCGAGGGCCCATACTACTGCGAGCATTTCCTTTTCAGTCACTGTATAATTTTTCTGTGTAGGATCTAAAACTTTGCTCGCATAGTGAATCGCAAACGGAATCCCCTCTCGCCGTTGTCCTAACACAGCTCCTATAGCAAAATCTGAAGCATCAGTCATGATCTCAAAGGGGAGAGACCAGTCAGGAGCTTGTAGGATAGGCGAGGCACAAATCTTCCTCTTCAAGAGCTCAAAGGCCTCCAGACACCTGTGATCTACAATGAACTCTGTGTCTTTTCCTAAGAGCTCAGTCAGTGGGCGGGCGATCTTTGAAAAATCCTGAATGAATCTCCTATAGAATCCAACATGCCCTAAGAATGACCGCACTGACTTCACGTTGGTAGGTGGATCGAGTTTCTTGATCACCTCCACCTTGGCAGGATCAACCTCCATTCCCCTTTTGGAGATGACATGCCCCAACACGATACCCTCCGTCACCATAAAGTGACTCTTCTCCCGGGAGAGTACCAGATTCACCTCTCTACACCTCGTGAGGACTCGGTCCAAGTGCGCTAAACATGTATCAAAAGAATCACCATGGACCGAGAAGTCATCCATGAATACTTCCAGGAAATCTCCCACCATCTCGGCAAATATGGCTATCATGCACCGCTGAAATGTGCCAGGGGCATTGCAGAGCCCGAATGGCATGCGCCTGAAAGCATAAGTGCCGAATGGACATGTGAATGTGGTCTTTTCCTGGTCCTCAGGGGCAATGTCCACCTGGTTGTAGCCTGAGTACCCGTCAAGAAAACAGAAGAACTCTTTCCCTACAAGTCTCTCCAAGATCTGATCAATAAAAGGCAAGGGAAAGTGATCTTTCTTGGTCGCGGCATTCAGGCGCCTGTAGTAAACACAGACACGCCACGACGTAGGTACTCGTGTCGCGATCTCTACCCCCTCCTCGTTGGTGACCATCTGAATTCCTGACTTCTTCAGGACAACATGAAGTGGGGCCACCCACTTGGAGTCAGAAATAGGGTATATAAACCCTGCTTTGCACCATTTCTCAATTTCTTTCTTCACTACTTCCCGTAGATTGGGGTTAAGTCTTCTTTGAAACTCACGGGAAGGTCTCACATTATCCTCAGTAAAAATGTGGTGCGAGCAAAGAGCGGGGTTGATGCCCACGAGATCCGACACTGTCCAGCCTATTGCTTTGCGGTTCCTCTCTAAGACCTCTAACAACCTAGACTCCTGTTCTAAAGTCAAGTCTGAGCTAATGATGACAGGATATCTCTCTTTGGGTCCCGCAAGAAAGGCATACTTAAGTGTAGGAGGTAGTGATTTCAGTTCTGGGAATGTGGTATCATCAAGCAGATCTGGCTGAACTGAATCTGAATCTAGTTCCGTGCTGCATGAAGGTGGGCTAAGCTGAGTAGTACTCGCCACCAAATCAGAAGTAAAGGGAGTCGGATCGCCAAAGAAACGCGGTAGTTCGGCCAAAGCCGCGTCCGACTCATCATCTATATCCCATGATCGTTCCGAAGGAGATGGAACTGACAGATCCAGATGGATCTCTGTGTCATCATGGGAATAGGTAGATGCATCTCTCACAAGATCAGAAAACACCTGGCAAACTGCATCATCCACTATACCCTTTCCAGATGAAAGGGACTCGCTCTGTCCTGAAGGAATCTGTCCCCAAATCCCAACTGTGCTAATCAAACTGCAATCTGCCTCTGAAGATGAATACTCTGTGCTACTCTCTGAATCGGGTCGCTGACACTTGGTTTGCTTCATCTCAAGGTTCACTTCTCCGCCTGGAGAACGGAACTTCATCATTCCCGTACCATAATCGAAAGCTGCGCCTGCGGTCCTAAGGAAGGGCCGCCCAAGAATGATCTGAGATTCTCTCCAATGATTGGGGGTCTCCATGTCCAAGACTGTGAAGTCCACCTGATAGTTCTGCCCCTCAATCGAGATAACGACGTTCTTCACTTCTCCCTTAGGTCTTTTCATTGAACGATCTGCGAATTGGAGTAAGGATCTAGATTTGCGAAGTGGTCCCAACTCCAATTTCTGATATAATGCTAAGGGAAGTAAGTTGATTGAAGAATCGTTATCTAAGAGTGTGCGTGCAAACGCAATGTCGTCAATACGACTCTCCACATAGTGAGCACCCATGTCTCTCTTTTTCCTTGGCAAAGTCTGATTCTTGAGACAATAGGTTGTGGCTACCGATAAGACATGTGTCTTTATATTTCGGTTATCTTTCTTCCTGCTAACCCTTGTAGGTGTGCATCTCACCTTAAGGTATTTTTGGAAGGCAGGATGGTTAGCCACATATTCATCAAATGGCACCTTGACTGTGATATTTTCTTTACAAAATCGTGCCATATCAGGGTCATCTTTCTGAATCTTTTTGATGCGCTTTCCTGCCGTAAGAGCACGAGGGAAAGGGATTGAAGCTAGGGAAACAGAGGATGAAGAATCTGAATCATGAACTGAAAGATCATTCTTTGCATTAACGGAAACAGAGTTCTTCATACAAGAATCTTTTTGATGCAACATGGACTCAAAATCTAAACTATCTACTATAGGTTGTGGGATAGAAGCTGGAGTGGTATCCGCCACAACCGGAGATACAAGGTCCTCCGTAGACTCAGAAGAATATCCATGCTGACGATGCTGCATACGTGCTCTCCTCCTCCTCTCGGCTCCCTGAGTGGAAATCCTCGAATGATGCTGATGGGGCTCCTAAATATGATGCCTCTCCTCCTCGTCCTCTGAAGACTCCTCAGGTAGAGCTCCAGAGATGCCCCTCCTCGTATCCCTCGCCCGGTCAGGTACGGTCACGGTCCTTCCGCTCCTGAGTGACATGTGGTTAGCCTCATCACACGAAAGAATCTCATGTTCAGATCTAGGAGATGCTGAATAGTATACCTGACCAAAGTGCTGCTGAGAACTAGATTTGTTCAGGCTATTAGGGTTAGCCTGAACTTGGGCTGGGATAGAGGTAGAGGGTGCAGTCTGCTCGTCTCGCCATCTGGACAGGCGGTTGACATCCACCCGTAAGTCTTGAATCTCGTTCCTGTAGGAACGTAGCTCGTCGAGTATCTGCTGCTGAATATCCACGGGACTAGACGAAGAAGGAAGTGGATAAGACTGGGAAGAAGAACGGGAAGACTGGCCCTGCTGGCCAGAGTACTGCCTCTGCTGCTGCTGCTGGGGTTGCGGACCCTGCTGGCCCGCCTGGTAATGGCCCTGTCGGCCATGCTGCTGGTACTGCTGCCTCTGCTGCTGGGGTGGCTGGAATCCAGGGCTCTGCTGTGAAGGAGGTGGTGCGGAGGTGAATGCGGTGTTATGAAAGGTCGGGGGACGCTGATAAGACTGTCGGTCTCCCGTACTTCCCTGCCTGGCAGGGTCCTGAGTATACCATACTCCATTCACCTCCCAAACCGGTGGAGGCTCCTCCTGGACTGTCTCTGCTAATGGAGGTGGCTGCTGGAAAGAGTGGGTGTAGGATGGGTCCTGCTCCCACGGCTGGGTTTGTCCTGACACCAACTGCTCTTGAACATGGTGAACTCGGTATACGGGAGCAGAGGATGCAGTCACGGCAGGTATCTTTATCTTAGATACCTTCTCAGTCAACTCCTCCATCTGTTTTGGATGTTTGGAGACACTCCGATCTAACTCATCAATCCTCCTGTCGATCCTCTCGACTACAGTAAGCTTGTCAGCAAGAAGTCCCATGCTAGGGATCACGTCCTGAGATAGATCAACTACAGCTGATTTTCCCCCTCCAAGTGAGAGTGAACTGGGGGATGGTGTATAGGCCCTGCTGGCCATCTGTGAGCGGCTAGTTTCAGCCATCTGCTCGAATACCCTCCAGACGGTATCCGCTCCTCGTGATGTATAGCTGCCTCCACAAGCAGCGCTCACTAAACCCTGCATCTCAGGGTTGAGACCAGTGAAAAATGATTGGACCAAGATGTTATCATTTAGTCCATGACAGGGACACTTCTGCAGGATGTCCTTGAATCTTTCCCAAGCATCACAAAAAGCTTCATGGGGTAATTGGGAAAAACTCGTAATGCGCGTCCTCATCATGTTAGTTCTACTCAAAGGGTAGAACTTCTTCAAAAACAGGTCCTTGAACTGGGCATATGTGGTGACAACGATCCCAAGATTCTTTACCCAGTAATCAGCTTTGCCACCCAAGGCAAATGGAAGGGCTTTGAGCCTAATATAATCCTGGCTAACATTTTGATTTTTGAGGTTAGCGCAGATAAGCTCAAAGTCCCTTAAGAATGCATATGGTTCCTCAGAAGCATTCCCATCAAAGTGTGGCAACAAGTTCAAAAAATGCGGCTTCAATTCAAAATCAACCTCGGGCTCGGCCGGATTCAAGTAGTTCCGAATTTGATATTGTCCGGGGTTATACGCCGCATCCATTGGTAGTTGGACCCCAATATTTAACTGTCCTAACTGAGCTCTCAGTAATGCTTGTTGCTGCTCAGATGCAGCTAATCTGGCAAGTATCATTTTCATTAGGTCTTCATTGTTCTCTTCTTCCTCTTCTTTCTTCTTTGGAGGCATTTTACTTGTGTCTTCTATATGGCCTGAATCAGCAATGTGTTCTTGATTAGAAGAGGATTTATGAATCAAGATATTCTCATCGAGGCGTAGGTCTTCCTCGGTGAGGTGGGAAGAGAGAAAGGGAATGGTTTGAGAGTAACCATCCCGAGAGTGGGTGATCCTGGGCTCAAGAGGGTCATGAGTCCAGGTTGGTCCATGTTGCGCATGGACCTATGAAGACATACTTCTTGGAGGGTTCAACGGGAAATTCGCAAGGTCCGAATAATTATCCCCCCAATCAGTCATCTTCGATGTCAAAAGAACCGATTAGAACACGATATTTCAATGAGGTGCTAGTTCTACGGTGCACGTAAATGTGCGGAGTAAACTCACACAATACAAACGCAATTCAAACCCTCAATTTCACCAACTCAACACGTGAAGGCCGTAAGAGTTCGGCCGAATTATCTTGTCAATTTTAGTTGGTGAGAATACAATCATGGAAAGATTAACGAGCTGTTAGGTGTCCGTATTTTCCTACAGACTGACCCGGTTCTTACGACTAGTGTCGCCTGAAAATAAAGAACCAGTAGTAAGTAAGAAATCCAGACTTGGCTCTATCCTAGGGTCGTCTCTCTCTCTCACTTGCAAGTAAAACAAACAATGAGGGCTTTATGCACCCGAGAACAAGGGTTCTTTTTATTCCAATTTTTTTAAATCGACCTGCTCAATTCAGTCCCAATTTTAGAGTTAGGTTATCACTTGAAATTTATGTGAACACACAAGCACGTCTACCGTTCAGTCCCAATTTCCTTTTGACCTTAAGTTATAAAACAAGAGGGGAATCGGAAATCAGAATGCAAACGAGAAACTATGATGCATGCTCAGAAGAAGGTATACTTACAGTGAATCCCAGCACTCTTCATGCGTTATGCAGAACAGAATTTTTAAATGTTACACTAAATGCATGCAGATCGAGAAAACCGCACCTAAACAGTATACTATTAGCGGGGAAGAATTGATTGAATTTGAGCTAAGTAGTACGTGTCTATGTGCGTCTCATTATGAATCTTATAAGATATGTGAATCTTCTAAGATATGTGTGGCCTAACTTACGATGGGCACAAACAAATTTGATTCTAAGCTACCGTGTGCCTAATCCTTAAGTTCGCCACTCAAGTCAAGCCTCACCCTCACCAGAGAGTGAAACAGGCTCGACACACCACAAATAAAGTCCAAGTCTTTTTTACACACGTGAGCTCTCAAACAAGAGCCGCTATAAAAGAGCAACTACCTAAATAATTACAACAATTTACAAAAACTCTCTCAAAGATAAATAAATTCTCCAAGCTCTTCAGCAGTCGGCGTGCGTCGCGTCCGTCGACCTCCGATGCACTCCAAGTTCACCGGGCCCTCGCAAGGAAAATGAGATTTATATTAGAGAGATAAACAACAAAATATATACAAGAATATGAAGACAAATAATTGAAATAAAATGGACTAATTACAAGTGGCTCGGGGGTCAGACTACCCGAGAAAGCGAAAATCTAAATCCAAATTTTTAAACTAATCCCTAAGCTGTTTGCCTTCCCGGCAACGGCGCCATCTGACGAGTCGCTAAATACGTTGTTTAATTTGGTCACGTTGTAATACGTGTACTTAGCGATTCAGTCAGAACCGAGAGAAGATCTCCGTGAAGAGTGTCTCGGCTTAATTTATATCCCGGGCAAGTCCGGGGTCGAACACAAGGAGGCAAAGGAACAACTTGGGTTTAATTTGAAAATAAAGATCTAGATTTCCATGTGGTATTTTTTTAGATTTTTTTAATGCAAATGCAAGTGAACCAAGACACTTAGAAAACACAAACAAGGCCAAATTAATTTTAATGGAAAAGAAGTCCAATTTAGCCAATTCGTATTTTTCCTAGAATCCTAATCTAGTGATGAATGCAAAACATATTTTTTTAGAATTTTAGGGGTTAAAATGCAATAATGAAAAATGCACACTTATTATGGGTTTTTTCGCAATTTCTCACACAAACAGTAAGCAAAAATCATGAAAAAATTACTAGAATATAAACGTGATGCAAAGAGACTACAGTAATATTTTTGGATTTTTTTGACAAGTTATGAATTTTTTATATATTTTTTAGTGGAAACAGAGTGACAGTGAGTAATTAATTTCTAATAAATCCACGTTATCAAATTAATCCGGGAGCAAATTATCTCAAGTAGATATTTTCATGTGGCATAAAGGAGACTTGAAATTTTGCGAAAATGATGTATGTGGATTTACTTAAAAATCAAATACTAATTTCACTCTAAGATTTATTTCATGCACAAGACAACTCCATTTTAGATGAAATTTGGATAGTATGTTCTTCACATATCATGGCATCATATGTAATTTTTGTGGAATTTTTAGAGCAACCGTGTGTGAAATATTAATTTAAGAGCACGGAATGGGTAAACTATGAAAAATTTCAGTTTAACAATTTTAATTAATTACCCATATCTCACAAAAATACAAATAAATACCCACAATGTAGAGAATTAGTTGCTCAACATGAAAGTATTTTTCATTGAATATAAAGATGCAAGATAGGTGTCCAAATTAACAAGAGAACACAGGGGTGTTTGTGCAAATACAGAAATTAAAAAGGAACTCAAACTTATGTACAGGGACTGATATGAAATATTCTAAACTTATAATAAAAAAAACGCAATTTTTACATTAAAAAAAAAGGAAAAAGTGACCTTCTTCACGGCTATGCACAGGAAGAACCCACCCAAAGGGAGGGGAGCGGGACGGCCGGCGGGGCAGAAGGCGGCGCGGCGCGCGACGAGGCGGCGCGCGACGGTGCCGGTGGAGGTCGGAGGCGTGGGTGGACGACGGCGTCTGCTGGAAGGGGCGGCGACGCGGCGCGCGACGAGGCGGCGCGCGACGGTGCCGGTGGAGGTCGGAGGCGTGGGTGGCCGATCGCGCGGTCGCGCGCGGAGGAGAGCTGGGGTGCGGCGGCGGAGTCGGTGGACGACGACGTCTGCTGGAAGGGGCGGCGACGCCGCGTGGTACAGGCGGTTCTGGAGGGAG
Organism: Ottelia alismoides; assembly: GCA_037367405.1. Lineage (NCBI taxonomy): Eukaryota > Viridiplantae > Streptophyta > Magnoliopsida > Alismatales > Hydrocharitaceae > Ottelia > Ottelia alismoides. The sequence goes on along the minus strand of JAZKJV010008174.1, from coordinate 262,065 downwards.
CGGCCGGCAGTGGCGGGGTCGGCCGCGTGGTGGCGCTTGGACCGACGGAGGCGGGCGGCGGAGCCGCGCACGGCGGCGAGGCCGGCTGGAGCTCCCTTGGTGGAGGTTGGCGGCGGCGGTGGGTACCTCCCACTGCTGCTGCCGTATTTTTTTCTTTTTTTTAGAATTTTACTGCTGTAAAAGACTTTTTTTTGTTTAAATTTTTTTTATTTTTTTTAATTTTGTTAAGAAAGGGAATATGTTAAAAGAAAACAGTGAGATGAGATGAGATGGTGGTGGTGAGGATGATAAAACAAACAAATGATGACGGTGATGAAGATTATGAACTAAACAGATGAAGGATTTGGGGGGGGTGAATTTGATGTGATAAATATAAAAAAATGCAAAACTAACAAGATGATAAAAAGTGAGACGAAAAATTACCTACGATGAACGCGTGCGCCTATGGAGTGCTCTCGTGAGCACGGTCTTCGCTCGAATCGCCGGCGTGCGATGAGCTCGAGCAGCGCGCGGTTGCGGCTGCGATGTTGGCCAAAAAGCGAACGGATCACACCGGAGAGAGGGCCGTCGTCGCTCGACCGCGGTTGCGTCGCTGTCACCGATTCAACTCAGGGAACTAGGCTCTCCTCACATAAAGATGGATCAAAGGCAAATTGAGGAGGATGGAATGTATATAAAGAGATGGAAAAAATGGAAGTTAGAATTAAGATGGAGTGGGATGGAGGTTAATAAAATGGTGGAGTTGAATTAGAAGTTAGAAAAATGGTGGGGTTGAATGGAGGTTGGTGGTATAGAGTAGAATGGTGGTTATTGTAGAGAATGGAAATTAAATAAATAAATAATGATATAAAGTATGCTACTTTAAATACAACAAAAATAAAGAGGGAAAAAATGGTGAATTTACAAGTGAATACATACAACATGTACATTTTTTTGTTTGCTTTTCTAATATGTATTTTTTCCTTTTTAATAAGAGATATTTACAACGGAAAAAATACAATAAAATAGTATAATCAAAATATAACACAAGTATGATTTTTTTTGTATTTTTACTAATTAAGAAAGATAAAATAAAAATGAAGAAGGAATGAATATATACATAATATACAATGTACATCTAGGTCCCAAAACCCAACTTTTGCAAATGAGCTCCGATTTTAATGAAACCACTTCCGTTGGATAGATAATTTTCTAACTTGAACTTTAAAAGTGAGTTTGGTGAATTTGGAGTTCATACGGAGCGGGAATTTAGCTTCTAAGTTGGTCTTTACGGCTTTTTCCCATTGGGATCTAGGAGTATTTATTTGAGATAAAATTTGTTTTATATTTTTGTATTTTTATATACATTGATATGAACATGTTGGAGAAAGAATTCGCCAAAAAGGAGTTTATATGAAATTATTAAAAATACATAAAGTTTTGAGCTATTTACATGTATAAAACTCCTTTGATTTTGCGGCTTTTTATGTGTAATTTATTTTGTACAATCTAATATACAATAATTAGTGAGTTTTATTTACAAGAGTCATTTTGTTAATTTATTGATTTTATGGACATTTATTAGGGAATTTACTCGTGGATTTTGCTAAGATCAATATATTGAGATGATGAATCGTGGATTCATCAGTGAGCAGAGGTTCGGCCGCACTCTATTAGATAGCGGTTCTTCGATCAACCTATTCCGGCAGCCCTTCTCAACAGCTTCGAGTTGGGCACTCTACGACAGAGCAGGACAGTCCTTCAGTTTGCTGATCGATCTGTCAAGAGGCCGAAGGGGTTGCTGAAGGAAGTTGTCGTCACGATTCAGGGCCTGTAATTCCCCGTGGACTTCGTTGTGTTGGACATGGAGATCCCTGAGTCTGTGACCGATACCCCCATCATTCTAGGTCGCCTGTTCTTAGCCACAGCCAAGGTAGTGACCTACCATGATAGCGGGAAGGTATACTTTCGCGTCGAGGGTGAGAGTGTACAAATAGAGACGGTCGAGGACATCAGAGTCAGAGATTCAGCATGCTCAGAGCCGACCACAGATTCAGAGCAGATGACAGATGCAGGGCCAGACATCCACTTGGATTGCGATTTTGTGATCACAGATGACGAGGCAATTTGGGCAGATCCAGATGCACATGCCATCCTCTCACCTTCAGAGACCGCTGATGCAGAGACACCAGTAGAGGATAGCCTGGAGAGCGCATTCCTGGTCCAGGATACTTTTCAGTTGGCAGACCCGATTCTCGACCGCGAGACAGAGTTGTTTTGTGATGATGGCACATATCCCTTAGAGTCAGATATTCATTGGGCAGAGTTTGATGATCTTATTCCATGTCTGACTTCGACTGAGCCTGCAGCTAGGGAGGAGGTCGATGCCATGCAGAGCAGAGACAGTCCAGCAGAGCAACCTTCTCCAGATACCGATTGTGAGCGAGAGTTTTCATTCTCCCATGCAGATTTGGCAGCATTCACTCAGAGCTTTCAGAGGCCAGATCCGCCAGCACCTACTTGTCCAGAGCTGAAGCCACTACCTGTGTCGTTGAAGTATAGGTTCCTTGCGGGTGAGCATGAGATGTACCTAGTCATTCTCTCCGTTTGACTGGAGAGAAAGAATCCCGTCTGATGGGGGTTCTTGAAAAGAACCGCAAGGCGATAGGATGGAGCGTAGCAGATCTCCAGGGGATCATTCCGGCTCTATGCTCTCACCACATCTATCTCGAGGATGAGGCAAAGCCGTCGTGTGAGTTCCAGCGGCGGCTGAACCCGAATCTGAGAGAAGTTGTCATGAAGGAGATCTCGAAGTGGTGGAACGCCGATTTTATCTACCCCATCTCTGACTCCAAGTGCGCCAGTCCGTTGCAAGTGGTGCCCAAGAAGACGGGCATCACTATTGTTGTCATGGAGTCCGAAGAGGAGATCGCTACCCGGGTACCCACTTCTTGGCGGGTCTGCGTAGATTACTGACGACTCAACCATGCCACCAAGAAGGATCATTTCCCCCTGCCCTTTATAGATCAGATCATTGAGAGACTGGCAGGGAAGAGCCACTACTACTTTTTGGATGGGTACTCCGGCTACAATCAGGTGGCCATCGCGCTAGAGGACCAGGACAAGACCACCTTTACCTGTCCCTTCAGCACATACGCCTTCAGACGCATGCCATTTGGGTTATGCAATGCCCCTGCAACTTTTCAGAGATGCATGCTGTCTATCTTTTCGGATATGGTGGGGAGTGCTTGGAGGTCTTCATGGATGACTTCTCGGTCTACGACGAAGGATTCGACTCTTGTCTTGACTGCCTAGATCGGGTCCTTCAGCGATGCATTGAGGTTCACCTAGTGTTGTCTTGGGAGAAGAGTCACTTCATGGTGACTCAAGGGACGGTGCTTGGCCATATCATCTCCAATAGGGGCATGGAGGTTGATCCGGCCAAGGTGGATGTCACTAAAAAACTCGATCCGCTGTCCAACTTGCGGCAGTTGCGGTCTTTTCTGGGGCACGTCGGTTTCTACCAACGCTTCATTCATGATTTCAGCAGGATTGCTCGACCGTTGACTGATCTGTTGACGAAAGACATCGAGTTCCTTTTAGATGATAAGTGTCTATCGTCATTTGAGACTCTCAAGAGCTGTGTTATAGAGGCTCTTGTTCTCCAGCCACCTGATTGGTCTCTCCCATTCGAGATCATGACGGACGCCTCCGATTTTGCCGTGGGTGCCGTACTGGGACGGAGGAGGGACGGAGTTCCATTTGCTATTCACTCCGCTAGCCCTACATTGGATGTTGCGCAGCGGAACTACACTGTCACTGAGAAGGAGATGCTAGCCATAATTTTTGCCCTAGATAAGTTCATATCTTAAATCATTGGATCTAGAGTGACCATTTACACTGATCATACCGCCATCAGGTACCTCATGGCAAAGAAGGATGCCAAAGCCAGATTGACCAGATGGATCCTTCTACTCTAGGAGTTTGACATAGAGATTAAGGATAAGCCTGTAGTCAAGAATGTGGTGGCGGATCATCTCTCCCAATTGGAGTATCTTGAGGATTCTAAGCAGATTGACCCTATTTGTGAGACCTTCCCTGATGAAGCGATCCTTGCTATCACCTCGCTCCCATGGTATGCCGATATTGTGAACTATCTTGTCGTCAAGAAAGTTCCACAAGATTGGCCCAGGCAGAAACTTGAGACCTTCCTCGCGAAGGCCAAGTTTTACCATTAGGAGGATCCCGTCCTTTACCATGAGGGAGGGGAGAGTATCTGGCATCGGTGCATTCCTCAGGAGGAGCACCACAACGTCCTTACTTACTGCCACAAGCTTGAGGTAGGAGGACATCACTCAGGGAGGAGAACGACGCAGAAAGTACTACAATCTGTCCTATGGTGGCCTACTCTCTTAAAGGACTTTGATGAGTTCGTGAAGAGGTGTACTGACTGTCAGAGGATGGGCACTTGTGGACAACGTGATATGATGCCGATGCAGCCCATACACTTCTGTGAGGTTTTTGATGCATGGGGCATCGATTTCATGGGTCCATTCCCTAGGAGTCAGGGATTTGAGTACATTCTGTTGGCCGTGGATTATGTGAGTCGTTGGGTTAAGGCCATCCCCGCCCGAACCGCAGATGCTAGGACTGTTTGCAGATTTTTGAGGAAGAATATCATTTCACGGTTAGGGGTACCTCAAGTGTTGATATCTGACGGGGGGTCTCATTTCGTCAACGACAAGGTAAAGGCCCTTGCTAGCGAGTTCAACATATACCATCGAGTTGCCACTCCATATGACCCTCAGACTAATGGTCTTGCTGAAGCGTCGAATAGGGAGATCAAGACTATATTGTAGAAAGTCGTCCGCCCTAATCGAAAGGATTGATCACAGCTTTTGGACTTGGTCTTGTGGGCATATCGGACGTCTTTCAAGACTCCTTTGGGCACATCTCCCTTTCACCTCGTTTATGGCAAGCCGTGCCATTTACCTGTTGAGATGAGACATAGGTCACTTTGGGCAGTCACTGATATACTTTTGGATCCAGAGAGTGTAGGAGATCAGAGGAGGGCAGAGTTAGCAACCCTAGAGGAGCTTCATGATACCGCCTTTTCAAACAGCCAACATTATAAGGAGAGAGTGAAGGAGTGGCATGATTCTCATATCAGCCACAAGCAGTTTGAGCCAGGACAGAGAGTATGGTTGTTTGATGCTAGGCTTAGATTATTTCCAGGGAAGCTGCAGAGCAAATGGAAGGGACCTTATCTGGTTAGAAAGGTGCATGACAACGGGAGTATTGATATATCTGAGTTGTCTTCTGATTCTATCTTTCGAGTGAACAGTCAGCGGCTCAAGCCATATCTAGATCATGAGCTGTGGGTCGTTGATGTTGCCCCTATTCACTTTGCGTGAGATGTGGTCTCTTGACTCACATCCATTGCATCTCACGCCTGATTATCACTGTTCTTCCGACCTGTATAGATCTAGTTGTCCATATCACTCTATTCTTTAGTCCCACATCCCTTCTCTCATCTTATGATTTTGCTATACTTAAGGTGTACTTTACCCTAAGTATAGGTGGGATGTAGGACTCTCGGGTATTCTTTTGATTCTTTCTATCCCTGTTTTGCTGCCTATACTTAGGGATATTTCACCCTAAGTATAAGGGGGGGGGGGTAGACCATGTACATCCTTCACTCGGATTTCCCTTTATGTACAATTTGCTATACTTAGGATTATTTGATCCTAAGTATAGGGGGAAACACCGATTTCTCTTCATTCTATTCTTTGATTCATCTTTGTATATAGCAATTCCTTTTCACTTCTCTATACTAAGCACGAGTTATGTCTTCTTCATCGCTCTTGATAACTCTGAGGACATCGTTCGAGCTAAGTATAGGGGGGTGTGTATATATTTCATATATACTTTAGCCATAACTCGTACTTTGTGTGAGTGTGTTAATAAATAAAAATGGCTAAAAACCTAAAAATCCATGAAATTTAAAATTTTTTCCCTTGTATATAAAATTCATTTTGCACATACCTATTTATTTATTTATCAAATTATTTTTGTAAAAATGTTTTCAAAAACTTTTTGTGTAAATAGCGTGTAAATATGTGCATATCAAAATTATGTATATAGTACAAATTTTTCCAAAATGTTTTGAAAATCAAAAGTTTGCAAAGACCTTGTGTAAATTGGTGTAAATATTTTGCAAAACTTGCATCCATGCATACATCCATGATTTCAAAACATTTTTCAAAAATTTTGCACATATGTAAATATTGTGTAAATAGCATCTTTGTATATACTTGTATAGTTTTTCCTGGATTATAGTTGACATTTAAACTAGCCTGGAATTAAATTGAAAAATGGAGCTTGATTAAGATCTTAATCCACCTAATTATAAGAGGAACCTTATAGGGCTTTGGGTTAAGGCTTTTCAGGTCCATAGTGACTTAATTCTTGAGTCCACAAGGCTATGAGCATATGTCATCTTGATGAGCCTAAGTAGAGCACTTAACAACACACACATGACTCTCAGAGACAATGGGTTTGCTTGCACCAGCACCTTACACATAGCTCTCCACGGATAAGGTGGTAAGGAGGCAGTTTCCTTTTGCTTAGGGTAGCATATGAGGGTAGTACTTCTAGGCGGAACCTCTATTCTTCTTCTAGTGAAGGAAGTGCGTCTCAACTTGGTCCGGTGGTTATGAAATCTAAACACAGAAGTTGTGGGTTGCAATAAAGCTTCAAAAGAGGGATAGTCTACTGGCTCAAGAGGAAAAACTCCTTGTATATATGCTGCACCATGTAGATATGTTGTACAAATGCACATGAAAAAAATGTGCAAAAAGAAAGGAACTCCAAAAAAGTGGTGGGTCGGATTGAAAATTTAATAATCCCACCGGAGTATATATAGTGCAAATAAAGCAAAAGCTTATGGTATACATGTTTCATCTCATGAAGCTTGCAGCGGGAGACTCAACTACATTGGTTAGAGCTCCCAAGGATACATGGCTACACTGGCCATGGTCCATTCTCTTCTTCCCCCTCTTCTTGATGCACTTGAACTTAGAAGGGAATACCCCGCTTCTTGAGGAAAGAGTTGCTAGACCGAGGCATTAGAGTTACCAGGTCGAGGGTGGTTGTTCCTTTGTTACTTTTGAGGTGGGGAGCTACATATCACTTACACCGAACGAGGAAAGATTCATGGTCATTAGAGTTTGTGTATGTAGACTTGTTCTGATCTGGTTTATTGAGGAGTCTTGCCCATAGATTGGTGGAACTTAGAGGTTGTTAAGTTTTAAGCTTAAGTCCAAATAAGGTTCCGACAAATTAATAATCCAAAGGTCTGACCGAGCTCCATATCTCAATTTAATGAAGGAAAGTTTAATAATCAACCTTGATTTCTCCTCTTTTTCTTTCTCTTTCTCTTTTTCACTTCTTTTTCAAATAAGTGTTTGCTAAGGGACTAGCAAAGTTAAGTATAGGGGGGTGATGAATACCCATTCATCACTCTTTATTCTTTTATTTTAGCTACAAAACCTATGCAAAACACATGTAGATAGTTGTAAATAACAATAATTACCATTTAGCATGCATTGTGTAAATACAATAATTAGCATGTTTTTGTGCATAAATAAAAGAATAAAGAAATAAAACAAAAAGAGGGAGATATTTAGAATAAATATTGAGCGACCTAATCCCAAGGGAGGGCTCAGCATGGGCCTGACCGCATAAAAACCCAAGTAGAGAGAGATAGGGAAGCTCATGTGTTTGTACATATACCTGTAAAAATGTAAAAATATTTTCCTCTAAACTAAAAATAAAATTGTGTGACTATTTATGTGTATATATTTGTAAATATAAAATCAAAATAAAAATGGAAAAACAAAAAAAAAACGAAAATAAAATTCACTTCATCATTGTATATAAACCATGTACATAGAACCACACATCTATTTATTTTTCCCTTGTAAATAAATAATTAAAATTCAATAAAAATATTATATAGTCCACATTTCATTGTGTAAGTAAATAAAATAAAAATCAGAAAAATGAAAATAAAATAAAAAGAAATAAAATAAAAACCAAAATCCACATTGTATATACCATGTATGTATATAAATAAAAGTATTTATTTCACCTTTGTAAATAATTAATAAAAATAAAATAAAAATACACCTTTATTCCAAATTTTATCTTATAAATAAATAAAACGTAAAATTTGAAGAAAATGTACGAAAATAAATAATTAAAAATAAAAAATAAAAAATACATATGTATATACCTGTATATAATAATAATATTTAGTAAAAACCTAAATTATATTTCAAAAAAATAAATAAAAATCACTAACAAATAATTTAAAAATAAAGAAACATTTTTCATGTTTTAAGTTTTTCGAAATAAGGTCATTTATTATTTTTTTATAAAATTTCCAAAACTTTAATAAAATCTGAATGCTAATTGGTCCACGGGTGATTGTTGACCCCTGGTCAACTCTCCCCCGTGGACCTCTTTCCCTGCGGATCCAGCAACCGACCCGAAATCTCGAAATTATCCTGGCTTGATCCGATCTTCTTTTGCCTTATCCCCGGGTCCTGATTAAAGTTGCATCATCCGAGACCCTCGCCCGGTGGTTTAGCCTCGGGATCCAAGCTCCGACAACACGCCCAACCCTCTTGTTCTCGGACCCCTAGCTGTATAAAGCTCGAGCTCCGCCGCACTATTCACTCCATCTTTGGTGCTACTCCATCATCCCAGGACAGCAGTGCGAGGGTGTGTCGAAGAGAGGAGAGGAGCCCTCCGCCACTGATCCGACGTCATCTGATCGCCGTGCGCCGCTGCGAGTTGCGCCCGAGCCTCGGGTTGTCGACGACCCTCGAGGCGACGACCAGAGCTTCCAGAGCTCCTCCACAGTCGACCACAGTCATCAGGTGAACCTAATTCTTCCTAGCTTCGTCTAATTTTTTATTTCCCCCAATTCAGTCCGCCGCCATCTCTCATCGATTCCGACCACGCCGATCATCCATTTCCTCGACCGACCCGACCAACATCTTCGCGAGACTTCTCTCCACATTCTTCGCCCATTCGCCCACCTTGACTCGCCCCAGAGCCAAGGCCCGACCTCCCTCGCCGTCGCTTCGCCGAAGGTCCTTGCCGCGCCTCATCCAGCCACCTACCCTACCTCTAACCGGGTCGAGGCAGTTTACCCTCGACCCAGGAGTCCTCTGGTGCAGCTTTGCAGGTCAAAGGGGCTTCATCTGGAGCTCCAAGGTTCGAGCACAGAGGCCCAGCTCCACCTTCGTCGTCGGAGCTCCTCGGAGCTTCCCGGGGTCATCAGAGGAGCTCAGTAGTTGCGGAGGACCTGGGCGATTCTTTTCCATATTCCAGCAGCAGCAGAGGAGGACCCCAACGTGAGTATCGAGCCGGCGAACCTCGCCGGCGACCTGTTCATCTAGGACCTCCCTCTGGCGTCTGATCATCCCCTTCAGCTCCAGATTAGATCAGATCCTTCTATTTGAGGGAGACCCGCGACCGTCAGATCCTTTGGAGGCTTGATCAGGACCGCACGTTCAGACGAAGAGGAGCCTTTGATCCACCACCGTACGATCTTTACGTGGCTTCCTCCTCGCCGTCCATCCAGACGAAGGGTTGGCACGTCTCCTGCGACCGTCAGATCATCCACGTGGCCAATCCTCAACCCTATGATAATAAGGGCTAATTTATACTTAGGCCCCTCCTATTTTGCATTTACTTTTTAGTCCTGTAAATATTTTCAGTAGTTGTTTTTATTTTGTAAAAAATGCACTTAGGACCTGAACCTTTCTGGTATTTGCATTTTCATCCCTGTTCGTGTGAGACACGTGCGTCGTCACGTGAATTTTGGAGAAATTGCATTGTATGGGCTGATGTTTCTGAGCGTTACTGAATGAAATATATTTTCTGATATTTGCATTCATGCCCCTGTGAATGTTTTTATTCAACATGTGTTGAATTCTTTGGGTATTTTGCAACTTCTTCCCAGGGCTTTTAGCACGTGTTGCTAATAAGTCCTTGGAAGTAAATTTTATTACATTTAGGTCAATCTATGCCCAGACCACGTGCAACACACGTGGGGTCTTGGACTTTTTGCACGAGAGACCCCCAGCTTTCTTGATTTGTTACTTTTCAACCCCGACAAGTTGTTTTATTGCGTATAGGTCCCTGTGCACTGCGAGATACTGTGCCAATTAAATAAAATATCAATTCAAGTCCAAATTGCGTGAAAATTGGATAGTGGCTCCTGCCACTGTGTAAAATATTCACCAAAAATTTGGTACATTTTTGAGGCATTTTTCTATTTTTAAAAATTCAAAAATCGTTGTTTTTGTGTCTGTCCAGAATAGAAAGCCATAAAAAATATATAAACTCTTCCAAAAATTCTAAAAAAATTAGGATTTGTTAATTTTGTGATGTTTGATTTTCCATGCAATTTTGGCTATTTTTGGACATTGAACAACCTTAAAAATTAAAAACCCTTACAAACTCATAAAAATTCTAAAAACATTATAGAAAATCCAAAAAATCATAAATTCTTTTGCTAAATTTTCTTTGTTATTTGTAGTTTTCATAAAAATTACCTCCAGGCTGTGATAGGACCATTTGATATTTTTCATGGCCTTTTGAAGCATGGCTAGACAATACCTCACTGTTTCTGCCTTCTTTCATTTTTAGAAAATTCCATAAAAATTATAAAAATCTCAAAAATTCACTAAAAATAGTAAAAAATAGAAAAAACATAAAAATAGTTTTGTTTGAAATTTTGTAGCTTTTTAGAGTGTTTAAATAATTTGTTGAAGGTGATTGTTTTTTTCCTTTTATTACTTTCCTCCATTATTAAAAATCCAAAAAAAATAAAAATAATTAAAAACCACCAAAAATACTTGTTTTTGCCTTGTTTCATTTTTTACTACTTCGTAGGCCGCAAGGCCAATTCGTGCTCCCTGAGTCCGACCCTGGGTGCTACACAAGGCTAATCTCTTAGCCAGGGCCACTACTTTCATTGTTTTATCTATTTGATTGGTGGTCTGATCCTTATTTTTCTTGTTGAGCTGAGTTCTCTCTCGATCCGGGTGCAATGACCCGAGTGTGATTTTTATCATATTCAGATAGTGGGATTTTTCGGGTACTGTGTATTGTACATATTACCTATAGATATAAATTATTATTTGATAAAATGAAAATAAAACACTCTTTTTACCTCCTTATATATAGTCCTAAAAATAAAAAAATGAAATAAAAATAAAAAATGGAATAAAAATAAAAATAAAATCCTTCTTACTTGTACAAAATACATGTATATATGTCACACTCCCTATTTATTCTATATCTATAAATAAATCATAAAAATAACATAAAAATTATTTTATACACCTAAAATGACGTTGACAATAAATAAAACATAAAATAAGGGATATTTGGTTTAAAAATAATATAAGAAAAATACTTGTACGAAGTACATAGGTATATTATACCTGTATATAATACTATATACTATATATAGAATAATTTTTTTCATAAAAACAATAAAAAATCACAAAAAGTAGTTTGAAAAATAACAAACATTTTTATTTTATACACTTTTTATTTTGAATTCATTTACTATTTTTTATTGATTCTGTAAATATTTTATAAAATCGAATTTTTTGATTGGTCCAGATCGGTTGTTGACCTTTGATCAATGCCTCCTCCTTCCCAGGCCAGACCCGGATAGCTTCGCATGAGCTTCTTCTCAATTTTCTCCAGCCCGCCTTCGAGCTCCGTTTGCCTCGAAATTTGCACCCGATAATCTTCATTCACCTGACATCCTCGGGGTCTCTTGGACGATCCAGATCACTCTAGGCTTCCATGCTTTTCACAGATCTTTCTAGACCTTGGAGCGACCTATAAAATCTCTTCTTCCCCCTCACCCCTTCTTTCATCACTAAGAATCTTCAGTGGAGTGACATCAACTAGAGGAGACCTTTGGATCGAGTTTTGGTGGCTTGATGCAGCATCTCAGCTACGAGGCCAGAGAGCGCCACCACGTCTAGCCTCCCCACCTTCCACAGCGAGGTTGGGGCCATAACCTCGACGACCATCACCACCTGGAGCTCAGGAACTCGTTCCAACCTTCAGGTATCCACTTTCGCATCTACATTTTTTCTTTTTATTCCATTCATGCAATTTAGCTCCGTCGCACACCCACTTGCTCCGACTAGCTAGTCGGAGCCCCGTTATCTACATTCATTCGTTTAGATCGACCCTTCATTCCATCGCTCATCTTGCCCCGCAGCCTGACCACCCTTAAGCTTGACCATCAGGTTGAGATTAAGGTCGAGAATCCTTGCCTCCACAACCACCGAGAGTCGACCTCCATTCCCCTCTGCTTCTCTTGCTTCTACTTCTAATAAACCCTCGTCGGAGCTACGCCTCCGAGCGTTCTACTCGTTTCAGGTGCTGGTTCACGTAGAGGACCACCTTTGGTCACCGAGCTGCTAAGGCAGAGCAGCTCTCAGAGGAACATGACCACATAGCCCATCTGAATGACATCACCTCCATGGGAGCCATCCAACGGATGCAGAGCACCCTCACGATCGAGAAGGGATTGTTTGTCACCTCATTGGAGCAGTGGATTGCATTCCATACTCGATCAAAGTTCACCTAAGAGCTGTTCGTCCTCAATCCTCAGTTGCCGTTGGATGAAGCTTTCCTATGCTAGGTTACATCTCAACCACTAATAGCAACAACTTTTCTGCCATTGGATCTGACACCATCTGGCCGAACGTCGCTGACATTCCCTCGCCATCAGATCTACAATGTCAGGAGATGAGGTCCGTACACCATCGCCTTCCTCTACGCCTGCCACGTGCCCCCACATGCACTGCATGCACGCGACGGGTAATTTCACTTAGGCCATTGTACTTTCTGCATTTACTTCCAAATCCTGTAAATATTTGTTATCGTTTATTTTTGTTTGGAAAAAATGGAACTTGGACCCTATAGTTTCCGTATTTGCATTTTAGTCCTTCTGAATCTGAGGCATGTGCATTTTCACGTGAGTTTGTGGGTCATTTGCTTGTGTTCTCCTGAGTTTCATGGATGTTATGCTTTGGAGTTAACTTTTCTGATGATTGCAAATATTCCCCTGTGCGTGAGTTTTTGAGCATGTGCCTGAAAACTGGATAAATTGCAAGAATCACCCAGATCTTTTTGGTAGATGCTATTTCTTAGTCTGGAAACTTTAGGGTAATCACATTTAGGTCCTCCTTGCTGTATGTGTTGTTTGTAATCAAATAAATAATTAATTAACACCAAAAATTAAATAAAAAGTATGATTAGCTCCTACTAATAAGTAACATTTAAGATAATTTTTGTGAATTAACTTGGTTTCGTTTGATATTTTCTAAAATTCAAAAACACCTAAAAATGGTTCTGTCTATTTTATAAAATACTAAAAAATAAAAATTGTTTAAATATCAAAAAAAATAGTGAGTGCTTGTCTTTGTGTGTTTTAATTCCATTACTATTTTTGTTGCATTATCCCTCATAAAAACCCTAAAAAGCTAAAAACACCAAAAAAACTTATAAAAAGAATTAAAAAATCTAGAAAAATCTAAAATATAGAATCTCAGTTTCTGAAGTTATATATTTATATTTAGTTTTTCATAAAAATACTACCAGGAATTAGGGCATTTTTAGTATTTTAAACTTGCCTTTTAGTCCAGGTTGTACACTGCTTTCTTTTCTTGCCTTTGTTTGATTTCTATAAAATCATATAAAAATTGTAAAAACCCCATAAAATCATCAAAAACATCTGAATATTTAACAAACAGAAAAACACTTTTGTTTCTTGTTTTTGAGCATTTTTTTACTATTAATAAAAATTGTTGAAGCTTACTTGTTCTTTATTTCTTTGTCTTGTTTTCGTATTGTGAAAACAAAAAAAATGCAAAATTAAAAATAACAAAAACATGTTTATATTCCTCTGATTAGGACTACTTTGTAGGTTTCACTCATGCTCCTTGTGTTCGACCCTGGTCGCTATACAAGGTTAAATAAATAGCAGAGACTGCTAACATTGAATTTTGTGCTTTGATTGACTTGTTTGTGTGGTCTTGATTTTTCTTGTTGAGTCCGACCAGCTGATTGGGGTCACAACAAACCGTGTTTATTCTTAATATTTAACACTAGTCGGTTGGTCGCTCATCAGAATGGTGCCATTGCCGAGGAGCACTGCATAGTAGTCTTTTCAGATTTTTGTAGATATTTTCATCTCTATCATATATAACTGTTTTCTTACATTCTCTCTGCTTTACTTTTTGTGCGAGGGACCGCACGAGGACTCTACGGCTTTCAGTTGGAGTAGCCTCACCTGAGGAGGAGCAGGAGGACAAGAGGAATTAGTTATATTAGATAGAGTATCTAAGTTTAGATTTATTTTCCAGCACATTATACTATTATTGTAATAATACAGGACTTGGCTTATGGGGGTCTGTTTCGTCGAGCATCTTTGTGCTCGGGGGACCTTATCGCGATTTTTGTCGGTTTTGTTTTCTTTGTATTTTTATTCTTTTTGATTCTCAAAGAAATTAGCCCCTAGATTTAGGAATTTCTTTGATTGTGACGTAATCACTTAAGGCCCAATCTGTAATATATTGCCTGCACCTATAGATTCGTAATTGGACCTTATTATAATTCATAATAAAAAAGTTAGATTAATTAGACTCAAGTCCACGTGCCAGGAGGAAACCAATACATCTAGTAGGACCCGTTGTAGAGGGCACTGAGTGGTTCCCAAGATCAGACTCCGTACTTGATCTGTTAGATAGCTACAGTTCTTCGCGATCATTAGAAATTGCTCATCTAAGATCATTCTCTTATTACATCATTTAGATTAGTTTACATTTTTGTCTTTAAATTTATGCACGGATTACCCTGCATGTAGAGTGCTGGCGACAGGTACGCATCTCTTTGCATGCATCAAGTGTTTGATCGTGCATTGACTTTTTTGACTTCTCCCCCTATTTTTGGACTTAAAATAATCACAGGATCAAAAAATTCGTTAGGCGCTTGTTTGTTATTGAAAAATACCATAAAAAGAGAAAATCATAAAATTGGGACTACCAAACAGACTTGATCCTAAAAGACACCTCACTTAAAAATCTCGTTTGGGAGAGTTATCCCATCATTGCTAGGTTTGCTTGCGCAAGAGAGTGACATGCACACTTGGCGAGAGCCACACCTGAACTCTCGTTAAACTACTGGTCTTGGGTTAGTCGTTCTCTAGTGATGATCTCTCAGGTATCCAGTAAAGCAGGTCGAACATCCTTAACAAAGTGAGTTGGATCGGGTAGTCGATAAACGGTTCACAACTTGTACTGGCTGAGAAAGATCTAGCTTTGGGATTGGGCCAGTCTCTTAGGAGCATCGAGTTCCTAACAGCTTGCTTAATCGCTATGTAAGACTGAATTATCACCTAAATAAAATCGACAAGATAAAAGACCAAATCTTTAAGGTCATCGACTCTCAGTGTTGAGTAGGAGAATTGGGGTTTGACTGCCGATCTTGTTTGTTTCCAGATCCCATCCGCATTTTCCCAGATCACGATGATGGGCCGGAGGTCCCTTAGGCTGCCTTTGGTAGAACCACTCTCGAGCACTCTGACTCACTTATCTAGGGAGGTTTCAGGGATCCTAGATCCGCTCTCTGAACCCGAGTTTGATTCCACTCTGTTCCCCCCTTGACCAGCCTTGTTCCAGTCTCGAGGTGCCCAAGCAGAGACCGGCGCAACTATTTGTACATTTGATGGCACCTTAGTTAAGGTCTTTTCCCTTTGTAGAAACCCGCAATATGGCCAGCAGTGACGGACGCATAGATGAGTATCCCTAGGGTTCCAACTATGTTCTTGATCAGGGCACCATCAACAATACACTTCTTGCTTCCCTAGAGACGATGTAACAACAGATTCGCGATCTAGGAGCATTCATTGTAGATGTCCGTTAGGTACTAGCACAGATGTGAGCTGACCAAGAGGAGCTGCCAAGAGCAGCCGGTGGAGAGATTCCCACATGAGCAACTAGAGGAGGAGCAGGAGGTCAACCAGAAGACCTGGAGAGCCAACCAGGAAGCCACGACCGATGGGACAGTTGCACAACCCTGGTACAACTCTTATACACCATTGGATCCAGTTGTTGGCAATTCTGGGTGACTTCAAGCTTCCCCCCCAGACCATTCAGCTCTTGCCCAAGTTCCATGGGCTTTCCACCGAGGAGCCGCATCTGCAACTGTAGGAGTTTGAGATGATCTACAACATTGTTCACGACCGATTCGTGGATGAGGATACCATCAGGATGATGGATTTCCCATTCCCCCTCATCGATAGAGCAACCTACTGGTTGAAGCATCTAGGGAGATTTGTGACTTCGTGGGAGCAGCTTCAGACATAGTACTTGAATAAGTACTATCCACTTGCCGAACGAATGAAGCGCTAGCTCTGATCAACAATTTCTCCATAATATCCAATGAGCAGTTCCATGAGATGTGGGATCATTTTAGTGAGCTCATTGATCGATGTCCACATCATGATATCTCTGAGCCAACCTAGTACATAGCTTCATTTGTGGGATGACACCAGAGTTGCAGGGGCTAGTGAATGCTTCTTATGGGGGCTCTTATTTCGCCAAGGATGAAGACCAAGTCTGGTCCATCTATGAGGAGATGGCCGAGAACTATAGAGTGATGTCCCATAGTAGTCTCTACACTGAGGGGAAGCCCCTATCCCAAGACGTGTCATATCAGAGGATAGCACGGGTTGATGCGGGTCCAACTACTTTGTCGTCAGCAGCAACAACACATGCAGAGTCTTCAGCCGATGACGTGGGCATTATCAGCGAGAAGTTGGACGTCATAGAGATTATTGAGAAGAAGCAGTGCCAGGGCATGACTGAGATCGTTCAGTTGGCACAAACTTTGAGGGACCTGAAGACCCAGATCATATGTCTCTAGGAGGCACAGACAGCTTCTCAGCCCCGTCTCAAGTCACGGATTGATACCAGCAACAACAACTCATCCTACCACTTCGCCCCATACCGACAGTTTCATCACATCTAGGCGGAGCCGATCCAACAGTTGCAACACCTATACTCTCAGCCATCGTCATCTCAGGACACTCAGATGGTAGTATATCAGATGTATAGCCACTGACAGTTCTCCCTCCATCCCCATATGAGCATATGGAAGTTAATGGGATTTGGTATGAGTGGAAGAAGCTCAGGATCCACCGAGATCATCCTGGATTCAGGTGGTCTACTGGAGGTGCCTTGTCCTAGCATCATCATCCAGCTCAGGGTGGAAAGTTCAACTAGCAACAACAACAACCCCAGTTCTCCCACCAGTAGTCGGGTCCTCATCCCTACCAGCAGGGACAGTAGTGGAGGCAACACCAGTAGCAACTTCAACAGTATTCTCAGCCTCCCCCTCATCAGTTCCAGTAGCCGCCTCCCTTTCAATGAGGAAACCCATCTGGTTCTCGTGGGCCAACCTATGAGAACCCAACTCTTGATGATTTGGCCTGCCTACTCTCAAACAAGCAGGCAAACTTTAGACATGAGATGGACGAGTTCTGCCAGGAGATGACGGAGATCATTAAGGGCAATGCCTCCATACCTGCTCAGATCGAACCCAACCCGAACAACCTCAAGAGGAAATCTAAGCATGTTCAGAGAGACTACCTCTCCTAGTGATTTATTGGGTGATATTGCTTCATACACATTTAATGTTGATTTTGTGTCACTGAGGAGTGATAGGATGCCAACCAGTGGTGCCTCGTCTGAGCAACAACACCACGATGAGACAGGAGTGCCAAACGAGGAGGATAGCGGTGCTGATGCTTCTAATGATGATATTGATGATAGTGGTGCTGATGCCACCAAGAATGTTGATCCAACCGACTGTACTGAGGCCGTCGTTTCTCCATATGCACATGGTGGTACTGATGCCAGCATACCAGATGATGTTGAGTCAGAGCATAGTCCTGATGCTGCAAAGTCCGATGTTGTAAGTGGTACTGATGCCACCATTTCTATTCCAGTTATGTTTCCTTCAGTTCTTGTATCTCTGGACTATATGAAAAACATCAAAAAAATTTATAAAGGAAAGGTTTCTTCATCTTCGAGTCCATATGATTGATGATACTTGTATGGATTCTGTTCCCTCTCAACAGCAGGAACCTATTCCTAGACCTCTATTTGTGGAGGGCCCAACCATCCCCTTCCCTCAAGAACTCTTCCTGGCGAAGGGGAATAAAAAAGAAAACCCAAAAAGAGATCAACAACTAGAGTTCAGCCAGTAGATGATTGATAGATTCCATGTCCAGTTGAGTCTACAGGAGTGATGAAACTGTGATTCATCACTCCAAAAGTCAAAAATAGATCCTTGTTCCCGAGTAAATAGAGGCATATTTCCTTTTAAAATTGCATAAATAGCATTCATGCAAACATTCATAATTCATGCATTTTAGCAGCTCATTTGCATTTAAATAAGAAGCCAAAAATCTCTTGTAAAATACCTCTTCACCAAAATAACCTCTTCTCTAATATATATATATATATATATTCCTTAATAATATAGGGAAGAATGCCAAAAATCACCCTTGTAAAATAGCCAAAATAGCCTGAGAACCCTTGTACATTAAAACACACATAAAGCCTCATACAAACCCCGAATTAGGTCTACTCACTCTTAGAATACTACATATTAAAAGACCTTCAAAGTGAGACTAATTTCATTGAAATTGGAGCTTGTATGAAAAACTTGGGTTTTTGGGCCATTTTGTATACTACATATGTATATTTGTATTTATGTATCATATTTGACCTCATCTCCGTCTTTGGTCAACATGAAACTTGTAGATATCATCGAGATCTACAACTTTCATGTTTTGAGTTTCTCCAAATTCGGTCCCCTCTTCTCTCTACACGTGCATCTTATTCCAGCCACTCACAGCAGGCCACGTGGCGCCCTCTCATTGCGCCACGCGGCCCGCTTCCCCTCGCCTCATCCGCCGGCGTCCTCAGCCGTCGGATCTCGCTTCAGATCCAACGGCCCAGCCTTTTCCACGCACGCCCCTTGCCTGGACCATCCGATCACCTCCTGCTTTGATCTACGCCGCACATTAGCGCCCTCACCAGAGCCCTCCACGTGGCAGCATCCACACCGCTTGATCAGGCCCTTGGTCTCTCCATCGTAGCCGCCCCTCTCCCAGCGAGTCTCGTCCCTTCGATCATCTCCATCTCCCCATCTAAACTGTCCGCTCGCACTTCGCCCGCAGCCCGCCACGTGGCGCGCTCTCGGCCCATCATCAGCGCGCCTTGATCTCATCCTACTCGTCCCCTACGGTTCGATCGCCACCGTTGGATCACAAGATCCAACGGTGGAGACCTCGTCTCCTACCTCCAGGCGCCCCTCTCCCCCATGTCCCTTGCCTTGCGGGAGGGGCGCCCCCTTCCTATTTTTGGACGCACGTCGGCCATCTCCTCCGGCCGCCGACACCCCCACGACATTACCCACTCAACCCTCTCCCTCGACAGCTCCCTCAAGCTCCACCACCTCCACCATACTCGCCCCACGACGACCACCAACTTCGCTACTCCACCAGCCAACCCACCATCTTCACCTTATAAATACTCCACCACCGGCGTCGTTCACCCCCATCCGCCACTCCAGAAAGCTTCCCTGAGCTCTGATCTTCTAGTTGGTGACAGCAATTTGGCGATTCATCGAGCGAAGAAGGACATCAGCTCCGGCGAGATCCACGGCAGCTCCACCGTGTAGCAGCCGCTCCTCCGAGTAGTTGCACGAGCTCGGGACCCTACCGATCCCTCGAGCGACGACCCTGGAACTCCAATACGAGCTCCAAACCCCAGGTAACCTCCTTCATCTCCTCTTGATCTTCGTTTTAATTTTTCCTTTGCGTTCTCCGACTTTACTCGGCATCCACGATCACCTTCTCGCTTCCATTCCATCTCGCCGAGCTTCGCGTCGAAGCTCCCGTCCTCGCTGACCCCTCAGCACCTTCCGACGATGCACTGCAACCTCCATCGACTTCCAGCTCCGCCATTTGGCCGGAGCTCCATCTCCAGACGACCTCCGTCACCCTTAGGCCTCTCCGATCACAGTAACCTCTCCACAAACACACGCACGAGCTCCGGCTCTATCTTTCGCACTTGCAGGTACCCAGCTTCTCATTGAACGGAAGCTCGCCGGAGACATCTTCGAGCTTCATCGCCCTCAACGACAGGACGCTCTCCGACGCTCCTGAGACCACCAGCATCTCCGCCTCCTCGCCACGCGTCTTCTGGGATATCTCCGACCAGTCGGAGAGCGTCAGCGCCTCGAGGAAGGACGGGCGGAGCTACAGCACTGTCGCCGGAGCCCCACCCTCTCCTCCGCAGGCGGCGGAGGGCCGTCGAGGAAGAAGCCCCAGTGGCCGTTCGATTATTTCGATCGAACGGTTCGCAGTCGGCCACATCGCCCGCCCACCGGACTCGCCATCGTCCGTCAGATCATCCTTGATCCCACGCTCAGGAGAAAGCCACGTCAGCATCTTCAGCCTCCATCGACCGCCGTTCGATCATCATCGATCTAAAGGCCCGAGGTCACGCCACGCGTCGGCATCGACATCCCTCGGATCAATCTCTATCCGAGGGCTTTCATTACGCCACGTGGCCCAGTCGCCCGAACCTCTCCTCCGAGCCTAGGTTCGGGTCGCACGAGCCTCACTCCAGACCTATAGAGCGTCCGAGCCTAGATCCGAGCCTCCGCAGCCATCCGAGCCTAGGCCACCCCCGTGAGGAGAACGTGCGGCCTGGGTAAATTGCACAAAAGCCCCTGAAGCTTTCCAAAATTACAAAGAAGTCCCTGTGAAGCAGACCCCCGTGAGGAGCACGTGCCCTGTGGAGAATTTGCATCAGAGTCCACCATATTGTCGGTAATTGCATTTTAGTCCCTGTCAGCATATTTGTTTATTGAAATTTTAATTTCCAGTATTGCATTTACACCCCTGTGTTTGCACGCATCTCTAGAGTGCATTTTTCATCATTTTGAGATTCTAAAAATTGCATGTTGTTGGAAATTTTGTCCTCTGTCTATTAGTACCCGTGTTTGATTTTTGTAGGCTTATTTGAATTATTAATGAATTAATTGGTGCATTGTTGACATATTTTGCCCAGTGATGCCTTTTGATTTTTAATTAATTATCTGTACCTTCAAAAATTATCAAAAATTTTACAGTAGCTTAAGGACGCCATTTTTAACATACCGTAAAAATTTCATAGCATTTGCACGCATATCGAGGCCTAAATAAATTGTTTAGTGATTTTCTTAAATTAATTTTAATAAATTCATTTCACGGTGAAATTAAGTCCTGTTAATTTTCCTAGGTCCCTTCTCATTAGAGCTACCTAGGATAATTTTAGTGCTTGGAAAAATTGTGATTTGATATTTATTAAAAATTAAAGTCTGAAAATTACTCTGTCTGTTTATTTAATTCACATTAAATCCATTTTGAGTCGTAAAATTCCAAAAAAATTAGTGTAGGTCATTTTCATCATAATTAACCATCTGGCCAATTTTCATTATTTTTGGACTTCATTTGATACATTAATTAAATTGCACATTAAATTGGCCTGCATTGTTTGCATACGTCTGCATAAAAATTAAAAAGACCAAAAAATACTCCTCGAAAATCAACACTCGAATAATTGCTTCAATTTACCTAAGGAGACAGATGCCTCCCTGAGATCGACCTTGGACTTACCCCAAGTAAAAAAAAATATTGCCGCTTAAAATTAACTTCAAATTAATCGATAAGTGGTTTTTGATCAACATCTCGTATCCGACTGCAACGAATTCTCAACATTAATTTGACCTAATTAACATAGGGTGCGGGAGCGTTCATCAAAATGGCGCCGTTGTCGGGGAGGCACGGCTTAGGTTAATTTTTAGCAAAGTTTTGAGTGTTTGATTTTCCTTCCCCGGGTAGTCTGACCCCCGGTTTTCTTGTAATTATTTGTTCCCATTTACTTTTGCATTAATTTGTGTAACTCTCTGACCTCCAATTTTTTTTTGCGAGGATCGCGAGGAGTCAGCGACGCTTCGAGGACTTCGCATTTAAATTTTTGAGTGAAAGAGAGGCTTTGTAATTACATTTTATTCTATTTTTTCGCATCATTTCCAGCGGTTCCCGTTAGGGATCTCGCGTGTGTAAAGATAGTGAAACTGTGTCCCGTGTGCTGTGTGGGTGAATTGTAACTTAGCTTGCACTAGCGGCTCCTCGAGCCACTCTAGGACTTGTTGGTGCTCGTAATCAATAGGACCACACAATACACTTAAAAGACGCACCTAGACCGCAGTACTTAGTCAAAATTAAACTGTTCTTCACGCTAATAGAACTGCCTGTCTAGGAGCAGCTTTTCATCGCTTGCATTTGCATGTAGAGTAAAGTTTTCAATTCTGTATTGCATCCTGCATAAAAAAAGCGAAGGGATCACTGTAAGTCTTCTTAACTCAGCATACGCATCACTGTTTTCCGTGCATCGGCTTTTCTCGATTTCCCCCTCTGATTTTCTCACTTAAATTCAACAGGAAATTGGGACTGTCCAATAGGCGTGCTTTGTGGTGGACTAATTGAAGTGATAACTTAACTTTAAAAATCGGGGCTGCTAACAGTATTGACCAAAAAAAGAATAAAATCTGAAAAATGTTTGCGGGAGATTAATCCCCGACCTTGTATTCAGGCTGAGTAAGGGTACTTGAGTGTGTGTGAACACCTTAAGGCAGAGCCCAAATCCCCGCCTTCCATATCACGAGCCAACTGATCTTAGCAAATATCACGAGTGGGATATTTTTAAACTCATTGACAAGTACCAAGTAGCCTCCGCCTTCGCGGGTAGATAGGGGCGAACCAGCGGTACTCCGCGACAAGGCCTAGCTTTGTCAGCCTCCGCCTGCTTGCAGGTAGATAGGGGCACGTCATTGAGTCCCCACTCCGGATAGGAGCGCAGAAAGGGAGGATCGGCGGTATCTTAGGCAACAGGATAAACAGGGAAGGCGCATCCGGCTCTAAGCCGACTTCCCTCTAGGCCGCGTAATCCTTGCTATGTTGTTTGAAAAATCACACTTAAAAATTACAAGATAAACTGGACTCAACTTTGAGTCCTTCACTGTGTTGAGTGTGAACCCAGGGTCTTGGATTGTTCCTGTTGCTTGCTTCAGGTAGGAGTAAAATCCTATCTTCTTCCCTCTTCATCAAGATGAGTGATTGGGGAGATCTCGAAACACTATTCACTGACTTCTCTATGAGTCCCTCAAGAAACTCGTCTTCCTCGGTCCGAGCGCACCTTGGACAACCCAGGACTCATGACCCTCTTGAATCCTGGTTCCCGCATGCTCAGGGTGGTTACTCTCAAACCAACCCTTTTATCTCCTTTGAGATTACCGAGGAAGACCATTGCCTCGGTAATCCCTTCCTTGATTTGCCCTCTAACACCGATCTTATTTTCCAATCCCCAGAACTAGAGGACGAGATGCCGCCAAAAGTTCCACCAGATGAGGAACAAATTAAACAGATTCTTGCCCGCCTCGCTGAAGCCGAACAGAGGAATGCAGATCTCACGGCGCGGATGGGACAGATCATAGCAACAGAAGGAATCGACCGACCAATGGTTGATACCTACAACCCGGTGGAGAACGAGATTCAGAACTGGTTGGCACCTGCAGTTCCCGCTCAGGCATTTGAGCTGAAGCCCCACTTCCTTAGTCTGCTTCCGAAGTTCAACAGAAACCTTAATGAGGAACCATACACTTTCCTCCGTGACTTCGAGTTGGTGTGCAACAATCTTAGCCATCCCAATGTTGGCCAAGATTATATTCGGCTGAAGGCCACCCCTTTCGCCTTAGGTGATAAGGCTGCTCATTGGCTGAAAAACTTAGGGGTGGTATGTACTACCCGGATGCAGTTCAAGGACCTTTTCTTGAAAAAGTTCTACCCTCTCAGTAGAACTAATCAGATGAGAACAAAGATCGCCAGCTTCGCTCAAGGATCCAGCGAACCGTTCCATGAGGCTTGGGACAGGTTCAATGACTTAGTACAGAAATGCCCCTGCCACGGCATTTCAAAGGCGATCTTAGTCCAGACCTTGATCTGTGGTTTAACCCCAGAGATGCAGGGGTTAGTCAGTGCCGCCTGTGGAGGAAGCTATCTGAACAAAAACGAGCATGCTGTATGGAAGATCCTAGAGCAGATGGCAGAAACCGGCAGGTCACAGGCCACAAGGGCCTATCAGTTGTCTCCCTCAATCTTATACAATGAGACAACTAAAAGGACTGTTGCAGATCTGACTGAGGACCTCATCCCCAGCATGGGGATGATAGCCGACAAGCTTACCATGGTCGAGCAGATCCACAAGAGAGTCGCGGAGATGGAGTCTCTTTCGAGCCTTCCCAAGAAAGTGGAGGAACTCTCTTAAAAGGTAGCTAAGATCAAGCTACCCGCCCCTTCTGCACCACCTGTACCTGTACATCGAGTCCATCTTGTACAGGAACAGGCACCGGGGTCTCAGAGCAGCTGGGATCAGACTTATACCCAGCCGAACCATCATGCACCCCCACCAGTGGAAACGGAATATGAGGAGCCTCCGCCTGTATACGAGATTAACGGGCTTTGGTATAGCCGTGACCCGCTAGTCCGGCAAATCGAGATGGGGAAGGATCAGGCACACCGCCCAACCCCAGTCTACCAAGAGATCAGGCCCGTCACAGTCCCGCGATACCAGTCCAGGCCAGAACAAGGGTACCAGCCGCAGCAGCGCACCTACCAGCAGGGGCCAGCACCGTCCCATCAGCAGCAGTATCGGCATGGCCAGCAGGGCCAATACAGGACGGCATCAACACAGCAGCAAGCCCAACCCACCGAATTGGAGTCACTCACCTTGGCGATCCAGACCCTGTCTGATAGGGTCCAACAGATGCAGAATGACTACCTGGACATGAGAACCGACATCAATCGGGTCTCTCGTAACCAGGACCAACAAATGGCGCCAAGGACCCCAATTCCCGCACAGGTTCAGGCCAACCCAAACAGCATACACCAGGGCCAGAACCGACCTAGAGATCAGGTATATTACTCAGATAATTACTTATCTGAACATGAGATCCTTTCGTACGATAATATCAATCATATGTCCCTCAGGAGCGGAAGGTTCGTGACCATACCTGATCGGGCAAGGGCGCAGAAGGAAGGAGCCTCCGAGAATCTACCTGAGGAGAATTCGGAGGAAGAAGAGGAGGAGCATCACCACCACCACCGGCAGCGGAAGAAGAGGACATCTGAGTCCTCGAAGCAGCATTCTCGCATCCACCTAGAGTCAGCCGACACCGATGAGCCCGCACCTCCATCTGAGGAGGATCATCCAGAAGAAGCGGAAGAAGCGCCACCGATCTCGCATCAGCATTTTCTTTTTGGTCAGAGTCCAAGTCAGAGTCTGTATCAGAGTCAGAGTCAGAGTCGTGTCCAGAACTCAGTTCCAGCATTTAATGAGAATATTTCAGTTCCAGAACCTGAGTTGGAGTCAATAATCCCTTTCCCCCGAGCTCTCAAGGGTGGAAAGAAGAAAATCAAAAAATCCAAAAAGATGACCCTGAGATGGCTGAATTTTGCAATAAACACATCAAGGTCACAATCCCTTTTGACAAGTTCGTGGAAATGACCCCTGCATTTCAAAAATACCTTAAGGTGAGATGCACACCTACTAGGGTTAGCAGGAAGGCCAAAAGCCGTGTTGAGAAACACGTTTTATCAGTAGCCACGACGTGTGCAATAAAGAACTCGTTTCCTCGGAAACGAAGAGACATGGGTGCACACTATGTAGTGAGTCATGTTGATGACATCGCGTTTGCACGCACTCTCCTGGACAATGGTTCCTCGATCAACTTAATTCCCATAACCCTCTATGAGCGGCTTAATCTCGGACCTCTTAGAAAATCTAGAGCTATTCTACAGTTTGCTGGCAAATCTACTAAGAGGTCCCAAGGAGAGTTAAGGAACATTGTGATCAAAGTCGAGGGACAAGAATACATGGTGGACTTCACTGTCCTGGATATGGAAACCCCTTGCAATTGGAGAGATTCCCAGATCATTTTAGGTAGGCCCTTCCTCAGAACAGCGGGGGCCTTATTCGATTATAAGAATGGGAAAATTCAGTTCCAAACTCCCGGCGGAGATGAGGAACTTGAGATGAAGCAGACGAGATGGCAGAGACCGGACTCCGAAACCAGCACCGAGTACTCTTCTACCGGAACAGACTGTGAGCATGTAGACGTAGTTGGGCCATGGAGACAGAACCCAGCCAGCATCGAGGTGTCCATCTCCTTTGAAGATGATCCAGTGCATGAGTCAGTCTGTGAGATCCTCAGGAATGAGTACAACTCTGAACCTGCATCGCCCTACATCTTCGATGACGTAGAGGCCCAGTTGGGCCTGTCAGTCCTTACATCCTTAGGACAATCGGAAGATGAGGATGACGAGTCGGACGAGGCGTTTGCCGATTGTATGGAAACTTTTGACGATCCGACTCCAGAGCCGCGCTTGGTGGCAGCTATTACAGAACATGATCCAGCCACTTCCAACACCGAACCAGATCAGATTGAGCTAGACTTCTTAGACGATCACACTATTCCTGAGCTCAAACCTCTGCCCACAACCCTGAAATATGCCTTCCTTGCGGGCCAAGACAAGAAATTTCCGGTCATTATCAGTTCGCAATTGACCGAGGAGCAGGAATCTCGCTTGCTAGAGATCCTGGAGAAGAACCGCAAGGCAATAGGCTGGAGCATTTCCGATCTCCATGGGATAAATCCCGCTCTGTGTTCGCACCATATTTACTTGGAGAACGAAGCCAAACCCTCTCGTGAATTTCAACGCCGGTTGAATCCAAATTTACGAGAAGTTGTGAAAAAAGAGATAGAAAAATGGTGCGACGCGGGTTTCATTTACCCAATCTCTGACTCTAAGTGGGTGGCCCCAATCCATGTTGTCTCGAAGAAGTCGGGAATTCAGACGACCACCAACGAGGACGGAGAGGAGATCGTGACGAGAATACCCACGTCGTGGCGCGTCTGTGTGGATTACAGACGCTTGAATGCCGCGACGAAGAAGGATCATTTCCCTCTACCGTTCATTGATCAGATCTTAGAAAGATTAGCGGGAAAAGAATTCTTCTGCTTCCTTGATGGGTTCTCGGGCTATAATCAAGTAGCCATAGCTCCGGAGGACCAGGAAAAGACCACGTTTACATGCCCCTTTGGTACCTATGCTTTCAGGCGCATGCCTTTTGGGCTATGCAATGCTCCAGGTACTTTTCAAAGGTACATGATTGCTGTATTCGCCGAAATGGTCGGCGAATTCCTGGAAGTCTTCATGGATGACTTCTCGGTCCACGGCGATTCTTTTGATTCCTGTCTTAGGAATCTGGACCGAGTCCTCAAAAGATGTTGTGAGGTCAATCTGGTGCTCTCCTGGGAGAAAAGTCACTTCATGGTGACGGAGGGCATAGTGTTGGGGCATGTCATCTCCAAGAGAGGAATGGAGGTTGACCCTGCCAAGGTGGACGTGATCAGACGACTCCAGCCACCAACCAACGTAAGGCAGTTGCGGTCGTTCCTCGGGCATGTCAGATTCTATCGACGATTTATCAAGGATTTTTCCAAGATTGCCCGACCGCTAACTGAGCTTTTAGGCAAAGACACAGAGTTTATTGTAGATCACAAATGTCTTGAGGCCTTTAAGCTTTTACAAGGAATGATCATGGATGCACCCATTCTACAAGCCCCAGATTGGTCTCTACCTTTTGAGATCATGACGGACGCCTCAGACTATGCTGTTGGGGCTGTATTGGGACAAAGAAGAGATGGCGTCCCGTTTGCAATTCACTACGCAAGCAAAGTGCTTGATTCTGCTCAGCGTAACTATACAGTTACAGAAAAGGAAATGCTTGCGGTAGTGTTTTCCTTGGACAAATTCAGATCTCACTTAATCGGATCCAAGGTAACTGTGTTCACAGACCACACGGCACTACGATATTTGATGGAGAAGAAGGACGCGAAGGCGCGTCTTCTTCGTTGGATTTTACTTATCCAGGAGTTTGATTTGGACATCCGTGATAAACCTGGAAAGAAGAACGTAGTGGCCGATCATCTTTCTCGTCTCGAAGATCTTAATACTTCCGAGGTTTCCCCGATTCGAGACTCCTTCCCTGACGAGTCGATTTTTGTTATCGACTCACTCCCATGGTACGCCAATATCGTGAACTATATTGTCTCCAAGAAAGTTCCCGAGGATTGTCCCAAGAGCCAAATCGACCGACTAAAGTCGGATGCTAGACACTACCATTGGGAGGATCCGATCCTTTTCTTTGAAGGACCGGATTGTGTTTGGAGACGTTGTATTCCTCATGAGGAATACCAGAGTGTCCTTTCTTTATGCCATAGCTTAGAGGCAGGAGGACACCACTCCGGGAAGAGTACCGCATGGAAGGTACTTCAGTGTGGCTTCTACTGGCCGACTCTGTTTCGCGATGCCACCGCCTTCGCGAAGTCGTGCCCAGTTTGCCAGAGAATGGGAGGAACCGTTGGTTCCAAGGATGAGATGCCAATGCAGCCGGTCATCATTTGTGATGTCTTTGACGCCTGGGGCATCGATTTCATGGGCCCGTTCCCTGCCAGCCACGGGTTTGAATATATCCTCCTTGCGGTAGATTATTTGTCCAGATGGGTGGAGGCTATCCCTACCCGAGCCGCAGACAGCAGGACTGTCTGTAAGTTCATCAGAGAGAACATAATCTCTAGGTTCGGGATCCCCAAAATGATGATATCAGATGGGGGTAGCCATTTTGTGAATCGGGAGGTGAAGAAACTCCTGAAGGACTACGGCATCGAACACCGTGTCGCGAGCCCGTACCACCCACAAACCAATGGTATGGCTGAGGTGTCAAATAGGGAGGTAAAAACCATATTGCAAAAGCTTGTCCGCCCGGACAGAAAGGACTGGTCTCAGATCTTAGATCAAGTCCTCTGGGCGTATAGGACGGCTTACAAGACACCATTAGGAACCTCCCCATTCCGAATGGTATTCGGAAAGCCGTGCCATTTGCCCGCAGAGTTAGTGCACAAATCAGAATGGGCAATAAAGAAGGTCAACTGGAACACACACCTGGGGCAGAAACAGAGAGACATGGATCTGAATGAACTTGTAGAAGTCAGAAACCGAGCATATGACAACAGTTTGGTGTACAAGGACAAGGTGAAGCGTTGGCATGATAGATATATCAGACGAAAGACCTTTGTTCCTGGACAGAAGGTATGGTTGTTCAATGCTAGGCTGAAGATTTTCCAAGGCAAGTTAAAGTCTAAGTGGACGGGACCGTTTGTCATCCGTACGGTGCATGATAGTGGATGTGTCGAGATCTCGGATCTCGCAGATGACGCACCGACATTCCTGGTAAATGGGCAGCTGTTGAAACACTTCGTTGAATCCAATGAACAGTTAGTCCATATAGAGGAGATTGTATTCATGCGCGAGACAGATACAGCAGATACACCTCAAGACGCGTATGAAACCTTGCAGCACTGAACTCCAGCCATCAGCAGCATCTTCGAAAGATTCAGACCGACTCATCTGTATATATCATTCTCCTGTATATCCTATCCTTTACCACCACGATTCTAGTAACCCATCCCATTCCCACATCATCGAGCCATTATCTTGGACTATACTTAGGATGACTAGATCCTAAGTATAGGGGGAGGGGTCACACGAGTCGATTCACTGTAACATCCTCCAGATCACATTGGTCCTCACACTCATTTCCTTCCGATACTTAGGCTGACCTGAGCCTAAGTATAGGGGGGACCGATGCCCGCCTTGTATATACTCATCCATATCCCATCTTTTCCTCGTCCGCCCCCTTTCTGATCTTCTTCTACACTTAGGCTGCCAGAGCCTAAGTATAGGGGGGCGAGACGACTTCTATACTTTTTGTAACTTTTGACTCTCCCACGCTTAGCACGAGCTATGTCTTTTTCCTCGCTCTTTGTGCTCTGAGGACATAGCACACGCTAAGTATAGGGGGGCGTGTATATATTACATATATATACTTTACCCATAGCTCGCACTTTCGCGTATTTTTGTATATATTTTACAATAATTACGAGTGGGTAAAAAGTTGAAAAAAAAATTATATATATATATATATTTATATAATAAATAAGCTTCTTATTTACTCTTGCATATCATCTCTGCATAGAAAAAAAATAAAAAGAGTCTTGCATTTTCATAGCATGACATCTCATCTGCATACGTTGCTTATGCAAAGTGAAAAGCTAGTGGGTTCTGGACCAAGTTGTGAGCAGATATTGAGGATGGAAATGATTTGACCTTAATCCACCTAATTTCAGAGGAACCTTATAGGAACTGGAGTTAAGATTTTTCAGGTCATGTGACTTAATTCTTTAAGTCTGCAAGTCTATGTTCATATGTCATCTTGACAAACCTGAGTAGAGCACTTAACAACACACACATGACTCTTAGAGACAATGGCTTGACGTGCACCAACACTTTACACATGGCTCTCTACGGATGAGGTGATGAGGAGGCAGTTTCCTTTAGCTTGGGGTAGCATATGAGGGTAGTACTTCTAGGCGGAACCTCTCTTCTTCTTCTAGTGAAGGAAGTGCGTCTCAACTTGGACTAGTGGTGATGAAGGCTAAAGACAGAAGCAGTGGGTTGCAATAAAGCTTCAAAAGAGGGATAGTCTACTGGCTCAAGAGGAAATTTCTTTTATCTATGCTGCACCATGTATATATGTTGTACAAAGGCATGTTGAAAAAAAATGCCAAAAAGAACTCCAAAAAAGTGGTGGGTCGGATTGAAAATTTAATAACCCCACCGGAGTATACGTAGTCAAGAAAAGCAAAAGCTTATGGTCACCATGTTACTTGCAGCGGGAGACTTAGCTACACTGGCTGAGCTTCCAAAAGTCTATACTTCTTCCTCCTCTTCTTGAGCCGGTTGAACTTGAACTTAGAAGGGAATACCCCGCTTCTCGAGGAAAGAGTTGCTAGACCAAGGCATTAGAGTTACCAGGTTGGGGGAGGTTGTTTCTTTGTTACTTCTGAGGTGGGGAGTCATTTATCACTTACACTGCATGAAAAGATTCATGGTCATTAGAGTTTGTGTATGTAGACTTGTTCTGATTAGGTGAGTTGAGGAGTCTTGAATAGAAGACTTGTAGAACTTGAAGTCTGTTAAGTCTTAAACTCAGATCCCAATAAGGTACCGACACATGATTAATCCCAAGGAACCCAATCTCATTTCACTCTTGCATTTTATTTAGTTGCTCGGGGACGAGCAAGGTTTAAGTATAGGGGGTTGATGAAACTGTGATTCATCACTCCAAAAGTCAAAAATAGATCCTTGTTCCCGAGTAAATAGAGGCATATTTCCTTTTAAAATTGCATAAATAGCATTCATGCACACATTCATAATTCATGCATTTTAGCAGCTCATTTGCATTTAAATAAGAAGCCAAAAATCTCTTGTAAAATACCTCTTCACCAAAATAACCTCTTCTCTATAATATATATTCCTTAATAATATAGGGAAGAATGCCAAAAATCACCCTTGTAAAATAGCCAAAATAGCCTGAGAACCCTTGTACATTAAAACACACATAAAGCCTCATACAAACCCCGAATTAGGTCTACTCACTCTTAGAATACTACATATTAAAAGACCTTCAAAATGAGACTAATTTCATTGAAATTGGAGCTTGTATGAAAAACTTGGGTTTTTGGGCCATTTTGTATACTACATATGTATATTTGTATTTGTGTATCATATTTGACCTCATCTCCGTCTTTGGTCAACATGAAACTTGTAGATCACATCGAGATCTACAACTTTCATGTTTTGAGTTTCTCCAAATTCGGTCCCCTCTTCTCTCTACACGTGCATCTTATTCCAGCCACTCACAGCAGGCCACGTGGCACCCTCTCATTACGCCACGCGGCCCGCTTCCCCTCGCCTCATCCGCCGGCGTCCTCAGCCGTCGGATCTCGCTTCAGATCCAACGACCCAGCCTTTTCCACGCACGCCCCTTGCCTGGACCATCCGATCACCTCCTGCTTTGATCTACGCCGCACATTAGCGCCCTCACCAGAGCCCTCCACGTGACAGCATCCACACCGCTTGATCAGGCCCTTGGTCTCTCCATCGTAGCCGCCCCTCTCCCAGCGAGTCTCGTCCCTTCGATCATCTCCATCTCCCCATCTAAACCGTCCGCTCGCACTTCGCCCGCAGCCCGCCACGTGGCGCGCTCTCGGCCCATCATCAGCGCGCCTTGATCTCATCCTACTCGTCCCCTACGGTTCGATCGCCACCGTTGGATCACAAGATCCAACGGTGGAGACCTCGTCTCCTACCTCCAGGCGCCCCTCTCCCCCACGTCCCTTGCCTTGCGGGAGGGGCGCCCCCTTCCTATTTTTGGACGCACGTCGGCCATCTCCTCCGGCCGCTGACACCCCCACGACATTACCCACTCAACCCTCTCCCTCGACAGCTCCCTCAAGCTCCACCACCTCCACCATACTCGCCCCACGTCGACCACCAACTTCGCTACTCCACCAGCCAACCCACCATCTTCACCTTATAAATACTCCACCACCGGCGTCGTTCACCCCCATCCGCCACTCCAAAAAGCTTCCCTGAGCTCTGATCTTCCAGTTGGTGACAGCAATTTGGCGATTCATCGAGCGAAGAAGGACATCAGCTCCGGCGAGATCCACGGCAGCTCCGTCGTGTAGTAGCCGCTCCTCCGAGTAGTTGCACGAGCTCGGGACCCTACCGATCCCTCGAGCGACGACCCTGGAACTCCAATACGAGCTCCAAACCCCAGGTAACCTCCTTCATCTCCTCTTGATCTTCGTTTTAATTTTTCCTTTGCGTTCTCCGACTTTATTCGGCATCCACGATCACCTTCTCGCTTCCATTCCATCTCGCCGAGCTTCGCGTCGAAGCTCCCGTCCTCGCTGACCCCTCAGCACCTTCCGACGACGCACTGCAACCTCCATCGACTTCCAGCTCCGCCATTTGGCCGGAGATCCATCTCCAGACGACCTCCGTCACCCTTAGGCCTCTCCGATCACAGTAACCTCTCCACAAACACACGCACGAGCTCCGGCTCTATCTTTCGCACTTGCAGGTACCCAGCTTCTCATTGAACGGAAGCTCGCCGGAGACATCTTCGAGCTTCATCGCCCTCAACGACAGGACGCTCTCCGACGCTCCTGAGACCACCAGCATCTCCGCCTCCTCGCCACGCGTCTTCTGGGATATCTCCGACCAGTCGGAGAGCGTCAGCGCCTCGAGGAAGGACGGGCGGAGCTACAGCACTTTCGTCGGAGCCCCACCCTCCCCTCCGCAGGCGGCAGAGGGCCGTCGAGGAAGAAGCCCCAGTGGTCCTTCGATCATTTCGATCGAACGGTTCGCAGTCGGCCACATCGCCCGCCCACCGGACTCGCCATCGACCGTCAGATCATCCTTGATCCCACGCTCAAGAGAAAGCCACGTCAGCATCTTCAGCCTCCATCGACCGCCGTTGGATCATCATCGATCTAAAGGCCCGAGGTCACGCCACGCGTCGGCATCGACATCCCTCGGATCAATCTCTATCTGAGGGCTTTCATTACGCCATGTGGCCCAGTCGCCCGAACCTCTCCTCCGAGCCTAGGTTCGGGTTGCACGAGCCTCACTCCAGACCTCCAGAGCGTCCGAGCCTAGATCCGAGCCTCCGCAGCCATCCGAGCCTAGGCCGCCCCCGTGAGGAGCACGTGCGGCCTGGGTAAATTGCACAGAAGCCCCTGAAGCTTTCCAAAATTACAAAGAAGTCCCTGTGAAGCAGACCCCCGTGAGGAGCACGTGCCCTGTGGAGAATTTGCATCAGAGTCCACCATATTGTCGGTAATTGCATTTTAGTCCCTGTCAGCATATTTGTTTATTGAAATTTTAATTTCCAGTATTGCATTTACACCCATGTGTTTGCACGCATCTCTAGAGTGCATTTTTCATCATTTTGAGATTCTAAAAATTGCATGTTGTTGGAAATTTTGTCCTCTGTCTATTAGTACCCGTGTTTGATTCTTGTAGGCTTATTTGAATTATTAATGAATTAATTGGTGCATTGTTGACATATTTTGCCCAGTGATGCCTTTTGATTTTTAATTAATTATCTGTGCCTTCAAAAATTATCAAAAATTTTACAGTATCTTAAGGACGCCATTTTTAACATACCATAAAAATTTCATAGCATTTGCACGCATATCGAGGCCTAAATAAATTGTTTAGTGATTTTCTTAAATTAATTTTAATAAATTCATTTCATGGTGAAATTAAGTCCTGTTAATTTTCCTAGGTCCCTTCTCATTAGAGCTACCTAGGATAATTTTAGTGCTTGGAAAAATTGTGATTTGATATTTATTAAAAATTAAAGTCTGAAAATTACTCTGTCTGTTTATTTAATTCACAGTAAATCCATTTTGAGTCGTAAAATTCCAAAAAAATTAGTGTAGGTCATTTTCATCATAATTAACCATCTGGCCAATTTTCATTATTTTTGGACTTCATTTGATACATTAATTAAATTGCACATTAAATTGGCCTGCATTGTTTGCATACGTCTGCATAAAAATTAAAAAGACCAAAAAATAATCCTCGAAAATCAACACTCGAATAATTGCTTCAATTTACCTAAGGAGACAGATGCCTCCCTGAGATCGACCTTGGACTTACCCCAAGTAAAAAAAAAATATTGCCGCTTAAAATTAACTTCAAATTAATCGATAAGTTGTTTTTGATCAACATCTCGTATCCGACTGCAACGAATTCTCAACATTAATTTGACCTAATTAACATAGGGTGCGGGAGCGTTCATCAAGGAGGCACTTGAGCACATCCCTCTTTTTTCTAGAGGAACTTGAGAGAGGATCACTATTCGCAAGAAGAAGAGGAACCATCAAGCAGAAATCCATGTGCTGATCTGTGTCACATGTTTCGCCATCCAGAATCGTCTGCCAGCCAAGAGGCCAGATGTAGGATCTCTCTACGTAAGATGCCACATTCAGGAGCAGAGATTTGTTTGTACTCTATTAGACATCAGTTCTTCCATCAACCTCATTCCGATAGCCTTACTCAACCGATTCATGTTTGGCCCTCTTCGATAGAGCAGGATAGTCCTTCAATTTGCTGATAGATCTATCAAGAGGCTGAAGGGGTTGTTGAAGGACGTGGTCGTCACAATTCAGGGCCTGAAATTCTCTGTGGACTTTGTTGTGTTGGACATGGAGATCCTTGAGTATGTGACCGATACCCCCATCATTATAGGATGTCCATTTCGATGGGGGGTCTCACTTTATCAACGACAAGGTAAAGGCCCTTGCTAACAAGTTAAACATAGAACATCGAGTAGCCACTCCATATCATCCTTAGACCAATGGTCTTGCTAAAGTATCGAATAGGGAAATCAAGATGATACTGGAGAATGTAGTCTGCCCAGATCAAAAGGATTGGTCACAACTTTTGGACTCAGTCTTGTGGGAATACCGGACTTCCTTCAAGACTCCTTTGGTACGTGTCCCTTTCGTCTCGTTTATGACAAGCCATGCCATTTACCTGCTAAGATTAAGCATAAGTCACTATGAGTTGTCACTGAGATATTATTGGATCCAGGGAGTATAGGAGATCAAAGAAAGGAAGAATTGGTATCCCTGGAGGATATTAGAGATACAACCTTTTCAAACAACCTATAGTATAAGGAGCGAGTCAAGGAATGGCATGATTCTCATATCATCCACAGTTTGAGCCTGATCATAGAGTATGGTTGTTTGATTCTAGGCTTAGATTATTTTAAAGGAAATTGCAGAGTAAGTGGAAGGGACCCTACCTGGTCCGAAAGGTGCATGACAATGGTAGTATCGACATATCTAAGATGTCATCTGAGACCACCTTTCGCGTCAACGGTCAACGCCTCAAGCCATATGTAGATCATGATCCGCTGATTGTTGACGCCGGCTCAATTCCTCTTGCAAGAGATGTGGTCTTTCAATCACATCTTTTACATCTCATGCCTGATTATCATTATTCTCTGCCTGTGTATAGATCTAGATGTCCATATCACACATTCTTTTGTCTGATACCCCATTTTGATCTTATGATTATGTTATACTTAGGGTTTGCTTTACTGAGTATAGGGGGTGTCAGATTCTTAATTATTCTTTTGATTCTTTTTACCTCTATTTTGCTACCTATACTTAGGAATATTTTACCCTAAGTATAGGGGAGGTAAACCATGTACATTCTATCCCTCAGTTCCCCTTTGTGTACAGTCTGCTATACTTAGGATTACTTGATCCTATGTATAGGGGGATCACCGATCACTCTTCTATTCTTTGATCCGTCTTTGTAGTATAGCCTTTCTTTTCACTTCCCTATACTAAGTACGAGTTATGTCTTCTTCTTCATCGCTCTTTGGTCACTCTGAGGACATCGTTCGAGCGAAGTATAGGGGATGTCGTATATATTGTAATACTTTAGCCATAACTCGTACTTTGGGTTGTGTTGTTGATAAATAAAATGGATAAAAATCACTTATTAAAAATCACAAAAACTTTAAAATTTTTCTTGTACATAAAATTATTTCTTTCACATATATATCTATTTATAAAAATTACTTTTGTATAATTGTTTGTAAAAATATTTTGATTGTAAAATATTTTTGTATCAAATTATGTATATAGTACAAAAATTTTGGAAAATGTTTGAAAAATAAAAGTTTGCAAAAACCCTTGTATAAATGTTTGTAAAAAGTTTGCAAAACTTCTGCATTCATGCATGCATTCAAACATTTTCAAAAATTTTGCGCAGTTTCAAAAAATTGCATAAAAAGATTTTTGTATATACGTATATTCTTCTCAATCATAGTTGACAGTTAAACTAATCTGGAATTAAATTGGGAAATGGAGCTTGGTTAATACTTTAATCCACCTAATTATCAGAGGAACCTTATAGGATTTGGGGTTAAGACTTTTCAGGTTCATTAGTGACTTAGATTTTTGAGTCCACTAGGCTATGTTCACATGTCATCTTGATGAGCCTAAGCAGAACACATAACAATGCACACATGACTCTCACAAACAATGGCTTTACTTGCACCAACACCTTACAAGTATCTCTCTAGGGATGAGGTGGTGAGGTGGCAGTTTCCTTTGGCTTGGGGTAGCATACGAGGGTAGTACTTCTAGGCAGAACCTCTCATCTTCCTTTAGGGAGATAGGTGTGCCTCAACTTGGTCTGGCGGTGTTGAGCTCTAACGACAGGAGTTGTGGGTTGCGATAATGCTTCGAAAGAGGGATAGTCTACTGGCTCAAGAAGAAAAAGTCCTTATGTATATATGCTACACCATATATATATGTTGTACATATGAATCAAAAAATTTGTGCAAAAGAAAGAAAAACTCCAAAAAAGTGGCATGCCAGATTGAAAATAAAATGTCTGCCGAAGTGTATATAGCCAAATAAGGCAAAGCTTATGTTACACCTTCTCATCTCACGAAGCTTGCAACGAGAGACTTAGCTACACTAGTTGGGCTCCCATGGATACGTGGCGACACTGGCCACAGTCCATCCTCTTCTTTCCCCCTCTTCTTGAGCCGGTTGAACTTGAACTTAGATGGGAACACCCCACTACTCGAGGAAAGAGCTGCTGTACTAGGGCATTAGAGTTACCTTGCTAGGGGTGGTGTTTCTTTGTCATTTCTCAGGTGGGGAGCTACATATCACTTACACAGTACAAGAAAAGATTCATGGTCATTAGAGTTTGTCTATGTAGACTTGTTCTGATCTGGATTATTGAGTAGTCTTGACCATAGAATGGTGAAACTTAGAGGCTGTTGAGTTTTAAACCTAGATCTCAATAAGGTTCCGACAAACTAATAATCCAAAGGTCTGACTGAGCTTCATACTTCAATTTAATGAAGATAAGTTTAATAATCTACATTGATTCTCCTTCATTTTATTTTCTTCCACTTCTTTTTTCTAAAATAAGTGTTTGCTAATGGACTGGCAAAGGCAAAGAATAGGGGGTGATGAATCCCTCAGTCTCACTCTTTATTCTTTTATTTTAGCTATTTATCTTGGCAAAGTATCATGTATCCGTGTAAATACAATAAGTTAGCAATCAACATGCATCTGTTAATATTATATAATTAGCATGTATTTGTGCAAAAATAAATGAATAAAGGAAAACAAAAAGTAACGAGCTATTTAGAATAAATACAGAGTGACCTGAACTCTAAGAGAAGGTCAAGCATTGACCTGATCGCCAAATAAAATAAGTAGAGGGAGATAGGGTCAACTGTGTATTGTACATATTACCTATGTATATAAATTATTATTTTGATAATATAAAAATAAAACACTCTTTTACCTCCTTGTATATAGTCCTAAAAATAAAACAAAAATGAAATAAAAATCAGAAAAGTGGAATAAAATAAAAATAAAATCCTTCTTACTTGTACAAAATACATGTATATTTGTCACACTCCCTATTTATTCTATACTTATAAATAAATCATAAAAATAAAATAAAAAAATTCTTTATACATCTAAAATGATTTTGAAAATAAATAAAATATAAAATTGGGGATATTTGTTTAAAATTAATAAAAGAAAAATACTTGTACAAAGTACATAGGTCTATATACTGTATATACACTAATTTCTTTTTCATAAAAAATAAAAGTCATAAAAATAGTTTTAAAAATAACAAACATTTTTTATTTTATACAATTTTTTGTTTTAAATTCTTTTACTATTTTTAATTGATTTTGTAAATAGTTTGTAAAATCAAATTTTTTGATTGGTTCAAATCGGTTGTTGACCTTCGGTCAACGCCTCCTCCTTCCAAGGTTAGACCCGGATAGCGATCACCGGAGCTTCTTATCAATTTTCCCCATCCCGACTCTGAGCTTCTTTTAACTCGAAATTTGGACCCGATAATCATTGTTCACCCGACTTCCTCACGAGTTCATTGGCCGATTCATATCACTCTAGTGTTTCACGCTTTTTGCCGATCTTTCTGGACCCTAGAGTGACCTATAAAATATCTTCTTTCCCCTCTTGGCATGGCAGCTTGTGCCTAGCCCCTTCTCATCCCTTGAAATCTTCAGTGGAGTGACAACAACCGGAGGAGACCTTTGGATCAAGTTTTGGTGGCCTGAAGCAACATTCATGTCTAGCCTCCCTGCCTTCCGCAGCGAGGTTAAGGCCATAACCTCGACGACCATCACCGCCTGGAGC
The DNA here is from genome assembly GCA_037367405.1 of Ottelia alismoides. Taxonomy (NCBI): domain Eukaryota; kingdom Viridiplantae; phylum Streptophyta; class Magnoliopsida; order Alismatales; family Hydrocharitaceae; genus Ottelia; species Ottelia alismoides. Next base: position 222,594 of record JAZKJV010008174.1, on the reverse strand, counting down.
TCATGAACTCGTTACAACCTTCAGGTATCCACTTTCGCCTCTGCATTTCATCTTTTGATTCCGTTCATTCAACTCAGCTCCGTCGCACACACACTTGCTCCGACTAGCTGGTCGGAGTCCCTCTATCCACATTCATTCGTTCAGATCGACCCTTCGTTCCATCACTCTTCTTGCTCCACAACCGGATCACCCTTAGGCTCGACCATCTGGTCGAGATTAAGGCTGAGACTCCTTCCCTCCACAACCGCTGGGAGTCGACCTCCATTCCCCTCCATTTCTCTTGCTTCTACCTGCAATAAACCCTCGTCGGAGCTACGCCACGGAGCACTCTATCCGTTTCAGGTGTTGGTTCGCGCAGAGGACCACCTTTGACCACTGAGCTGCTCAGGCGGAGCACCTATCAACGAAACTTGACCACATAACCCTTCTGACCGACTTCAACTCCATCGGAGCCATCCAGCGGACGCGGAGCACCCACACGATCGAGTAGGACTTGTTTGTCACCTCATCGGAGCAGTCGATTGCATTCCACGCCCAATCGAATTTCACCCAGGAGTTGTTCATCTTCCATCCTCAACTTCCCTTGTATGAAGCTTTCCTCTGCTAGATTACATCTCAACCATCGATAGCAACAGCTTTTTCGCCATTTGATCTAACAACATCTGGCCGCACGTCCTCAACATTCCCTGGCCATCAGATCTACAACATCAGGAGATCAGGCTCATATGAAATCGCTTTCCTCTACGCCTGCCACATAACCCCATGTACGTTGCACGCATGCGAATGGTAATTTCACTTAGGCCATTTTACTTTCTACATTTACTTTGAAGTCCTATAAATATTTACCGTCATTTATTTTAGTTTGGATAAATTATAACGTGGACCCTATAGTTTCTCTATTTGCATTTTAGCCCTTACGAACCTGAGGCACGTACATGTTCACGTGAGTTTTCGGATTATTTGCATGTTTTATCCTGAGTTTCATGGATGTTGTGCTTTGGAGTGAACTTTTCTGATAATTGCAAATATGCCCCTGTGCGTAAGTCAAGTTGACCTGAAGTATCCCAATTCCATCCCTTAGTGGGTTCCTCTAAAATTAAGTCTATTAAGATCTATACCAAGCTCCAATCTTCATACTTTATTTCAAACTTATTCAATTATTTTGATTATTCCAAAAAAATGCAAATGCAATGTACAATGCAAATGATATTTTTTTTTTGAAACCATTTTTGGTTTTGAACTTTTTATAGATTTTTGAAAAAGTTTTACAAATTTGTATGCATACTTTTGAAAAGATTTTGCAATTTTTTGGGTTTTGAGCTTACAATGTTTTAGGGATTTTTGAGTAAGGGTTAGTGAAAGAAATATGTGTAGGTATTTACACGAGAGTGCATCTATATTTACAAAAGTTGGATCATATTTTACAAGTTGAATGTTAGTGACTATTTACAAGATTTATATACAAGTTTTATACATTTTTATATAGATTTTTTATTTTTTTATATGAGTTTTTATTTACATAAGTTCCTCATAACATTTGAAATCATTTTCATAAATATTTTGAAAACCTTTTTTATAACTAATTTAACAAACATTTTTAAAGTTTGAAAGTCCTTTTGCAAAGATTTTTTAAACAGTATGTACTGATTTTTCAAAATATTTTTGCAATCATCCTTTAAACCATTTGCAAATATATTTTCAAAAATTTTATTTACACAAATAAAAGAGAATGTTTACAACGGTTTGAAAACATTTAGCAAAAGTTTTCAAAATAGTTTTCAAGACAGTTTTCAACCATTTTTCAAATCATTTAGCAATTTAACTCGATTGACTACTAGTGATTAAAAAGAATTTAGTGTGTTTTATTAATTAGCCATATTATTGAAAGTACGAAAGTATGAGTTATGGCTAAAATATGTACATGGTATATACGATCGCCTATACTTAGCTTGACCTATGTCCTCATAGATCAGAGAGAAAAGGAAGACATAACTCGTATTAATTATAGAAAATCCTATACTACAAGGACTAAAGAATCAGAGAATAAGAAGTCAACTCTCCTCCCTATGCTTAGGATCAAATAATCCCAAGTATGGTAGATTGTACACAAGGTAGCGAGGACCAAGGGAGGGAATATACAAAATCATCTGCTCCATCAGTCTACCCCTATACTTACGGTAAAATATCTCTAAGTATAGAGAAAATATCAACAAGTTAGTAGACATGCGATGATTCAAAGAAATGATCAACTTTGGCTACTCCTCCCCCTGTTTTCAAGATAAAGTTCTTCTTAATTATATCGATGATGAAAGGGATGACTACTTTTCGGAAGAATTAAACATGAAAAATGGAAAAGAAGAAAATCATTTTTTATGTGATTTCGATGCTTAAAAATCTGATCCATCTAGCTCTCACTACAAAAAAAAGCGGGATTGGCGTGCAAATAAGAGCTCGTTATGTGCACGCCTAGTGCACGCCCGACGAGTGGGCGAGCACATGTGCTCGTCAAGGGCGTGCTCGCTGATCTGAGAGTCGCCATTGCTGGTGGGCGAGCACCATGGGACGCTATGTGCTCGCCCTCCCCATGGCGGGCACATATGTGCTCGCCGGTGTGATCGCCTTCTCTATAATTTGCGATTATACACGGAGCACCGGGAGAGCACATGTGCTCGCCCAAAGTGATTTCCAAGAAAAAATATACAGGTTCGACAGGGTTTTGACGCCCCGTTGAACCTGTATACCCTGCCAATAAACCACTGCAGGTATCTTCCTAAGGATATATATATATATAAATATATATATATATATATATATATTATACCAGTTCGTAGAGTAAGATAACTAGCACTAAGAATTTACAGGAACGCAATATACATGAATTCAGAAATAAACAATCTAATTTAATATCTAAATATTACAAACAAGTCAACGCCAACAAAGTTCATATAAATTAAAAGATGTTCTAAAAGTTTAAAAGAAAATACAGGTACAAACCACCAAAAATTTACTTCTTCTTTGATCTAAAAAATTATCCCTGCTTTGATTTCTTTTTTCTTTCTCCTTTTCTTTGAACCTCGCATACATGCGTGCCTCTTCTTCAGGGTCGTTCTCCTCCTCCTCTTTGTTATCAGATTCAATCTCTTCAGGTTGAGATGCACGCCCTTGCGACCTATATTATATATGGAAGATATTTATCTATTACATGCACGCTAATCCCGCCTTTTTTTGTAGTGTCTGTAAGCTCTTCTTGAAACATCACTTGAATTGAGTCTACTACGGACGAGAATGTATCATGCTCTAGGTACATTCAACAACTGTTCGTTTACCATAAAAGATTAAGAGTTAGTTGACAATTTAAATACTAATAAGCTTCCATTATCACAAACAATTTTCACTATGAATGGCCCAGTCCACTAACTCTTCAATTTGCGTGGAAATATTTTCAAGTCCGCATCAAACAACCACATATTTTGTAGAGGCTCGAAAGTCTTCCTATGGATGTGGTTACCATGTCATTTCTTGACTTACTGTTTCTAGATGATTCTATTGTCATACACATAGTATCTGGATTCTAGTAGGAATTTCAGATCAACTTTTCTATTTTCCCCAGCTTTCTCATAATATAAGTGTTGAACCAAGAATTATGTGGGTCTTATGTTCCACACAAGGCGAGAACATAGTCGTTGAGATCACCCACATGAACCTTGAATTCAAACAAAAAATAACCCACAAATAGACAAAATAATGCAAAGCAAAGATGTGGAGTTACAATTTATTATAACTCTAGAAATAGTGTGTATAGGTGTAAGTTTGTGTAGAGGTCGAACATATGGAGCAAGGGGTATAGAGCACAAAAATTGGCAAAAAGACAATGCTTATTTTTGTGTTTTTAAGGTGATTTTTTATTTTAATGGGTTTTAAATACATATCTTTTTGGATTCTTAATTTATATAATTTTGGATATTTTGTATTTTTACATTTTTTTGATTTTCAATTTCATTTTTAATAAATATAATATATAACTACTTGTATATACTATATGATATATATATATATAACAGGGAAAATAGAAAAATACCCCATGCCAAATTCCTTTTTATATTCTAAGTGTATTTTTGTATTTTTATATTATAATCAGTTTATATGAACTTTATTTTAATTTTTTTCTAATTTTTTAATATTTTTAATTTTAAAAAAGGAAAATAATGAGCAATTATATACAACCGGATTGTTTTGGATTTCAAAAATAACTAAATAACCAAAAAATATCAAAGGTTAATTTTAATAGCTTATATATAATAATAAATACGAAAAAGAAATTTAAACTCAATGGTTTGGATTTTTAATGATTTTAGGATTTTTTAGTTTTAGAGAGGGTTTGTAATTTTTCTGGTTTTTCCTTTGACTTTTTAGTTATTTTTAGCTCATAGATGTAAAATACAAGAATAAATTACTCCTAATTTTTTAGAATGTTTCAACCATTTTACTAAATTTTATGTATTTTAATGTAAATAGGTAATAAATGCATTGTTTCTGGATTTTTAAATAAAGAAAAATATCTTAATTGGCCTAACAAAAATATATGTGATTTAATGTACTGTTTGACACTTAAAACAGATTTCATACCAATTTTAGGTGCACAATGGTATTTTTATGCAAGAAATACAATACATAAAAAATATAAGAATGAGAAGGACTGAAATGTAATTGAAAAAAATAAAAATTTAATCCAGAATGAAAATCAAAGTCTAGGGATATAAATTCAGATATTAGTATAAATGCAATTTACAAAATACGATAGGGCATACATGTAAATATTCCAAAAACTTTTGAACGTAATTACAAGTTTACTAGACTAAATAATAACACAAACCCATTGGGGTCCCTTGCAAAAATCCCACGTCCTCACGTGTATGGCCACGTGAGGTGACATGGCGAGGAGCCTATGTCTAAATAGAAATAGCACATGGGTGAAAAGCATACCCTTGCAAGGTCATATCAATCCACAAGGCGAATCAACTGTCATCGAAGCGATCGCTCACAAGACTTGTACTCATTCAACAATTAACCCAAAAGACAGATAAAGCTATGCAAAATAAAATGCGGAGTTAAAATTTTTTATAACTCTACAAAATATGTGTTTATGTGTAAGTATGTAGAGTGTCTAACACAAGGAGCAAACGTGATAGATTGTGCAAGCGATTGTGCAAAAATTGCTCTTCTCTTGTCTTTTATTGTATTTTATGTGAGTTTTTTAATTATATTTTTTATGGATTTTTGATTTTATCTTTTTTATTTGTTTTTTATATTTTTATTTCTTTTTATAGTTTCTATTTTTAAGATATTTTTCTTTTTAATATATAATATAAGAATATATATAACAATACATATAATATAGAGTAATATTATTATAAATACAGCTAAAAAATAGCATAATAAAATGACTTTGTACTTTTTATAATTTTTAATGTTTTTGTGATTTTTCAGAAAATTTTGTTAATTTTTAAGGACTTTAAAAATCCAAAATATCCCAAAATAATGATTAATTAAATAGGCTGAAAGTTTAAAAGTAGATAAATGGTCTACAATTCCTTAAAACTAATTCTAATATATAATATAAATGAAATGTAGCGATAAAAATAAATATTTTTGTATTTTTAAAAGATTTTCTAATAAATTTTATAAAGATTTTAGAGTTCTTAAGTTATTCTTTTTCTGTTTTTAGTGGTTTTTGGTCTAGTGGCACAAAATACAATAATAAACAAACACTATTTTTTTTGGAATTTTTAGACTCAATTTTATATTTTTTGGAATTTTTAAAAAATATGAAATAAAACATGCAATTTTACTTTCTAATAAAAGGGGAAAATGCTAAAATGCATAACTAAAAATATAACTCAAAGAGCATGGAAGAAGGCGCTTAATCCTATTTTTTCATGATTTTTGGAGCACGTATGCTATTTTTAGAAAATAGAAAACAAGAACAAAAATTACTTCAACTAGTAGGGTATATTTGCAATTAAAATTAAAGACAAGGGCTAATGTATAAATAACCAAAAAGTTTATAACTATAATAAAAGTTTAAATAAAATTATAGAACTCTTAGAGGTATAAATGCAAAATGCCCAGCTCACATAGGGGGCACATGTGCTGAGCTGGCGAAGAGCCAAATGTAATATCAAATACTATAGGGTTTTGTTGCAATTATTAAAAACGTTTTTACAACTATGACTGGAATTTTAAATAATAAAAATAATATACAAAAATGTAGGGGCTAGATATGCAATTACACCAAATGTGTGCTGAATCGTACAACATAGATGGTGTCACTTGACATTTGGTACATCCTCAATGGCGAATACCGCTTCACATGGTGACGATTGAGATTTGATGCCCAGGGGAGATATAATGGTGGCTTCGATTGATTGGACGCCACCTATTTCATTTGAAGAATAGGGCTTGATCAAACGACCCTGGATGTGTCTGGATGAACTAGGAAGAGATCCTCCCTGGAGCTCGCTCGATCAAGACTATCTCCACTCTCCTAGAGGCTATTGAGGTGTTCAAAAGGTCGTTGGCATCGACGCACAATGCATTGAAGCTTCAAAGGTCTAGGCCCCATTGATTGGGGCCTAGAGTATAGAAGAACCTAGAGCATGGTTTGAACCTCGAAACCCCCAGATCGGGTTCGTCCAGACCTGCATATGGGTTAGGGAGATTCGCAATGCAAGAGGAAATAGGTCTTGGATTTTATTGGTGGCTGTCGTAGGGGGAGATGGTGCGGGTGGTGGTGCTCCAACGAAGGCAGTGAAGTGAGCACCGACTGTTAGCCATGTGAGCCCGAGGTGAACCATTCTTACAATAAATGTTATTGTGATATATGATTTATCAATAAAAGTTATTGATTTTTTCACTCCCTTTCTGAGATTAAATGAATGAATGCACTATAAGGACCCTCTGTACAATTAGGGATATGTACCGTGGCCATCTTGATAATCATACAACTGTCGATTCATTAATTGAATCATAGAGGCTGCTGCTTGGATGAATATCTAAGGAGTTAGATAGAGGACTCATTAAGCACTGTCAAATGATTATTAAGAGATGATCTCCAGCCTGAGTAGGAGATGGTAATCCTTTCTCATTAAGGCTGATATCTGACCGACCTCTTGATGCATGTCCTCTACATGGGAATAGTGATTCGGAGTTGTCGGATTAGTTAGGTCAAAGGGTTGACTTAATGAGATCAAGATAACCTAAGTCCTATATTGTATACTGTCACAATATAGGGACACATCCTCTGACCAAAGACAAATGTGTTACTATATGTCTAAGTATGTACATTTGGCAGACCAATAGTTTAATGACCTAACCAAGATCTATACACCGACGAGCTGGTGTGCATGTAAGGGCATATGAGTAATGCAATCTCTCTAAGGGATCATACAGGTTCACTTGTGAACCAAAAGACATGAGCTCACTCATGAGTTATAGGGACCGATCAAATTCCATGCATGGTCGTTGTGCTTTGTAAGCATGATAAGAATTTGAAGGTACGATATATGCCTTGGGAAAACACATGATCGATACCGATCTCCAATGACCAAGATTGAGAAAGTTGATGATTAAGAAGACAATGTAAAATTGATCTATACCTTTGGGTTTATCATACGTCTTCCAGTATGTAGGATGTACAGGTGTTAGGAATACCTAAGGGTGATTTGATCATAAACGATTGTATAATCATGATGCTTCCATTCCGAGGGAGTGATGAAACAAGTTTGGATTTTAGTGACTCCTCTTAGTAGAGAAGAAATCTGATCTTGGTCCAAGTGTTGGACATTGATATGAATGAGATTCAGATGCAATGAGAAGATTAGATTTGCGATCTTGATTTAATCAAGCATCTATGACAGGTCCGTGAGATCTGGATTTGAGATGTCATCTCAACATCAAAGTCACTATACGTGGAATAATACAATCGGCATGTCCTTATCCCCAAGTATCTGCGGAGAAAGCGCATTATTCTTGAAAGGTTTCAAGAATAATTCCATAGTTAAATTATATCTAAGCATTGAGAAATGGATAATTAAATGCAATTTAATTATCTTGAATAATATGAATTTGATTCACATTAATGGATGTATGTGAATGATGATCCAATATAATTAAATGTGATTTCATTATTGTGGATAAGAATAATGTAGATAGCAATGTCTAATTATTCATAATATGCTATAAATGTGGTTTATAATGTATTAAAGAGAGCGTATTATGATTTATATTTGTTCATTAATTATTGGTGTGAATTGGATTCACATTGTATAGTTAATTGAAAATGTAAATTACTTTTCATTTTGGGTTGTGAATGTGATTCACAAATTTCCAATGGCAAGATTTCAATATTCTCAAAAAATTAATTGTGAATTATTTTTATAGAATAATTTACAACAAAAGTTGTTGTAAAAAATCTTGGAGATTTTCATGGAGTAAAGCAATCTCATGAGATTGCTTGAGATTGCCTCCACCATGAGATATGGTGGACGACTACCATCTCCTATATGGAAATAGGTAGCCGTCCTACCAATCTCCATGGTGAGATGTAAGATCCATGCATATGTCTCCATATTTGCTTGATTTAATTTGGGATTGAATTATATTTTATTTATCAAATATATTTAATCTAAATTACATTATTTGTTATTGTGTTTTTACCAACAATAATCTTGACCATTGAAAGAAACACAAATTAATCTCATCCATTGATTTTGTGTATCCCATGGATTGTTATCCAAGGACTCCCAAACCCTATATACAGAGAGGCATCTCATGCTCTCTAGGGTTACAATAAGAAGAAACAAGAAGCTCTCTCCTCCTCTCATCCATTCACACGTCCTCTCTTCCTCTCTCCCATTGGTGGTTGCCAACCTTAAGAGAAGAAGAGATCTTCTTTGTTGACTCGACGTTGTGACGCTGCTTCGACGGTTCTCGGTTCTCCATCTTCTTTGGTGTGCTTCGCTCGCAAAGAAGGCAATTGATCTTGTGTGATGATATCATGAGTTCCCAAACTTAGATTCAACATCTTGGATTGCGAGGATCACGCGGTTCATCCTCGTGCTCGCAAGCGTCTTCTCCGAAGATCGGACTTGAGACAGGAGGTCTCTTTTTTCGTAGAGACTCGATCAACCACATTATAAGTGGTATTACTATACACTTGATGTGGTTTATATGAAACGATCCGGGAATCATTATTGGATCATGTGGTTTCATCGCATGAAAAAATTTTAAATTCCGCTGCATAGAACAACTAGTTCGACTACTCGTTCTTCATCGTATATGATACGATGCTCACGCTTCCGTGATGTGCTTGAGGATTACTCCATATCCTCCACCGACATCTCGATCTAGGTGGAATAGAGGAAGTCTGGTGGTAAAGGATGGTGGAGAATACGCTATGGCAGATAGTAGTGTGGTCGACATGGCGTAAAACTCAAGAATAAGGCGATGTGATGGTCAGAGCCCTAGCGGTTCCGACAAACATTAGACCTAGATTTATGTTATTGTAGAGAACGAAAGATGAAAGTAAGAAAGGAAATGCAATGAGGGAATAAGATGCAAGTGAAAGACCTACGAAACTTGCCTTGTGTTGACCTAAGCCAACAAGATGAACCTCGATGCCGGCAAGCAGCTTAGATTGGCGAGAATCATTTTCTACTCAATCCCTCCTCGCTACCAAGATAACACTCCTTTCACAAGCCTCAACATCATGGAAGTCCTACAAGGGGTCGAGAATCAGTGGAAGGTGAACCGAATTCAAAAATGGAAGAAGGAGGTTTTATGTACATGCACGGATGGGGAGGTTTTTGATTGAAGATTTTGTGTGCAGAGTAAGAGATGGAGGAGGGATTCGATTCAGCGTGAATCATGGGTGAATAATGAAGAAAACTCATGAAGGATATACAAGTCTTCAAGCAATGTATCAAGTAGGAAAACTTCAAGAAGAGAGTTTGGCTACATCTGACAACGCTAGGCCTGGGATAGAAGATTTGACCCACGGTCATCAAATGGGGGCCTCCTATAGATCCAGCTAGACCACTAGAAGACAAAACCGACCAAAAAAAGATAAATAAATAAAAAGACAATAATAAATGAATTATTTAAATAAAATTTATAAAATAAATTGTTTATTATTTTATGTAGTATTTTACTCTGATTTTTATTTATTTATATTGATTAATTTATTATAAGTTTATTTTTAAAGGTTCATCTATAGGTATATTTACATATGTTATGTGTATTTTATTTTTATTTTGTATTTTATATTTATTATTTTGTACGCTTAATTTATATATTCATAGATTATTTAAATATGCACAAATATATTTTTATTATATTTTTCTAATATAATATGTACACTTAATTAATTATAGGTATAAATTACATACGTATATATACAATATTTTAATCTATGTATACTGTATTTTTATGATTTAATTTATTCTTAATATGCATGTAAATTATAAAGAACATTTACAAAAATTTAAAAATATAAAATAATGAAAATGTAAAGAATAAATAAATTTAATATTTTATTCATGTATATTGTACAATGGGGGCCAAAACCTAACTTTTGCATCTTAATTCCAAATTGAATGAAACTGTCTCCATTAAATAGCTAATAAAAAGTTATATATAATAAAAAGTGATTTTGGTGCATTTTGAGTTCTTATGGAGACGATATGGGTCTGGGAAGTTTGGGTTTTCGATTTTTTAGTGTAGAATGTGTAATTTATGCTATTTTTGTGTAAAGTAAACTGTTTATTTTCTATTATTTTTATCCACAACATTCATGTACAGAATTTATTTATTTTATATATAAATAGTAAATAATAAAATGGGTCCCAAAAATTAATTATTGAAGAAATAAAATTAGGGTTTTTATTGTGTGTTTGGCCCTTATCTCCCCCTACTTTATTCCTTGTCGACCCAGTCATCGTGATGCCTAGGTCTCGAGATTTAGGGTCATAAAATACATTTGGAATTTTATTTCCTTTTCTTTTCTTTATTATTTTATTTTAGATTTAATTAATGTATTTTATATAATATTTATACAATAAATGATGAATGTTAATTTTTACAAAATAATGCTTTTATACAAGCATTTTCCTAGGGTTTAAAGGCCAAAATGAAAGAATAAAGGTGATAAAATGGAGACTCATCAAGGTTCCTACTACAAAATATCCAAAAACTTTTACACTACATGTGATATTTTATTCACTAAAAATAAAATCAACAAAATCAGGGTTAGCGATCCCTGCCTCCTCATTGGTCCACATCAACAAGCTACATGACAAAATAAAGAGCAAAATATAAATAAGTCAAAAAGAAATGTTAAATGATTTTATCATTTTCTTAAAAAATGAAAACTATTATTTTTTTGTAGTATTTGATATGATTTTGATTTATTTTTTCAAGTTTATTTGTTATATGTTACTTTTTGGAAGTACAAATATAGGTTGATTTGCCTATATATTAGGTATTTTGTTTTCTATTTTAGATTTTATTATTTTATATGCATAATTTATATATTTAAAACTTAATTAAATACACATGAATTTATTTTTATTTTATTTTTCCAAAGTAATATGTACACTTTAATAAATAGATATGTTTATTGTAAAGGTATACGAATGAATAATTAATCTATGTATTTTTGTATGCTTATTTATTTTATTGTATTTTTATGATTTTATTTTAGTTTAATTATGTTCACATTTACAAATAATATCTCTGAAATTATAAAATATAAAAGCACAAGAAATTTAAAGAATAAATAAAATAATTATTTTATTCAGTTATAATGTACAATAGGGGTCCAAAACCTAACCTTTTCATCTTACTCCAAATTTAATGAAACCACCTTCATTAAATAACTTGTTAAATTTTATAAAAAATTTAAGGTATGTTTGATCAATTTTGACATAGTATGGAGAAGATACATGTCTGTAAAGTTTGGATTTTGTATTTCTATTCTGAGTATCTAGAGCACATTGTGCATTATTTTTATGTGAAATAAATTTTATATAATATCTACAAGTTTAATGAATTAGTTTATGATTTGATACAGAAATAATAAAGAATTATTTAGATCTGAAATTAAACTTATTGGGGAATTAAAATTAGGCATTTATCTCCACCTACTTTATTCCTTGTCGACCCAGTCATTATGATGCCTAGGTCTCGGTTTTGGGGTCATTAATTACCTATGGTATTTCTCTCTTTTTCTTTTATTTTTTTATTCTTTTATTTTAGCTTTAAATAAGGTATTTCATACAATATTTACATTATAAATAATGAAATTTATTTTGTACAAAATAATACTATATACATGCATTTAGATAGGATTTAAAGCCAAAATGAAGGAATAAAGGTGATGAAATGGAGATTCATCATCCCCCGCACACTTGCCCTTAATAGTCCCTAACAAACACTTATGATTATTAGTGCAGGGAAAAAAACAACGGAAAGAAAATGAAAGAACTTGGAACGATTTTTAACTTTTTAATTTTGTCTTATTAAAATCAAAGTTTGGATCTCATAGAAGACATTTGAATTATTAATGCGTTCGGAACTGCACTAAAGTTAGGAAATATGATACAACATGCCTTAGCTTCCATAGTCCTATCTTCCAGTTCTCTTCATGGTCGGGTCAGAGTCATCATACTCTTGATACAATGGAATGCCATATCCATGCGTGTGAATTTTTCCACTCTTCTTAGACAAATCAATGAACTATAAAAGAGTTTGTTGTCTTGGTAGCTTGTCCTCGTGGAGACAGATATTTCCTTCTAAGGTCAGATACTGCTGGCCTTTACAATCAAGTGGGGGAATAATCTAGAAGAAGGGGAAAAGAGCAGGGAATGGACCAATGAAGTCTTCATTCCCTTGTGAAGCACGACCAGTGTAACCGAGTTTTCACCAAGAAGCAAGCTTTTTCCAAAGCTCATATTTTTGGTGGCGTTTTTGGTGTTGGCTTCTACTTTGTATTTTTCTTTGACTTTGCATTACTCTACATTCTTGCTTGTGCCCATGATGATATACCATCTTTTTAGTTCATCCATTTTGGGGGGTCTTGGAATAAAATTGCTCCCATATATTGTTCATCCGAAGCATTATCTCAATCCATATCTAGTCTTTAGATATCATGGCTATCAGAAGAAGTGGGCTAGAGTACCGATTTCAACAATACTCAAGAATGGTTCCTGAGCCACCCTTGACGAAGCAGCCTAGCATTGTCCCAACTTACACTCCAAAATTTTTCGACAACCCATCTGAATTGAGCTAAGTGTAAAGTGCAAGGTGCTTAGTCAATCCACTGTCTCAAGAGTCTTACAGATGATATGAAGGGTTCTAGTTAGACACAATGAATTGACTCGTGAACGCAGTCTCATCGAACCTAAAGAATTAAGGCAAGGTGACCTAAAGTATTCCAATTCTAGTCCTTAGTGGTTCCTCTAAAATTAAGTGCATTAAGGTCTATACCAACCTCTAATCTTCATACTTTATTTTAGACTTGTTCAATTATCTTGATCATTCCAAAAAATGCAAATGCTATGTATAATGCCAGAGAAAATCTTTTTGTGAAGTAATTTTTATTTTTAACATTTTATGGATCTTTTGTAAAAGATGGGCAAATTTTTATGCAGAATTTTGAAAAGATTTTGCAAATGTTTTTGTATTTTCAATTTTACTATTTTTAGAGATTTTTAAATAATGGTTAGTAAAAGAAATATGTACAATTATTTACATGGGAATGCCTCTATATTTAGAAGGGTAAGGGTGTATCTTTATACATGGACTTTACAGGCTAGATATTAGTGATTATTTACATGAGTTTTATACATGTTTTGTACACTTTTGCAAGTATTTTATTTGAGTTCTTATTTACACACAATTCTCAAAACATTTGAAAAAAAATTACAAACATTTTGAAAACTAATTTTTGCAAATAATATAGACAAACATTTTCACAAACTTTTTAAAAAGTTGAAATCATTTTGGGAATATTTTCTAAAGTGTTTATATAGCTTTTTTAAAGTATTTTGCAACTGTTTTTCAAATACTTTGAAAATGGAGTTTAAAAAGTTTTATTCAAAAGTTTTTTTACAAATAATAGATATTTTCAAAGTTTTGAAAACATTTTATAAATTTTTTCCAAACAACTTTCAAAAGCTTTTTCAAGATATTTTTCAACCTTTTTTCAAATCATTTTCCAAAACATTTTAAACCCAATTTAGCACTTGTATTTAAAAACAATTTTGATGTGTTTTTATTAATTAGCCATATTATAGAAAATACAGAAGTATGAATTATGGCAAAAGTATATACAACATATATACGACTCCCCTATACTTAGATTGAACTATGTCTTTATAGATCAATGAGAAAAAGGAAGACATAACTCCTAATAAGTAAAGAGAAATCTATACTAAAGAATGAATGAATGAGAAGTTGACTGTCCCCCTATACATAGGATGAAATAATCCTAAGTATAGCAAATTGTACATAAGGCAGGGAGGGTCAAGGTTGGGAATGTACGAAATCATCGGCTTGACATGTCTTCCTCTATAGTTAGAGTACAATATCCCCAAGTATAGACAGAATATCAAGAATTGAGGAGACATGTGGGGGATCACAGAACTGAATAACTCGAGGTGCTCACCCTCCCTATACATAGACAAAGTACATTCTAAGTATATCAGTGATCAAAGGGGTGAGCACCTTTTCAAAAGAATTAGAGAATGAAAAAGGAAAATAAGAAAAGAAGGAAACATAAAGTATTTCTGATTTTTTTCGCTCAAGTGTATGATATATCTGAATTTGTGAGCTCGTCTAGAAATATAACTTCTAGAGTCAACAATGGACAATAATGTGTCGTGCTCTACATACGAGTTTAGCAACTATCTGTTGACCACAAAAGGCTATGTGTCAGGTGACAATTCATATATCAGTAAACTTATGTTGTCACACACATTTTTCATGATGAAAGGCTTGGTCCATTTACTCTTCAATTTGCTTGGGAAAATTTTCAACTTGGCATCAAATAACCACATTTTATGTTGAGGTTCGAAAGTCTTCCTGCAAATGTGTTTATCATACCATTTCTTGACTTTCTCTTTGTACATAAGGTTGTAATCGTATGCGTAGTTTTGAAACTCTAGCGAATGGTTCAGATCAAATTTGTGGTTCTTTCCATCTCTCTCGGAATCAATCTTGCACATATTCAATGCCTAAATTGATTTATGAATTAACTCTATGGGTAGTAGGTGGCATGGCTTATCGTAGACAAGGCGGTAGGGAGACATGCCGAGAGGAGACTTATACACTATGTAATATGTCCAAGGAACTGAATCAAGTAGATCTGACCAATTCTTATTGTCTGGTCATGAAGGATATTGAGTATCCTTAAGCGCATCACGGAAGCGTGTCGATCGCATCGTATGCAATCGGAGCAACTAGTCGTACTAGATGCTAGATGCAGCGGAAATTAAAATTTTAACTTTAAAGATGAAACCACATGATCACGAGAACACTTCTCGGATCGTTTCATCAAACCACAAAGTACAAGGAATACCTCTTGAAGCGTGGTTGTGATCGCGAGATCCCAAAGTAGAGATCCTCCTATCTTAAGTCCGATCCAGGAAGAACGCACTTGCGGGCGCGATGATGAGTCACGTTCCTTCCCGCAATCCTCGACGAAGATCCAAGCGATGGCTCCCCCGATTTCGTCAAACGAAATCTGTCGTCTTCCTTTAGAGTAAGAAACTCCAAAGAAGATGGAGATCCACGAGTCGTCGAAGAAGAAGCCGAGAGTCTCTCCTTTCTCAACACAAATTGGACGACCACTTAATGGAGAAGAGAAAGAGAGAGAGAGGGCGAGAATGTGAAAGAGAGAGAGAGAGTTGTCACCTTGTACAACTCTTAATGATGTACCATGGAAGGCTACCCTAGCCCTCTATTTATATTAGTTTAGGATCCATTGGATCTCAATCCATGGGACACATGGATCCAAGGGCTATGCTTGGTCCATGTAAATCAATGGCTATGATTGTTGTTGATTAAAACCAACAACATTAATTTAAATTAAAAAATGTTGCAACATTATCAACATAATTTAATTTAACATTAACTAATTAAGAGATAATGTGATAAATAAAATGGAGTCAACCAACCTCCCTAAAATTGGGGGGCATCACCCATGAACAATTCATGGGTGACGCCACCTATGGAGGGTGGTTTATTTTGATCCATTTTATTTATCTTATTATTCCTTAATTAATCACAATAAATATTCACCAAATTAATTCCAAATTAATTTGTGAATATTTCAATCTTGCCATTGAATATTATGTGAATCATATTCACAACCCAAACTAATTAGTAAATTGCATTTCCAATTAATTAATAAATGTGAATCCAATCCACATTATTAATTAACAAATGCTATTTACACAAATTCTCTCTCTTATATATGTATATTATAAATCATATTTATAACACACATATATCATGGATAGTGTTATCCACATTCTCTTAATCCTTGATAATTAAATCACATTTAATTATCTTAGATAATCATTTTCACAATATGAATCATATTCATATTTAAGCTTGATAATTAAATCTCATTTAATCATCAAGTCCTTGCTTGGATATTTCATCAAAAGAATTATTCTTGAACCCTTTCAAGAATAATGTGCTTTCTCCGCGGATACTTGGAGATAAGGACAGGGCGATTGTATTATTCCACGTATAGTGACTTGGATGTTGAGATATCATCTCAAATCCAGATCTTACGAACCTCCCATAGATGCTTGATTAAATCAAGACCGCAAATCTAATCTTCTCATTACATCTGAATCTCATTCAGACCAATGTCCAACACTTGGACTAAGATCAGATTGCTTCTCTACTGGAAGGAGTCACTAAAATCCAGACCTGTTTCATCACTCCCTCGGAATGGAAGCGTCATGGATATACAATCGTTTATTATCACATCACCCTCAGGTATTCCCAATACCTGTACATCCTGCATACTGGAAGACCCATGGTCAACCCGAAGATCAAGATCTATTTTTCACTGTCTTCTTCAGGGTTTGATCACCAAGTTTCTCATTTGATCATTGGGATTTGGTATCGATCATATACTTTCCAAAAGCATATATCATACCTAGGTCTTGATCATATACTTTCCAAAAGTATATATCAAACCTACAAATTCAGTCAAGCTTCCAAAGCGAGACGACCGTGCACGGAATTTGATTCTTCCCAATATCTCATGAGTGAGCTCATGTCTTCTGGTTCAGTAGTGAACCTGTATGATCCCTTTGAGAGATCGTATTACTCATATGCCCTTATATGCACACCAACGCGCCGGTGTATAGACCTTGGTTAGGTCATCAACCTATTGGTCTGTCAAATGTACATACTCAGACATATAGCAATACATCTGTCTCCGGTCAGAGGATGTGTGCCTATGCTGTGACAGCATTCAACATAGGACTTAGGTTATCTCGATCTCGTTAAGTCAACCCATTGACCTAACTAATCTAACACCTCCGAATCTCTATTCCTATGCAGAGGACCTGCATCAAGAGGTCGGTCAGATATCAGCCTATGTGAGAAAGGATTGCCATCTCCTACTCAGGCTGGAGATCACATCTTAATAATCATTTGACGGTGCTTGATGAGTCCTCAATCTAACTCTTTAGATATTCATCCAAGCACCAGCCTTTATGATTCAATCATTGAATCAACAGCGGTATGATCATTAAGACAGCCATGGTACATAACCCTAATTGTACAGAGGGACCTATTATGCAAATTATTTATTCTTTATTTCAGATCAGGGAATGATATTTGCAATAACATTTATTGCATAATGGCTCGCCGTGGGCTCACATGTCCAACAATCTCCCACTAGCCCAAAGAGCCATTAACGGGCTAATCATTTAATCCACACTCATGTGACAATCATATGCTATTTAGAAAAATAGCTAGGTAAGCTGTTCAGTCACTCTGTTCCCAAAAGACTATGCCAAGTCCTTTTACGGCACTTGCATATCCCTAGGTAACAGTGCTCGCATCCAATGCGAATGTTGCATCTAATGCAACCTATACTCAATCTTGACAAAGCAATTATAGTGTCCTTGACACTATTGCTCAATAACTATTATAACCAGTATTTCCATAATCCTTATCAGAATACCCTTATTCCGGGAGATCACTATCTCTCAAGGTATCCACAGTTAAGACCTTTTAGATCTCTATCTATGAAGTCTTAACTTCTTGAAAATAAGACATAGAGATCACCATTTCTAAAGCCTTGTCATCTTTGAAGATATTGTTATTTCTGCAATCAAGTGTTTTATCTCCATAATAGGATTAGTAACAGTTTACTACTCCCACTGCATGGCAGATATCTGGCTTTTATATACATTTAGTATACATTTAGCTTCTCGTAACTGATGCACAGGTGCAAGCAGTTCTAGCATTCACTTCCTCAACTCTTTGAGGTGCTATCCCTTTAGATAGGTTAGTATCAAATCTCAAGGGAAGGAAGCCTTTCTTGGAATTTCCAAGAATGGAATATGTCCAAGGTGTACTACAAATGTGACAGTCCCAATACCCTCTTTTCTTTGCTTCTGAACAACTTTAGAACTAAGATGTAAGAGGCATTATTGAGATCATATCTCAAGGTATGGAATAGCCAGTCTATAAAACACTTATTATCATCCTTATATCATTCCAAATGATTAGGATATTATCTACATTTAGCACGATGAACACAATGGCACTCCCACTAAGCTTCACATGGTACATCAAGATTCTATTTGAAATCATAACATTTATAATTTCAACAAATCTTATGTTCCAACTTCAAGAAGCTTATTTGAGTCCACAGATGGATTTCTTTAGCTTTCACATCTTACTTTCCCCAAACATGAAGCTCTGGGGCTACTTCATGTGAATATCCCCAGAGGTATTCTTAGAGGAATGCAATCTTGAATTACATCCTGAAGATGCAATAGTCAAGTTGTGTAGCTAAGGTTAGCAATATTCTGATGAGTTTAAGCATGGTTACCGAAGAGCAAGTCTCATCGCAAGCAATGTCTTCTCGTCCGATGTGTAGCTTATGGCTACAAACCGAGCTTTGAAGGTCTCCACCTTCTCATCAGGTAAAGGTTCCGATTTCAGGAGCCTCATTATCTTCTCAAGATTAAATGAGTTCCTTTACATCATTTTCATCTTGATTCTCAAGAGTCTCAATCCTCCAAGAATCACATTCTCAGAGATGAGATCTTTTAAGAATCTCAAGGTCATAAAGTAGGTATCCAATACCACACTTTATTTTCCTAATGAAGTAGCACTCTCAAGTGCTAGATTCCAGCTTACATCCATGGAACCTTATTAAGGATATATATTGTAGTCTCTACTACACATACACCAGGAAACTAAGAGGATAATTATGCTAAAATTCATCATTGATCAAATCATGTCACACATGATCCAATTGTATCTCCCTATAACTCTATTGAGTTCAGGTTTATCAGGAGGAGTGAGATAGAAATAATATTCATATCTCCATAAGGTATTCTTTGAATTTTATCTAGCAGGTACAAGCTACCTAGGTTAGATCAAATTCATTTCATCTTTCTCCAAACTTTGGTTCTAAACCAAAATTGTGAAATCTTTGAACATTTCAAAGGTTTCTCAGGTGAAGAGAAGAAATCTCATATCATACATAATCATCAATAGATATCACATATCCATAATGTTTACTATGATATAGATGATCTACATACATCAATATGTATGAGATCTTGAATACCTCGACATCTAACAACATTCCCAGAGAAGGGTGTATTGGACATTTTACTTTGAATACAATATTCACAAGTATGTAAGATTTGAAATTTTAGACATTCTAAAGTTTCATATCTTACTAGTCTATTGATCAAATCAACAGACAAACATCCAAGGCTTGATGCCAGATCATTGTCAAATGATCTTCATCCTCCTATTGATCTTATAAGGTTTGATTTTCAGTATTAGAAATCTTAATGAACCATTCATTAATTTTCTAATTTTGTGGAGTCCACTAGATGCTAGATTACTATCTGAAATATTTCCATCATAACTCTTTATGATAGTTCTATCTCAGAATTCATGTTTATTTCCAACATTTAGAAACAAACAATGAGGGTATTCTAATATCTAGGTCATAGAGACATTCTCTAAGACTAAGGGCTCTCCCACTGAGAATATGAAGTCTATCTATCCAACAGAGATTGCTGCAACGATTACAGCAATATCCATGCAGATGACTATTATTCCTTAAGATCAAATTTCTAATCTTCTAATATATATATGCAACCAATTGCAAATGTCATTAGAAGATTGGGATACAATTGTCAGACTTTATCTTATGAAATAAGAAAGTCAGAGTCAATGATTATATGTAGATTATTCTGATGCTCTATCTGAGTCCTTCACTAAGGATTTTAGACAGATTTGATAGTCATACTATCAACACATCAACTTATTACAGTATTGGCATTCATCCAACTCTTTGGATGTCATACGGAAGTCACAGAAGTACGATCAACTCTTTGACTTTCCTTCTCACTCGGGTCCGACCCATGCTTCCACTGCGCTCTCTCCATCTATAAACAACCATTGTTCAATACAAAGAATCTCTTATGTTGAATTCAAAGATTTCAATACAAGAGCATTTCAACATTTATACATGCTTCATTAAATTCATACAATATGAATATTATGAAGCTTCACGAATGACCAGAGTATAGACAGTAGAATGATGACACTCATCATATCTACATACATCTTAACTCTTAGACTTAGGTTCAGGTAGGTATTCAAACATTTTGAATACATCATCTCTTTCGAGCCACCATTCTGCATAATACAGAGAACCATGTCATTCATGATTAAATGTCTAGAGCACATATATATGCCAAAATATCTTCTTTTATTTTTATAAGGATTATTTGACAATTACGATCACCATCGATATGTGACTTCTAAAGTACACTCGATGAAAGATCAAGAACATAGAGACATACAAACCCTAAGGTGATGTCTTATTATCTTATTTAATTGTCATTCCTCATTATCTTGAGGAAACTTGCACATTGCAACCACATACATTATGTGTTCAATTGTATGT
The DNA here is from genome assembly GCA_037367405.1 of Ottelia alismoides. Classification (NCBI taxonomy): domain Eukaryota; kingdom Viridiplantae; phylum Streptophyta; class Magnoliopsida; order Alismatales; family Hydrocharitaceae; genus Ottelia; species Ottelia alismoides. The sequence continues at coordinate 201,344 of JAZKJV010008174.1, read as the reverse complement.
ACAATATCTGGATCATGAGTCCAATCCAAGATATTTTTACTGGTTATCATTGAGTATAACATTGAGTGGGTTTAATGAAGGATTATCTGAAATAAGAAATTTGCATAAGGGTATATATATATATATTATATATACATGTTTTACTTTGATTTAGGAATTTTTATATCAAAGTTGTCTTGCCTTGTCAACACTGAAAGTTCATTCCCTTAATCACTTTCAGTGTAAGAGATATTCTTACCATTATATCTCTATCAAGATCTGGGATCTCTTTTCCTATCTTTGTCGCATCCCAATAATATGAGAACTTACGACTCCAATAAAAAAGAAGCGGGAACTCATTCCACCTTGCAAGTCCAACTTACATTCCCAATTTGGTCTTTAACACCCGGGCCCACCACCCCTAAGATGATGTTGACCCGTTGCTAATTGAACCAACCGTCAACAGGATTAGAACTCGCTATGCGCAATCCAATATCGCCCCAATAATATGAGGACTCGATATTGGGGTCACTACGCATACGGCCTTACTCTTTCGAGAAGCAAAGAGCCCGATCCAGATGCGCTTGCATATAGGATCTGTCACTTCGGACAGGCGTCTCCTACATACAATCCCTGGCGACGGAACCCTTCGCCTTGACGGGAGACCATGGATGTCACTTATGTGATCCTCCACCTCATATTCAAATTGTAATTAATTATCGTGAATCATATTCACATAATTAATTCTTCCAAGGGAAATACACATCTATTCATAATAGAGTGTTTACTGGATATAATTAATTTAATCACATTAAATTAATCATCAATCCAATCATCAATCAACAAACATGTCTTTTACTTGAATAGTAGGTATTATCTCAAAATACGTATTATTCGAATTTTAATAATTAGAAAAATACACATTGTCTGTCTCTGGTATTATACAGTCCCTACCCGCTGTCATGGCCAGTACCGACGAGAGTGGGACGGACAACATACGTTGCAACCCGCGACCCCAATGCTCTCCGACTAGGCACCACATCCACCTCGGGAAAGGATAATACCAGGTAGACCATCATGTACTTTGAGATGTTCATCGGTTTTTCAACCGAAATTATACCATATAATATAAATCAAAACATTTTTGATTATAAGGAGATTTGCTAGACAAATCCCCAATCCTATTCAAGCAAAAAAGGGTTTTTCATGTAAAAGTCGTCCTACAACAATTGTAGGATAAACTATGGTTTTCATGAAAGCAATGTTTGTTGATGAACCAATGATCAAGATCTAATATCTCATCATTGTGATTTAGGCAAGTGTCATTCAATGAAATAATTATCTCTTTAAATATTTCACAAATATTTATCACTAATTATTCCAGAAAATTAACAATTAATTTTCATCATGATAATTGAATGACATATCACAAGGTTCAAGATCAAGAAATTGTTAATTTCCAGCAGTGACCCCCAATCACTAAAATTAACTTATCTTTATCAATTTAAATCCAAAAAATGCAAACTCAGTTTCCAAAGATTGCCTATTTGATTTATTAAAGAACCCAAGTGATAATTCACGCATTTCGAGGCGGATTGAAACCGTAATTATCTCATTAATCACGTTTAAATCCGCAGTTCCCGCAACAGTGAATATAGTCATATTCAAAAAGCCATATCTTGAGCAAATGAAGTCCAAATTTAGTAAACTCAAGTCCTATGGTTTCCTTGTTTAATGGGGAACAAAATCCAATTGAAAATTTCGTGTTTAAACATTTTAAACATTACAGAAAAATTCAATTAGACAGAGGTGCGAAAATTGAAATGCAGTAAAAATTTCGCAACCCTTTCAAGAACCAAATCGTCTAAGGTCTATGGATCATATCCAAACCTTATTCAACCTGGCTCTGATACCACTTGAAGGATATTGAGTATCCTTAAGTGCATCACGGAAGCGTGTCGATCGCATCGTATGCAATCGGAGCAACTAGTCGTACTAGATGCTAGATGCAGCGGAAATTAAAATTTTAACTTTAAAGATGAAACCACAAGATCACGAGAACACTTCTCGGATCGTTTCATCAAACCATAAAGTACAAGGAATACCTCTTGAAGCGTGGTTGTGATCGCAAGATCCCAAAGTAGAGATCCTCTTATCTTAAGTCCGATCCACGAAGAACGCACTTGCGGGCGCGATGATGAGTCGCGTTCCTTCCCGCAATCCTCGATGAAGATCCAAGCGATGGCTCCCCCGATTTCGTCAAACGAAATCCGTCGTCTTCCTTTAGAGTAAGAAAGTCCAAAGAAGATGGAGATCCACGAGTCGTCGAAGAAGAAGCCGAGAGTCTCTCCTTTCTCAACACAAATTGGACGGCCACTTAATGGAGAAGAGAAAGAGAGAGAGAGAGGGCGAGAATGAGAAAGAGAGAGAGAGAGAGAGAGTTGTCACCTTGTACAACTCTTAATGATGTACCATGGAAGGCTACCCTAGCCCTCTATTTATATTAGTTTAGGATCCATTGGATCTCAATCCATGGGACACATGGATCCAAGGGCTATGCTTGGTCCATGTAAATCAATGGCTATGATTGTTGTTGATTAAAACCAACAACATTAATTTAAATTAAAAAATGTTGCAATATTATCAACATAATTTAATTTAACATTAACTAATTAAGAGATAATGTGATAAATAAAATGGAGTCAACCAACCACCCTAAAATTGGGGGGCATCACCCATGAACAATTCATGGGTGACGCCACCTATGGAGGGTGGTTTATTTTGCTCCATTTTATTTATCTTATTATTCCTTAATTAATCACAATAAATATTCACCAAATTAATTCCAAATTAATTTGTGAATATTTCAATCTTGCCGTTGAATATTATGTGAATCATATTCACAACCCAAACTAATTAGTAAATTGCATTTCCAATTAATTAATAAATGTGAATCCAATCCACATTATTAATTAACAAATGCTATTTACACAAATTCTCTCTCTTATATATGTATATTATAAATCATATTTATAACACACATATATCATGGATAGTGTTATCCACATTCTCTTAATCCTTGATAATTAAATCCCATTTAATTATCTTAGATAATCATTTTCACAATATGAATCATATTCATATTTAAGCTTGATAATTAAATCTCATTTAATCATCAAGTCCTTGCTTGGATATTTCATCAAAAGAATTATTCTTGAACCCATTCAAGAATAATGTGCTTTCTCCGCGGATACTTGGAGATAAGGACAGGGCGATTGTATTATTCCACGTATAGTGACTTGGATGTTGAGATATCATCTCAAATCCAGATCTTACGAACCTCCCATAGATGCTTGATTAAATCAAGACCGCAAATCTAATCTTCTCATTACATCTGAATCTCATTCAGACCAATGTCCAACACTTGGACTAAGATCAGATTGCTTCTCTACTGGAAGGAGTCACTAAAATCCAGACGTGTTTCATCACTCCCTCGGAATGGAAGCGTCATGGATATACAATCGTTTATGATCACATCACCCTCTGGTATTCCCAATACCTGTACATCCTGCATACTGGAAGACCCATGGTCAACCCGAAGATCAAGATATATTTTTCACTGTCTTCTTCAGGGTTTGATCACCAAGTTTCTCATTTGATCATTGGGATTTGGTATCGATCATATACTTTCCAAAAGCATATATCATACCTAGGTCTTGATCATATCCTTTCCAAAAGTATATATCAAACCTACAAATTCAGTCAAGCTTCCAAAGCGAGACGACCGTGCACGGAATTTGATTCTTCCCAATATCTCATGAGTGAGCTCATGTCTTCCGGTTCAGTAGTGAACCTGTATGATCCCTTTGAGAGATCGTATTACTCATATGCCCTTATATGCACACCAACGCGCCGGTGTATAGACCTTGGTTAGGTCATCAACCTATTGGTCTGTCAAATGTACATACTCAAACATATAGCAATACATCTGTCTCCGGTCAGAGGATGCGTGCCTATGCTGTGACAGCATTCAACATAGGACTTAGGTTATCTCGATCTCGTTAAGTCAACCCATTGACCTAACTAATCTGACACCTCCGAATCTCTATTCCTATGCAGAGGACCTGCATCAAGAGGTCGGTCAGATATCAGCCTATGTGAGAAAGGATTGCCATCTCCTACTCAGGCTGGAGATCACATCTTAATAATCATTTGACGGTGCTTGATGAGTCCACAATCTAACTCTTTAGATATTCATCCAAGCACCAGCCTTTATGATTCAATCATTGAATCAACAGCGGTATGATCATTAAGACAGCCATGGTACATAACCCTAATTGTACAGAGGGACCTATTATGCAAATTATTTATTCTTTATTTCAGATCAGGGAATGATATTTGCAATAACATTTATTGCATAATGGCTCGCCGTGGGCTCACATGTCCAACAGGTCATACAATCTTCTGCAAGATAGTTTTGATCTCCATGTTTGAGCATTCTGTCAAGCCATTGGATTGAGGGTGGTACGACGTTGCTACTTGATGTTCTATGTCATATTCTTTGATCAACTTCTAGACCTCTTTAATTAGGAAATGGCTCCCCCAGTCAGATAAAAGAATCTTCAAAATCTCGAACCATGAGAGAATGTTGTCTTTCAAGAAGTAACAAACTGTGTAGTTATCTGTGGTTTGAGCAGGGATCGCATCCATCCATCTTCTAACATAATCGGCGACAAGAAAAATGTATTCAAAGCCCTGGTTGTTAGGGAATAGACACATGAAATCAATACACAAAGCATCGAAGACATCAGAAATCTGAATGTACTTTAGATGCATTATGTCTCGCATACTGATATTACCAGCCATTCTCTAACCGTTAGTACATTTCATCACATAATCATATGCATTCGTGAATAAATTCGTCCACCAAAGGCCACATCGAAGTACTTTTGTTGTCATCCTCTTTCCAGAATGGTGTCCACCAGCTTCGAGCTTGTGATAATTTTCTAGGACACTCATTATTTCCTTCCGAGGTGTGCACCTCCTCTAGATGCAATTTATGCCCTCTCTCTATAAATGTTGATCCTCCCATTGGTATCGTCCAATATGGTGACGTTTTCCTAGAGGCAATATAGTTGATTATATCTGCATACAAAGGGAGAGAGGATATAGTCAGGATTGCCTCATCTGGAAAAGTCTCTGTGATTGAAATGGAATTATGCTTAGGAAGTTCTGCTTCAATTATTCTGGAAAGATGGTCTGACACCACATTCTTGATGCAAGGTTTGTCATGAATTTCCAAGTCAAATTCTTGAAGTAGAAGAATCCAACGAATTAGAGAATGTTTGGTGTTTTTCCTGCTCTATAGGTATTTGATGGCAGAATTATAAGTGTAGATAATAACCCTTGATTCGAGGAGGTGTGCTATGGACTTATCCAATGCAAACACTATGTCTAGCAGCTCTTTCTCTATCACTGTATATTTTTTCTAGGCTTCATTAAGTGTTATGCTAGCGTAATGAATCACTTGTGGAAGCCCATCTCAAATTTGTCGTAACACAACATCAATTGCAAAATATGTTGCATCCATCATGATCTTGAAGAGTATAGACCAATCTAGTGGCTAGAGGATAGGAACATGTCTGATTAAACCCTTCAATAGATTGAAGTATCAGAGGACTTGATCACCGACCCCAAAATTGTCCTCCTTTCCAAGCAATTTAGTCAACGATCATGCAATCTTGTTGAAGTCTTTAATGAATCTGTGATAGAAACTAACATGACCTAAAAACGACCGGACTTTTTGAGATTTATAGGTGTCTCAAGTTTTCAAATTACATCCACCTTGTATGGGTCAGCTTCTATGCCACACATGGAGACGACGTGACCCAACACAATTCCTTCGGTCACCATGAAAGTACGAGGTTCACCTCACAACATCTTTTTAGAACTCAGTGTATGCATCCAAGAAATTGATCAAAGTTATCACCATAGACTGAGAAGTCTTCCATGAATACTTTGAGAAAACTGCTCACCATATCAGTAAACATGACCAACATGCATCTCTAGAATGCATACATGCGATGCATTGATCAAAGGGCATTCTACGAAAGGCATATGCTCCGAACGAACATGTGAAGGTGGTCTTCTCCTGATCTTCAAGAGTGATGGTGACGTGATTTTACCTGGAGTAGCCATACAAGAAGCATAAATATTCCTTCATGGATAGTCTTTTGACTATCTGTTAGATTAAGGGAAATGGAAAGCAATCCTTCTTGGTTGCAAGATTCAAACAATTGTCGTCCATACAGATGTGCCATGAGGTTGCTATTCGGCTCGATATTTACTCTCCTTTGTCATTTTTTGCTATGTCGATCCTAGATTTCTTGGGCACTATGTACAAGGAACTCACCCATTTGCAGTTGGAAATGTGATAGATAAATCATGCATTACACCACTTTGTAATCTCTTTCATGACTACCTCTCGTAGACTTGGATTCAATCTTCTATGGAATTCCTGGGAGGGTTTGTTATATTCTTCAAAATAGATGTGATGCAAGCACAATGACATATTAATCCCATGGAGATATGTAACATTCTATCCAATAGCCTTGCAGTTTTATTCAAGAACCTCAAGCAGACGAGATTCTTGTTCTTCGATCAGATGAGATATAATGATGATTGGATCTATATATGGCTCACCCGTAAGGATGGCATACTTCATGTTGGAGGGTAGAGGCTTCAGCTCTGGGGGATAAGGAGTCCGCTTCATGGTGACTTTAGAAACTACGACATGTCTACTCTTTCATCTCTGACTATCCACCACTGTACCTTCAGACTCAGAATTCATAATATCACACATATCTACAATAAATCATTCTGCATATATGAGGATTCTTGTTTAAAAATCTCAAAATACCAATAAGCAAGAATCTTGTCATTAAATACATCAGGGAAATCAACCACACTTTCCAGAACATCCTCTAGAGAGAGGAATGCCTAGGTCTCATTGCTATCAATAATCATATTTGTATATCTGATCTCATCTTGAAATTCACAATCTTCTTTGCGATGTGGTTCAAGCACTATAAAAACAGATGCAACTTCAAATGGTTTGGCTTATGAGTTGTCTCAATAAGAACTTTCTTATTGTCGGAGCGGAATGTAATCTCTCCAGTGCTGTAGTCTACCACTGCCTCAACCATTCGAAGGAATGGCTGACCAAGGATGATTGGAGTGTGGAGCAAAGGTACAAAGGTGTCCATATCCAGAATAATGAAATCTACAAGAAACTACATCTTTTGGAATGTGACAATGACATCCTCTAACATGCCCTCAGGCCACTTGATTAATATGTCTGTAAATTGCAGAATCATCATCGCGGGCTTGAGCATTCCTACTCCAAATTCCTTGAGCAGTGAAGATGGCAATAAATTGATCTATGATCCATTGTAAAGCATTGTTCGCTCGAACTCTTGATTAAAAATATAGCATCAGACGAGCGGTGCTCCCTTGTCTTTCTGTTTATACAGGAGATTGTTGATGTAGGTCACCATAGCCATGGTCAGAACGTGCAACTCTGGCATTCTCGGTCTCTTTCTTCTGTTCGAACGCTTTTTGATGCATGCCTCTTTAAGTCCTCTTTTTACTACAAGCATGTACTTTATGGCTTTCAACAATGACATTTAAAGAATAAGATTATGCAATGCTCACAATCCTAGGATCAAACAAAGCATTTTCAATTTATTTTACGATTTTTTCTTTAATTGCTTTCAGAAAAGGAACATTTACATTAGAAGAAGTTGTATCTAGTAAAATTGTCTCCATACCCTGATTTACAGGTAGATGGAAAAAATGTGAAAAATCATGTGCATGTTGTGGACCAAAAAATGGTGCAGACTTGGCACATTCAGTAGGCTCTGGTTCGATTGTTGCTGTTACAGTTGGCTTCTCCTTCATGGGCACTTGTTCACCTTTGTTGCTGGTATCTTTTTTCATGTTTCAATTTTCTTCATTTTTTGTATTTTATTGGTGTTGCATCATAAAAAATAACTCTCTAGCCCCATGGGCAGGATTGGTGAAGAATCACAATCGGATGCTTTAGATTTTCCCTTCGATGTCTAAGATGTTTTAAGTGTCATATTGCTTCTGAGAGTTACAACATTAGATAAAACAATATCATTTCTGCCTGATTCAGGTTGAACACTACAAATTACCTACTCCTTGTAATGGATGTTATTTGGATTTTCTTTAACCTTGGATGGGATGGCAGTTTTTGTGGCCTTCATATCGTCGATCTTCTGGCTCATCTCAGCCATGTTCTTGATCAGTTGGGCCAGACAATCTAAGGTAGGGTTAACCGAGGCAACCTCAAAAGATTTGTCCTGATGACACCCCTGACTCTGCTGTTAGTGTAAAGGTTGTTTCTAGTATCCCTGATAATACCAAGGAGGAGGAGGAGTAAGAGAAGGGTATTGCTTATAAGACTCGCAGGAGTATTGGTGATATATTGAGCAACTAGTTGATGATACTTCTAGTGACAACATCCAGACCGTTGTTGGTAGTTGTTCTGCCTCCAGGTGAATCCATGCTACAGAGGTTGTTGGTGATGGGCCGAGTTGGGCTGGTAGTTATGCCCTCCTTGTTGCTGGTGGAATGGGCAGCTAACATGATTTTAACCCTGGGGTTGTCCCTGAGGATGGGACATGGGCTAATCATTTCTCCTGACATCGTTCACTTACTGAATGAGTGGAGGAGGTGGGGAACATGGCTCGATGTATTGAGGCTGGAACTCAGATAGTTGGTATACGACCATCTGTGTTTGCGGTTGTGGCAACTGCGACTGAGGTTCCTACAAGTAATATACGTAATGGACCGGAGGTTGTTTAGGACTCGGTTGAGGTTTTCGGTGAACTGTCTACTCCTTCTTCTTAACTAGAGGCTCAAGTGCGGTTGTCATGCATTGCAGGCACTGATGGTGTTCACCAGCAACTCCAGTTGCTTGGCGATAATGTCGAGCTTATCCAGGTCCTTCATGCACTCCTCGATTCCGATGAGCCTCTCTAGGTCCTACGACCTCTTCTCAATTATGTTTACTTTAGACAAATGACTCCTAATGATGCTCACGTAGGAGTTATCGCACTTGTTAAATTCATGTGTATCATGTTCATTTATTCCGTGAGGGAGCAGATTGCATATGGAGGAGGTGTATATCGCAGGAGGAGATTACACGTGTCCTACAACATTACCACAAACTTGAAGCCAGAGGACACATTCTGGAAATATAACAACATAAAAAGTGCTTTATTGTGGCATATGGTGGCCAACACTGTTTAAGGCTGCATGTGACTATGTTAAAAGATGCACTAACGATTAGAAAATGAGCATGTAAAATCATTTCGAGAGATATAATGCCTTTGAAATGCATTCAGATATCAAACATTCTTTATGCTTGGCGCATTTACATCATGGGCTCGTTCCCTAACATCGTTTTGAGTACATCATGGTGGTCGTAGATTATGTGAGCCATCGAGTGGAGGGTATCCCCGTTCGAGTGGCAGACAGTTGAACTGTATGTCGATTCCTGAAGTACAACATCTTTTCGTGGTTCAGGATACTGAAAATTTTGATATCTAATGAGGGAAGCCACATCATGAACAAATAAGTCAAGAAATTGATGAAGGAATATGACATCGAACATTGTGTTGCTGCGTCATACCACCCACGGTCAAATGACATAGCCGAATGCTCAAACAGGGAAATAAAGACTATCCTACAGAAACTTATACAACCTAATAAGAAGAACTGGTCATAGTTTCTCAATTCAGTTCTTTAGGGTTACCGCACTATGTACAAGTCTCCTCTTGGAATGTCTTTTTACCACCTCTGCTACGGAAAGCCATGACATCTTCCCATGGAACTAATTCATAAATCAATATGGGCATCGAATATGTGTAATCAGTGATGAATTTCCATTTCATTACCTTTATTTTTTCATTTTGGACTTTAAACCCAAGCTAAATGCATTTATAGACCATTATTTTGTATATAATAACCATCATTATTTATAGTGTAAATATTGTATAAAATACCTTATTTAAAGCCAAAATAAAAGAATAAAGAAAGAAAAGAAAAAGAAATGAAATACCATAGGTATTCAATGACCCGAAACCTTGAGACATAGGCATCATGGATGATTGGTAAGCAAGGAATAAAGTAGGGTGAGATAAAGGTCAACCGTACAATATAACACTAAATTTAATTCCCAAATACGTCCATTTTGTTACCTAGTTAATTCTTTATTATTTATGTATCAAATCTATACACTTCGTACATGAATGTTGTAGATAAAAATACATAAAAAATACAAAATTTGTTTAGATTAAAATAATGCACAATGTAAACTAGACACTTGAAATAAAAACCAAAAATCCAAACTCAATAGACCTGTATCTTCTCCATATTGTATCAAATTGACCAAACTTGCCTTTAATTGTATAGAAAATTTAATAAGTTATTTATTGAAGTGGTTTCATTCAATTTGGTGTTAAGATGAAAAAATTGGGTTTTGGATCCTATTGTAGATTATACCTAAATAAAGTAATCATTTTATTTATTCTTTATATTTCGCATACTTTTAAATTTTTTTAAAATTCGTAAATATTATTTGTAACTGATGTACATAATTAGGCTAAACAAAATCATTAAGAATATAATAAATACATAAGCACATAAAAACACGCAGATGAATTATTCATACATATACATATAATAAACATTTCTGTTTATTTAAGTGTACATATTACTTATTTATTCACATGTATTTATTTAGATTATAACTATAAAAATATATATAGAAAATAATAAAATCAGAAATAGAAAATAAAAATAAAAATAAAAAACCTAATATATACACAAATATACATATATTTGTACTTCGAAAAAGTAATATATAACAAATAAACTCGAAAAGTAAATAAAAATCATATTAAAATACTATAATAAAAATAATAATAACTTTTCATGTTTTAATAAAATAATAATAACATCGTTTAATATTTCTTTTTGACTTATTTACATTTGTACTCTTTGTTTTGTCATGTAGGTTGTTGACGTGGACCAATGAGGAGGTGGGGATCGCTGACCACAGTCAACACACCTCCTCCTTTCACCGGTCCAAGCTGTACATGTTCTCTTCTTCTATTATTTTTAGGGCTTGAATCAATCCCTGACATCTGTTGATTTCTTCTGCACATATCTTCGCCTTCTAAAGATCTCTCACGTGGACCCATGTTCTGATTGAGTCAACCTTTGGGTCATGTAATAACCCTGGGTCAAGGAGGACATGTATATATGTTATCCATCTGCCTCCATTTCTGATTGATCCAGTTTGAATCCCTGAAATCCCCAAACTTCTTGTGTGTTAGGTTACTTGTGACAGAATCTTTATTCCTCGAGGATTTGGCATGGAGGAAGGGGTGTTTTCTCTGATAAATCCCCATCGACAGAGAGCTCTGCTCGGTAGTCCATCAGCTCCTTTATCCGAAAGGTAGAGCCCTAGTCTACCTTTTCTTTTTCTTTCCTATAAACTAGAGTAGAGTATCTTAGGCTTTTTTGTTAATTTCACATCTTATTTAATTAAATCCTCCATTACCCGGTTGTTCTCTAACGCATCTTTTACCTCCCCTTCGATTCTTTGAAATCCCAGACAACTCTAGCCCCCTCGATCATATTCAGATCGAGGAATCAACTCTCCTCCTATGTCACCTCACCGAAGAGCTCTGCTCGACTCCTCATGCGCCCATTCCCATCTTAGTAGGACCCCCAAAACCCCCTTTTGTGCATGTTGTGCTTCTCTCTAGGTTCTGGAGGTCTAAGGAACCCTTTGGGTCTAGATTTGTCTTGGTGAAGCAGCTCTAGGTCCTCTGCACTTTTTCGATCTCTAGGACCCCATCGATGGATCTTGGATCCCTTTTGAGGCTACCATCGATGTGAAGGAGCATCAACTCCATTTTGAACCACTTGGGTGTCAACCAAGTGACTAGAGTCGTCGAGTAGTAGAGATTGAAGTTCGCTTAGGGAGAGTTCTTCCTTAGTTCTTCCGGTCGGTTTCTCGACCGTTAGATCATGAATAGTGCTCAAGATCTTACATGTGCCACAGGATGCTTACCTCCTCAGCCATCAGATCAGTCCCCAAAATCTAATACGTGCCTTCCAAAACTAAGCGTCATCCACTGTCCGCTGCACGACACATGTACAAATGACTAGATCCAGACCGTCTGCAAGCGCCTTTAGGAGAAATTTTGCATATCTACCACTATTTTTGTGTATTTTATTTATAATCATAAAATATTACCTGTAGTTTAAAAGTTTTTGGATATTTTACAATAGGCCCCCAGTGCTACTTTTATTTAAATTAGGTCCCTCACTACAACACCTCATGTGCCCATAGACATGAGGTAGTGGGATGTTTGGAAGGGACCCCTATGGGTTTGTTTTATTGTTTAGTCAATTTAATTTGTAATTCAGATCAAAAGTTTTTGGAATATTTGAATGTATGCCCTATCATATTCTATAAATTAAATTTCTACCTATGTCAACATTATATGATTTAAATATTCGTGGGAAAATTAAGCAGATGTCCATGGATTTTTCATTATGGAATAATTTTTTATTTAAATTACATTTCAGTCCTTGTAAGTCTTGTATTTTTATTTCATGTATTTCATACAATAAAAATAGTATTTTGAATCTAAAATTAGTAGGAAATCTATTTTAAGTGCTTAAGAGTATGTTAAATCACATATATTTTTCATTAGGCCATTTAAAATATTTTCCTATTTTTAGAAATCCAAAAACATTGCATTTATTCTCTATTTGCATTAAAAATATAAAAAGTTTAGTGAAATGGTTTGAAACATTCTAAAAAATCAGGAGTTATTTATTACACCTACTGACTAAAAATCATTATAAAAGTTTAAAAATCCCAAAAATTGCAAACCCTCTCTAATGCTAAAGAATTATAGAAAATCATTAAAAATCCAAATTTTGAGTTTTCTATTTGTGTAACTTATTTATCATATATATTACCTATTAAAATTATTCTTGGAAAATTTTGAACTATTTAACTATTTTTGAAATACAAAACAATCCAACTATATACCTACATTTACTTTGTAATTTTATTCAATTTTCTAATTTTCTAATTTTATTCAATTAAATATAAAATAATTAGCAAAAATTTATATATAAATAAAAATATTATAAAATAAAAAGACAAAAAAACTTTATTTTGTGTATTTTTAGAGTTTATAGGTATATTTATATATAATTAGCGTATATTGCATATTTATACCTACATTTACTTATATTATCCTTATTACTATAATTATTAAATATACCAAAAATATTTTTTAATACCCTTAAAAAATAAAAAGGACTTTACTTGGAGTATTTTTCTATTTTTCCCTATATATATATATATTTATTTATATCTCATATAGTATATACATATAGTTATATATTATCTATATTTATTAAAATATAAATTTAAAATCATAAAATATAGAAATATAAAAATTCCAAAATTAGAAACAAAATAATTATAGAAAAAAAAATAAAAAATTACATATTAAAACCCACTAAAAATCAAAATCACCTAAATAAATACAAAAACAATCATTGTATTTTTGCCAATTTTTTGTGCTCTATTCCCCTTGCATGTTTGACCTCTACACATACTTACACCTATACACACTATTTGTAGAGTTATAATAAATTTTAACTCCACGTATTTTCTTTGCATTGCTTCATCCTTTTATTGTTAGTTGTTGTTTGAAGTCAAGGTTCTTATGGGTCGTCTCAGTGACGGGGTTCCCGTCTTCGTGGAACATAAGACCCGCATATTTCTTGGTTCATAAAATGGCACCGTTGTCGGGGAGCAATGCGTACAATAGATTTTTTGTGTTCTATCTTTATTTCATTATTGGTCTTGTTTTCTTTTCTCTTTACTTGATATAATTACTTATCTTTGCTAATAACTTCTTTTCTATTTTTGTGAGGGATCTTGAGGCGAAGGAGACCACCTAGGTGGCTGAAGCACTCGTGTGACGAGGAGAGTGGCCATTCCACTAGCTAAACACTAGGAGAGAGCATGAGAGAGAGATAGAAGGAAATTATCATAGTTACTTTATTTTATTTTTTGTGAGAGAGTGTCATTTTCATTTCCATTTGCTATTGTAATAATACAGGTGGACTGGACTTTGGACATTCGGTCCTATTTTACGAAGTGTTTGTACATTTGGGTACTCACTAGATTTTCTCGTGTTTTCTTCGCATTTATTTTCTTTGTTTGTCATCTTTGTGCTTTCCTCTTTATTTTAATTTGTTTTGTGGAATGAGCCCTTAACACTTTAGGATTGCTTTATCGGTAAATTAAGTTGAAGCACTTAATAGAAGCATGCTCCTATAGTGATCAACATCAAATAATCCTTAGTAGACTGTACACAAAGCAGATGGTGGGAATGAACAGATCATACTCAGACTATCTCCTCCTATACTTATGTTAAGATATCCCTAAGTATAGACAAGAAGAGGAAACAGTGGGGGGGATTAACAGATGAAGGAACTCGGGGTGTACACCCCCGATACTTAGGACAAAGTACATACTAAGTATAGAAAGATGACAACAAGGGGCGACACCTTTTCGGTAGAAAAGGAAAAATGAAAAGAAAAAGAAGAAAAGAAGAAAAGAAGAGTGAAGATAGAATAAGAAATTTGAACATCTCAGAGTGAACATCCGGTTGGACATGCGAACCCACAATGAGACATTATGCAGTAAATGTTATTGCAAATATCATTCCCTAATTTGAAATGAAAAATAATTAATTTGCATAATAGGTGTGACACCCTGCCCCTCCGGCTATCGAAACAGACGAGACGAGAGCATCGGATCTAAGGTCCAAATACGCACGCGATCTATGATACTCAGCAAACTATCTTGTGCACATTAGATCAACATTTGAAATATATATAACGATCGGAGAATAATATAAAAAAAGAAATTAAAATGCAACATCCATTCTCATTGATAATAATCATCAAGTTCATGTCCATAGAATGAGATACAGCATATAATATTAAATTTTGTAGAAAAAGATCCCCACATATCTCACTACAATGTCTCTCAAAAAGAATATAACATAATGCAGAAATAAATAAATTACTCCTAAATATAACGCACCCTGTGTGGTGCAAGTATGAAGTAGAAAGTCTGATCTCCTCAAAGGCCACTATTGTTGCGGCTGCTGCTCTGGTACACCTCACACGAGGGTAACGTTATGAGAAATTGCCCAGTAATGAGGTAAACACTATAATAACTAATGTAGAAGTAGTAAGGCATGTGAACTTCATTTTATTTAGCGAATTTTGCATATATTGTAGAAATTAAAATCTACCCCATTATTCTAACTTACAAGGGTTTACATGGTCGCCAATTTCATTTATTAACATAATCATGGTTTGAGGACTACCACGCTGGTCTTGATAATTCTATCCATTAATTAGAGTTCACAATGGTATAAAATTTCAATCACCGACGTGCAATCATTAATCATTTCTCGTATTATTTTAGCACACGCAAGTACGCGACTCGCAGGCCTCTGCCATGCGGGAACTTGATATTCATCTTGAGTAAACCCTCAAGAACTTTTGTTCGGCTAGAACATGAAAACAATAAAAAAAACTCATTTCTCCCGCTTCAACCCACATCCCGGAACACCTCTCACAATTTTTTACTCGAAATAGAATTTGATACGACCACACTCAATTCTACTCCGAGTACTAATATCGAGTATAAGTGCGAATCCAAGAACGCCAAGGGCGCCACCTTCCAACTCCGTCGAGCGACTCTGGATACTACCGGGCTGCTAGGTGCAATACGTCACCCAACTCGTCTGTTGGGGTTGCGACCTTCAAGGCATCTTCCCGAGGCCCAAGGGTGCATCCCAATCCCTTGCGACATCTAACTCCACTTACCCCATCACTAGGAAATCTGACCCATAGAATGATAACGTAAATTCATAGTCACCAACAAGATAATATTGTGCTGATTTATTTCGTGAAAACATATGTCATAATTAAAGTCTAACCATGACTCTTACCATCATCATTCCTTCAACTCATATTAATGGTTACTAATGAGTATGATAAAAAAAAATTTTAAGCTTAACTGTGTAGAAGGATTACTTAAAGTAGCCAATTATATCGCCTACATATGCGTGTAATTTAATTCTCTCACTGTCACTCTCCTTTTCTTGGATAATTATTAAAAAAAACTTGCTATTGTAAATTATTGTTGTATGATTTTGGTGAACTAATATGTTTCGTAGTTAAAGAGAGTCATTGCATTTAATGCATCACCATGGTATATGCAAGAATATTTTCTAAAATATGTACAATATGTTTGTGAAATTTCTATCTGACACATAACACTATATCCTACCACTTTAATGTCCACACAAAAATTTTAGCACCACAGATGTTAGCATGATATATATTAACGCCATGTACATTAATATCATACACCATTAACGTTTTCCATGCATTGATATAATGAATTTTTATATTCCAAATTATTAATCAACAACATTAATATCCGTGAGCCCATCACCTCCCAAACATTATTGACGTCTTGTATTCTTATTCAGGTTGGTATCCATTAAGATACTCCTAACATTTTAATTCAGAATAAAAATGGATCAATTGAATTTCATGCATTTTACATCTGTTAATGATTTTCATAAAATCGATGCATGCTAGTGATTATTATCCCATAAAATCTCTAATAAAAAAAGTGATGTCGAAATGTGAAATGTCAAAAAAAAAAAATACAATCGCATGTTTTTCCCGTAGATGTGATAGATTGAAATTCAATGTACAAGAGCATCTATACCGCATATCTTTATTCAAATACAATCATCTGTATTTAGTTGGTTCTCAATAGATTATCAATAGTATCAGCCCGATGTAGAAATTTCAGGGTGGTGTTGTATAGGTTTTGGTTGATATATACATATATGATTTCCAAAGAAATCGACAAATTAGAATAGGTTTTTCGCGATATGAGATAGATGACGAATGCAAATCATATCCTGACAGGACTTAATGCTCCACCGATGTTGAAAAATGTAGGGTTGATAGTCGTGTGAAAACCAATAGCGAGGAAAAATTTCATTAAGAAAATCTTGTTTATTTGTCTCTATATCAAGGCACTAAAAAGATTCAAGATAATATTATTGACAAAATATAGTTCGTGAGATGTGGTGTCAACAATAATATATAAACCATGCTACGAGAAACACATAAGGCTCTATAGATGTTCAACAATATAGGGACCAAAGTATGTGGAAACCAACAGCAAGAGGGGGTATATATCGTTACCTCCGAGGATGTTCCCTTGGGATCTCCTCTGACACGGAATGATATTTCCGTCATTTGATCGTAGCACAAATGCATGTACAAAGGTGACCTCGAGCTTTCCTACAATGGTAATTGCGGATTTTCGATTGGAGTTTCTTCTCCGACGTCGATGACGACCCTCCAGCGGTGGATTCTAGCCAAGGTGGTGGTGCTCCAATGAAGGAGAAGGGTAGTGGTGTCTAGGGTTTGGAGAGGGTAGCCTATCATACCTTATTTATAGGAGGATTGGTGGAAATGTATCCAAATTCGGATCCGATTCGGATCCATATATGGATCATGATCATCCAACTTAAATCATCAACATCTTGAGCTAGGAATGTAAGAATTGGATGTTCTTGGGATCTTTGGAAAGATCTCAACGAGATCTACGCGATGAAATAATTATTTGAATTTTTTGGATGTCAAAAATACTCCATATTTTAGGAAAACAATACGTGGTTTCACATCATAAAAATCTTAAAGGAAGTCTCGTCCTCGAGACTTAGGATTTAACATATATGTTTCTGAATGTGATATAGATTCTGGCATAAAAATCTTACAGAGAACGAAACTCATAAAAATCTTTAAAAGGATTGAAATAGGGTTTTCTTGATCATACTTCAAAAAAATAAGGGTATTTCTGTTGCATATCTGCATCAGGCTCCCATGTGGCCTCCTCAACGTTCTGACTTTGCCACAATACCTTAACCAAAGGAATGTCTTTCCATCGTAACTTCTTGACTGCCCGGTCTAAAATCCGAATGGGTGCCTCAGGGAAAGATAAATTTGGTTCAACCATGAGTTCCTCATAGCTAATTACATGTCGAGGGTCTTGAAAATATTTCTGGAGGTTTGACACATGGAATACATCATGCACGCTCGCCAAGTGAGGAGGAAGTGCTACTCGGTATGCTACCTTCCTAATACGAGACAAAATCTCGAGAGGGCCAACAAACCTCGGTGCCAGCTTGTCCTTAACACCAAATCTTTGAATACCCTTCATTGGAGATACTCTCAAGAAGGCAAAATCTCCAACTCCAAACTCGAGATCACGATGCCTCTGATCATCATTGCTCTTCTTACGGCTCTGTGCAGTCAATAATTTTTTACTAGTCGTTTCCATGGCTCTTGTTGTGTCCTCAATTATCTGAGTAAATTAATACCCTTGTCGCCCACTTCCTGCCAACACAAGGGAGTGGTGCATCTCCGTCCATACAAGCTCTCAAAAGGTTCGATGCCAATACTAGCATGGTAGCTGTTGTTATAAGTAAACTCTACCAAAGGAAGGTGATCCTTCAAAACCCTTGCCACTCAACGACACATGCTCGGAGTAGGTCCTCAAGAGTCCGAATTGTCCTCTCTGATTGTCCATCTGTCTGCAGATGATATGCTGAACTAAGACATAGTTTAGTTTTTAGGGCCTTTATGAATTATCCCCAATAACGTGACCTGAAAGAGTCTCTACTTGATAATACCTCCTTGGGGATCCCATGTAAGCGAATAAAATGCTGGATATATAATTTGGCCAGATCTACCGAGTGCAAGCCATGTTCACTGGGATGAAATGTACAGACTTGGTCAGTCTATCTACAATAACCCAAGTAGCATCGTATCCACCTACTGTACAAGGTAAAGATGTCACAAAATCCATAGAGATACTCTCCCATTTCCACAATGGAATAGGAAGTGACTGTAACAAGCCAGGAGGATGCTTGTGCTCTGCCTTAACCAACTGACACGTAAGGCAACGACTGACATATTCTAGAACATCCTTCTTCATCCCCTCCCACCAGAAGTGCTGACGGAGGTCTCTATACATCTTGGTGCTTCCTGGATGGATAGATAATCTAGAACAGTGAGCCTCATCTAGGATGTCTCACCTTAACTCATCATCATCAGGGACACAGATACGGTCTCCCTTCCATAAGATGGACTCATAGACTCTGAATCCATCAAACTCCTCCTTCAGACATCGATGGAGCATGTCTTGTAATTTCTGATCTATCTACTGACCATGTACAATCATGTCCCATAGTCCACTATACTTGGCAGGTACAATTACGACATCTGTAGTACTATCAAATGGGTGCCACTCACTGAGTGTTGTGAGAATATCCCAAGTCTGTAGCCATGTTGCGGTGCCCTCAGTATGTGCTCTTCTGCTCAAAGCATCTGCCACTACATTTCCCTTACCTGGATGGTAAGATACCGTGCAGGCGTAATCTTTCATAGTGCCATCCATCTTCTTTGCCTCATATTCAACTCTCGCTGGTCAAAGATATATTTGGGACTCTTATGATCTGTAAAAATCTCAAATGTGACCCATATAAGTAGTGACGCCATATCTTCAGTGCGAAGACTATAGTCTCCAACTCCAAGTCATGAATAGGGTAGTTCCTTTCATGGTTCTTCAGTTGTCGTAATGCATATGCCACGACATGACCACGTTTAGGAGCAGTGTTAATAGAACGTGGTCATGTCGTGGAGCTTTGATGCATCAGTATACACTGTAAAGTCTAAGGTGCTTGAAGGAAGGGTGCGAATCGGAGCACTGGTCAGTCTCTCTTTCAACATACGAAAGCTCAACTCGCATTTGTCGCTCCAATGAAAGGGACATCTTTCTGTGTCAGATGAGTAAGTGGTAGAGCTAGCTGTGAGAAGTCCCTAATAAAACGTCTGTAGTAGAGGGCAAGGCCTAAAAAACTGTGTATCTCGGTAACTGTCTCGGGCTGCTTCCAGGACATTACTACCTCTATCTTGGCTGGATCAACTACCACACCTGCTCCCGAAATTACATGACCGAGGAAAGCTACTTCGTTAAGCCAAAATTCACACTTACTATATTTTGCATACAATTTGTGTTCTCTGAGAGTCTCAAGAATAGTATGAAGGTGCTGCTCATTCTCATGCTCATCACGTGAGTAGATTACGATATCATCAATGAACACTACCACAAACGATCTATGTATGCACGGAAAATGTTGTTCATCATGTCCATAAACACGGTAGGTGCGTTCGTGAGTCCAAAAGGCATGACCACAAACTTATAGTGGTCGTATCTGGTGCAAAAAGCAGATTTAAGAACATCTTTGTCCTTAATTCTTAATTGATGATAACCCGATTGTAGGTCAATCTTTGAAGAATTAACGAGTCGCTAAATACGATGTTTAATTGGGCACGTTGTAGTACGTGTACTTAGTGAATCAGTCAGAACCGAGAGAAGATCTCCGTGAAGAGTGTCTCGGCTCTAATTTATATCCCGAGCAAGTCCGGGATCGAACACAGGGAGGCAAAGGAACAACTTTGGGGTTAATTCGAAATTAAGATCTAGATTTCCAATGCGGTTTTTTTATTTTTTTATGCAAAAAGAAATGCCAATGCAAAATGCGAATGAATTAAGATACTAAGAAAATACACAACTTAGCCATATTAATTATAATACAAAATTAATCCAATTTAGACAAATTATATATTTTCAGTAAACATAATAAAATGATGAATGCAACACATATTTTTTAGAATTTTAGGGGTTAAAATACAACAATTAAAAATGCATACTTTTTATGGATTTTTTCGTAATTTTCACACAAACAGTAAGCATAGATATGAAAAATTTACTGGAATATAAACATGATGCAAGGAAGCTGCAGTAATATTTTTGGAATTTTTTGACAAAATTTGATATTTTTATGGATTTTTTAGTGAAATCAGAGTGACAGTGAGTAAATAATTCCTAATAAATCCAATATCAAATTAATCAGAGTGTGAATTATCTCAAAAAGATATTTAGATGATCAATCCAGGAGACTTGAAATTTTATGAAAATAATGTATGTGGATTTAATTAAAAATCAAATAGTTAGATCACTGTATAATTTATTTTGGGCACAAGACTACTCCACTTTGGATGAAATTTGAACGTAATTAAAGCACACTTCAAGACATCATTTCAATTTTTTCAAGAATTTTTAGAGCAGTCGTGAGTTAGATATCAATTTAAGAGTCCGGATTGGGTAAAATATTAAAAATTTCATTAGACAATTTTATTTAATTACCCAAATATCAGAAAAATATAAATAAATATCCAAGAGGTAGAGAAATAGTTGCTCAACATCAAGATATTTTTCATTGAATAAAATGATGAAATAAAGATGCCAAAATTAATAGTCAAACACAGGGATATGCTTGCAATTTCAGAATGACATAAATAACACAACAAAGGAACATGGACTATTTTGTAATTACATAAACTGTATAGGAAAACTATACAATTCTTACAATAAAAAAATAAAGAGAAAAAACGGACCTTCTTCTTCCTTTGCTGGGCACGATGGAGAAGAACCCAAAAGGGATCGGTGGCTGGCGGCGCCGATCGCGACCGGCACAGCGGCGGAGGAGGACGACGGGGGGGGGGGGGGGGGGGGGGGGGGTGAGTCGGCGAAGGAGTTGGCAGGCGGCGCCGCCTACGGGGCCGCTGTGAAGAGGCGGAGGAGGGCGGCACCTGAGGTTGTAGGCGGCTTGCGCTGGAGAGGGTTGGGGCCGACCGTGCACGGCGGCTGTGGCTATGGGAGCGCCGGCTGCGCAAGGCGGCGACGATGGGGGGGAGTGGGGCGGTGGCCTTGGAGCTGCTGCTCCACCTCCGTTATGTTTTTTGTTTTTTTCAATTTTTTTGTTTTGTTGCTGTAATAAAAGAACCTTGTTTTGTTTTATTTTTTTAAATATTTTTTTAAATTTGTTAAACAATGGATGCACATGATGTGGAAACAAAATGATGTGGTGATGGTGTATGATGAGGATATAAACAAATGTGGGTATATGGATGGTAATGTGATGGACTAAAAGAATTGCAAAGATAAAAAAAATGACAAGATGAAATTAAACTTACCTATGATGGAGACGGTCGCCTATGGTATGCTCACGAGAGCATGGTTTTCGCTCGAATTACCGACGAGCGATGAGCTTGAGCAATGCACGTATGTGGCTGCGATGTTGGCCGAAAAGCCAACGGATCTCACCGGAGAGAGGGCTGTCGTTGCTCGACCGCGGTTGCGTCGCTGTCACTGATTCAACTCTAGGAACTAGGCTCTCCTCACATAAAGATGGATCAAGAGGAAAATAAGGAGGATGGGATGTATAAAAAGAGGATAAAATGAGAGATTATTAAAGTGGTGGAGTTGAATGGGAGGTTGTATTATTAATGGAGTTGAATGGAAGGTTATTAAACATGGTGGTGTTGAATGGAGGTTGGTGGTAGAATGGAGTTGAATGGTGGTTATTGTAGAGAATGTAAAATAAATAAATAAATAAATAAAGTAGACTACTTTAAATACAATAGAATAAAAAAGAAGAAAATAAATAGTGGAGAATTTACAAAAGAAGACAAACAACATGTACAATTTTTTTGTTTGCTTTTCTAATATGTATTTTTTATCTTTTTAATAAGAGATATTTATAACAGAAAAATACAATAAAATACTATAATCAAAATATAACACAAGCATGATTTTTTTTTGTATTTTTAGTAATTAAGAAAGATAACATATAAAATAAAGAAAGAATGAATATATACATAATATACAATGTACATCAAAGTCCCAAAACTCAACTTTTGCAAATAAGCTCCGATTTTAATGAAACCACTTCCTTGGATAGATAATTTTCTAACTTGAAATTTAAAAGTGAGTTTAGTGAACTCAGAGTTCATACGGAGCGCGAATTTGGCTTGGAAGTTGGACTTTACAGCTTTTTCTCTTTGGGATCTAGGAGCATTTATTTGAGTTAAAATTGTTTTGTATTTTTGTATTTTTATAGACATTTTTATGAACAAGTAAACAAAGAATTAGCCAAAAAGGAGTTTAAATAAAATTATTAAAAATACATGAAGTTTTGAGCTATTTACAGGTGAAAAACTCCTTTACTTTTGCGGTTTTTTTATTGTTAATTTATTTTGTACAATCCAATATACAACAATTAGTGTGTTTTATTTACAAGAGTATTTTATTAATTTTATTGATTTTATAGAAATTTATTTCAGATTTTACTCGGGAATTTTGCTAAAATCAAGATATTGAGATGATGAGTTGTGGATTCATCACCCCTATACTTAAACTTTGCTAGTCCTCGAGCCAATAAAGAATGAATAAGTTATAATATCCCCTGACTGTGCATGTGAATACAAGAGTTGATCCATTTAAAAACTCTCGGTTTTAGAGATCCTAAAATTCTAAGCTGAACCAAGCTCTAGTCAAAAGGTATCCAATTTCCCTAATCATCAGACTCTCTTTGTATACATACATATAATAGGGATTTAACTTAAGTGTTGACTGCAATTACAAGAGTAGAGTCATAACGTTACCCAAGGTTCCAGTCTAAGAGATTCTCCTAAGAACGCGATCCTCAACACTAGGGAACAAACCATTTCTTGCATCCACTCTACCGTCTCATTAATTGTCAGACTTAAAAGTGTAGATGGAAGGCCCGTTGATGGAGGGCATATGATTGTGTCATTTCTTCTCTGCCTCTCATTGGAACAAGGATCCTCTCGAGTTCCTTATTACTTAACGCATATTTTTGGTGTTGATCAGTGCGTCTGTTAAGAGAAGTTGGAGTCATCTGCACTTGTTTTCCTGGGAGTACACCGGGGTATGCCTTTTTTGAGTACCTATCGTACCTTCTACACCTAGACTTGTAGCATTTACGATGCAGAGCCTTTTTCGGTGCTAGCCCGACCCCTTGTCCTAATAGCGGTGGTCCAAGTGGACACATTGAAATGGTTGTGAGCGCTCGCCTTTGGTGGAAGCTCTTTTGATAATTGACTTTGTGGAATGAGAGCTTTTCTTTAACATTTCATTGCTTTGTAGTACTTTGGCTAGCTCCACTACTTTTACCAATAGTTGACACACACTGATCAACAATTTTTTATTTTATCACACCCTGACACATAGGTAAATGTCAAGAGATAGTACAAGAACCATGTTCTCATATTGGCTAAAGATGCTGACACTCAGGATTCATGAAGCCTTCATTGATTTTATCCCATCCTCGAGCATCATTAAATCAAGTCCAAACTCAAATCCCTCATCCCAGTTCCTCAAGTGAAATTTCAACTCATCTCATCATAACTGCAGTCGTGTATGTGAGGTGTTGATCATATTCTTAAGGTAGAGACTAAGCATGCAATATAGTACACAAATTTTTCAAACTAGGGAAATGTGAATAATTAAGTCAAGGACCCTAATGACTAAGGTTGGTTAACTCAAAATCTCAAGACCTCATAAACCAAGTGTTCTTGATCATCACAAGTCTTGTGTGAAAGTGTAAGTGTCAGGGATTTACCAACTTATTAGTTAGTTTGTTTTCTTAGAGATTTTTTTTATGAAAAAATAAAGGAAAAGAAGAAAGTTTTTTTTTGGTTTTTTTATTTTTTTAGAAAGAAGTTTTGCTTTTTTTAAGAGTTTTTTTAAACAAAGGAAAAGTTTTTTTAAGAAAAAATTTTTTCTCTTTTTTTTCAAGAGATTTTTTTGAAAAATATAGGTAAATAAGAAAGGAAATTTTTTACCCACCCCATAATTATTGTATTATATATACAAAAATACGTGAAAGTACGAGCTATGGGTAAAGTATATATGTAATATATACATGCCCCCTATACTTAGCATGTGCTATGTCCTCAGAGCATAAGAAGCGATAAAAAGATATAACTCGTGCTAAACGTAGGATGGCTAAAATAGTAAAAAGTATAGAAGTCGATCCGCCCCCCTATACTTAGGCTCTGGTCAGCCTAAGTGTAGAAGAAGAGGAAAAATGGGGAGGACGAGGTCAAGAGGAGAAATGGATGAGTATATATACATGGAGGTATCGATCCCCCTATACTTAGGCTCTAGTTAGCCTAAGTATAGGATAGGAGTAAGTGTGAGAACCGATGTGATCTGGATAATATACAAAGAAGGGAGAATGTACAAGAGGAATGAATCTTGTAAGATGTTGAATCTTGATGCTGCATCTTCATGACGAGTAATATGATGTATCTGCTCTTTGCTCACTCTGCATGAAGTTGATGACCTCAACTTGGACTAACTTCTCTTTCGAATCTACAAAATGCTTCAACAGTTGTCCATTTACCACATGAGATTTTACACCATCTGTGAGATCAGCTATCTCTACACTTCCATTCTCGTGCACTTTCTTAACAATAAAAGGACCCATACCTTTATATTTGAGCTTCCCATGGAACATCTTCAACCTGGCATTGAACAACCATACGTTTTGTCCAGGGACAAAGTCTTTGCACCTAATGTGGTGATCATGCCATCTCTTTACTTTGTCCTTATAAATCAAATTGTTATCATATGCCCTGTTTCGAATTTCCACGAGCTCGTTCAAGTTCACATCTCGAAAAATCTTCCCTAGGTGACAACTCCAATTAATCTTCTTAATTGCCCATTCAAATTTATGAATCAATTCTACGGGCAAATGGCATGGCGTGCCATAGATCATTCGAAATGGTAAAGTACCTAATGGTGTCTTGTAGGCTGTCCTATAGGCCCACAGAACATGGTCCAAGAGCTAAGACCAATTCTTCCTATCGGGACGAACCAATTTCTGCAAAATACTATTCAACTCTCTGTTCGAAACCTCTGCCATGTCATTGGACAGTGGGTGGTAAGGACTAGTAACTCTATGAACAAATCCATAGTCCTTAGCTAAAGATCTCATACCTATGTTCACAAAGTGGCTACCCCCATCAAATATCAAAACTTTTGGCACCACGAACCTAGCAATGATATGGTCTCTCACAAACTTACAAACAGTCTTGTTGCCTGCGGTTCGGGTTGGGATAGCCTCCACCCAGCTGGATAAATAATCAACCGCCAACAATATGTACTCATGTCCTTGGCTGTTGGGAAAGGGACCCATAAAATCTATGCCCATGCATCAAAAACATCACAAATAATCATCGGTTGCATGGGCATCTCATCTTTCTATCCAACTATCCCTCCCGTCCATTGACAAATCGGTTACAACCGTACAAAATAAATAGCATCTCTAGACAAGGTCGGCCAATACAATCCACATTGAAGTACTTTGTGAGCGGTTCTCTTTCCCGAATGGTGTCCTCCGCCTCAAGTGAATGACAATATGTGAGGACACTCTGGTATTCCTCCTGAGGAACACACCCTTCTCCAAACACAATCCGGTTCTTCGAAGAAAAGGAAAGGATCGTCCTAGTGGTATCTCCTCAAATCCGACTTCAATCGATCAATGTTGCTCCTAGTCCAACCATGGGGAACCTGCTTGGAGACAATATAGTTCACTATGTTGTCATACCACGAGAGTGAGTCAATAACACAAATTGACTCATCTAGGAAGGACTCTCTAATCCGCTCATAATCAGTAGAATCCTTAATTTCAATCCAAGAAAGATGATCAGCCACACCATTATTCACTCCAGGTTTATATTTTATCTCCAAATCAAATTCCTGGAGGAGTAATATCCACCTAAGAAGACGTGCCTTCACATCCTTCTTTTCCATTAAGTATCGAATGGTTGTCTGATCGATATAAATTGTCACCTTAGAGACCAAAATATATGATCTAAACTTCTCAAGGGCCATACTACTGCGAGCATTTCCTTTCAGTCACTTTATAATTCTTCTGTGTAGGATCTAATACTTTGCTCGCATAATAGATTGCAAATGGAATCCCTTCTCACCGTTGTCCTAACACAGCTCCTATAGCGAAATCTGAAGCGTCAATCATGATCTCAAAGGGGAGAGATCATTCAGGAGCTTGTAGGATAGGCGAGTCACAGATCTTCCTCTTCAGGAGCTCAAAGGCCTCCAGACACCTGTGATCTACAATGAACTTTGTGTCTTTCCCTAAGAGCTCAGTCAGTGGGCGGGCGATCTTTGAAAAATCATGAATGAATCTCCTATAGAATCCAACATGCCCTAAGAATGATCGCACTGACTTAACGTTGGTAGGTGGATCGAGTTTCTTGATCACCTCCACCTTGACAGGATCAACCTCCATTCCCCTTTTGGAGATGGCATGCCCCAACATGATACCCTTCGTCACCATAAAGTGACTCTTCTCCCAGGAGATTACCAGATTTACCTCTCTACATCTCGTGAGGACTCGGTCCAAGTGCGCTAAAAATGTATCAAAAGAATCACCATGAACCGAGAAGTCATCCATGAACACTTCCAGGAAATCTCCCACCATCTTGGCAAATATGGCTATCATGCACCGCTGAAATGTGTCAGGAGCATTGCAGAGCTCGAATGCATGCGCCTGAAAGCATAAGTACCGAATGAACATGTGAATGTGGTCTTTTCCTGGTCCCCAGGTGCTATAGCTACCTGGTTGTAGCCTGAGTACCCATCAAGAAAACAGAAGAACTCTTTCCCTGCTAGTCTCTCCAAGATCTGACCAATAAAATGCAAGGGAAAGTGATCTTCTCGGTCGCAGCATTCATGCGCATGTAGTCAACACAGATACGCCACGACGTAGGTACTCGTGTCGCAATCTCTATCCCCTCCTCGTTGGTGACCATCTGAATTCCCGACTTCTTCGGGACAACATGAAGTGGGGCACTCACTTGGAGTCAGAAATAGGGTATATAAACCCTGATTTGCACCATTTCTCAATCTCTTTCTTCACTACTTCCCGTAGATTGGGTTAAGTCTCCTTTGGAACTCCCGGGAAGGTCTCATAATATCCACAGTAAAGATGTGGTGCGAGCAGAAAGCGAGGTTGATGCCCACGAGATCCGATACTTTCTAGTCTATTGCTTTGCGGTTCGTATCTAAAACTTCTAACAACCTAGACTCATGTTCTAAAGTCAAGTCTGAGCTAATGGTGACAGGAATATCTCTCTTTGGGTCCCACAAGAAAGGCTTACTTGAGTGTAGGAGGTAGTGATTTCAGTTTTAGCAATGTGGTATCATCAATCAAATCTGGCTGAACTGAATCTGAATCTGGTTCTGTGTTGCATGAAGGTGGGCTACGCTGAGTAGTACTCGCCACTAACTCAGAAGTATGGGGAGTCGGATCACCAAAGAAACACGGTAGTTTGGCTAAAGCCACGTCCGACTCGTCATCTATGTCCTATGATCGTTCCGAAGGGGATGGAACTGACAGATCCAGATGGATCTCTATGTCATCATGGGGATAGGTAGATGCATCTCTCACAAGATCAGACAATACCTGGCAAACTGCATCATCCACTATACCCTTTCTAGATGAAAGGGGCTCGCTCTATCCTGAAGGAATCTGTCCCCATATCCCAACTGTGCTAATCATACTCAATCTGCCTCTGAAGATGAGTACTCTGTGCTACTCTCTGAATCAGGTCACTGACACTTGGTTTGCTTCATCTCAAGGTTCACTTCTCTGCCTGGAGAACGGAACTTCATTATTCCTGTACCATAATCGAAAGTTGCACATGCGGTCCTACGGAAGGGTCGTCCGAGAATGATCTGAGATTCTCTCCAATGATTGGGGTCTCCATGTCCAAGACTGTGAAGTCAACCTGATAGTTCTTCCCCTCAATAGAGATAACTACATTCTTCACTTCTCCTTAGGTCTCTTTATTGAATGATCTGCGAATTGGAGTAAAGCTCTAGATTTGCGAAGTGGTCCCAACTCCAATTTCTGATATAATGCTAAGGGAAGTAAGTTGATTGAAGAACCGTTATCTAAGAGCGTGCATGCAAACGCAATGTCGTTAATACGACTCTCCACATAATGAGACCCATGTCTCTCTTTTTCCTTGGCAAACTATGATTCTCGAGATAATAGATTGTGGCTACTGATAAGACATGTGTCTTTATATTTCAGTTATCTTTCTTCCTGCTAACCCTTGTAAGTGTGCATCTCACCTTAAGATATTCTTGGAATGCAAGATAGTTAGCCACATATTCATCAAATGGCACCTTTACAGTGATGTTCTCTTTACAAAACTGTGCCATATCATGGTCATCTTTCTGAATCTTTTTGATGCGCTTTCCTGTCGTAAGAGCACGGGGGAAAGGGATTGAAGATAGGGAAACAAAGGATGAAGAGTTTGAATCATGAACTGAAATATCATTCATGGCATTATCGGAAATAGAGTTCTTCATACATGAATCTTTTTGATGCAACATGGAATCAAAATCTAGATAATCTATTAAAGGTTGTGGAATAGAATCAGGAGTGGTATCCGACACAACCGGAGATGCAAGGTCCTCCGTAGACTCATAAGAATATCCATGTTGTCGATGCTGCATACGCTCCCTCCTCCTCCTCCTCTCGACTCCCTGAATAGAATTCCTCGAATGGTGCTGATGGGGCTTCGAAATATGATGCCTCTCCTCCTCATCCTCTGAAGACTCCTTAGGTAGAGCTCCAGAGATGCCCCCCCATGTCCCTCGCCCGATCAGGTACGGTCACAGTCCTTCCGCTCTGAGTGACATGTGGTTGGCCTCGCCACATGAAAGAATCTCATGCTTAGATCTAGGAGATGCTGAATAGTATACCTGACCAAAGTGCTGCTGAGAACTAGATCGGTTCAGGCTATTGGGGTTAGCCTGAACTTGGGTTGGGATAGAGATAGAGGGTGCAGTCTGCTCGTCTCGCCATCTGGACAGGCGGTTGACATCCACCAGTAAGTCATGAATTTCGTTCTTGTAGGAACGGAGCTCGTCGAGTATCTGTTGTTGTATATCCACGGGACCAGACGAAGAAGGAAGTGGATAAGACTAGGAAGAAGAACGGGAAGACTGGCCCTGCTGGCCAGAGTACTGCCTCTACTGTTGCTGTTGGGGTTGCGGGCCCTGCTGGCCCACTTGGTAATGATCCTGTCGGCCATACTGCTGGTATTGCTGCCTCTGCTGCTGGGGTGGCTGGAATCCAGGACTCTGCTGTGAAGGAGGTGGTGCAGAGGTGAATGCGGTGTTATGAAAGGTCGGGGGATGTTGATAGGTCTGTCGGTCTCCCGTACTTCCCTGCCTGGTAGGGTCCTAAGTGTACCATACTCCATTCACCTCCCAAACCGGTGGAGGCTCCTCCTGAACTGTCTCTGCTGATGGAGGTGACTGTTGGATAGAGTGGGTGTAGGATTGGTCCTTCGCCCACAGCTGGGGTTGCCCTAACACCAACTACTCCAGAATATGGTGAACTCGGTATTTGGGAGCAGAGGGTGCAGTCACGACAGGTATATTTATCTTAGATACCCTATCAGTCAACTCCTCTCTTTGTTTTGGAATCTTGGAGACGCTCTGGTCTAAATTCATCAATTCTCCTGTCAATCCTCTCGACTACAATAAGCTTGTCAGTGAGGAGTCCCATTCTAGGGAACACGTCTTGAGACAGATCGACTACAACTGACTTTCCCCCCTCCAGATGAGAGTGAACCGGGGTTTGGTGTATAGGCCATGCTGGCCATCTGTGAGTGGCTAGTTTCAGCAATTTGCTCGAATACCTTCCAGATGGTATCAGTTCCTCGTGATGCATAGCTACCTCCACAGGAAGCACTCACTAAACCCTGCATCTCAGGGTTGAGACTAGAGAAAGAATGACTGGACAAGATGTTGTCATCTAATCCATCACAGGGATACTTCTGCAGGATGTCCTTGAATATTTCCCAAGCATCACAGAAGGCTTCATGGGGTAACTGGGAAAAAACTCGTAATTCGCATCCTCATCATGTTAGTTCTACTCAATGGGTAGAACTTCTTCAGGAACAGGTCCTTGAACTGGGCATAAGTGGTAACTGTAACTCCAAGATTCTTCACCTAGTACTCAGCTTTGCCACCCAAGGCAAATGGAAGGGCTTTTAGCCTAATATAATCCTGGCTAACATTTTGATGTTTGAGGTTAGCGCAGATGAGCTCAAAATCCCTTAGGAATGCATATGTCTCCTTAGAAGCATTCCCATCAAAGTGTGGTAGCAGGTTCAGAAAATACGGCTTCAACTCAAAATCAACAGCGGGTTCGGTCGGACTCAAGTAGTTCCGAATTTGATATTGTTTGGGGTTATAAGCCGCATCCATTGGTGGTTCGACCCCAACATTTAACTGTCCTAACTGAGCTCTCAATAATGCGTGTTGCTGCTCAGATGCAGCTAATCTGTCTAGTATCATTCTCATCGGTTCTTCATGATTTTCTTCTTCCTCGTCTTTCTTCTTTAGAGGCATTTTTCTTGTGTCTTCTTTAGGTCCCACATCAGCACGGTGTTCTTAATTAGAAGAGGGTTTATGAATCAAGATATTCTCACCGAGGCGAAGGTCTTCCTCAGTGAGATGGGAATAGAGAAAGGGAATGGTTTGATAGTAACCATCCCGAGAGTGGGCGATCCTGGGCTCAAGAGGGTCATGAGTCTAGGTTGGCCCGAGTTGCGCCCAAACCTTTGAAGACATACTTGTTGGAGGGTTCAACGAGAGATTCGCAAAGTCCAAATAAATATCCCCCCAATTAGTCATCTTAGATGTCAAAAGGACCGATTAGATCATGATATTCAATGAGGCGCTAGTTCTACGATGCACATAAATGTGCGGAGTAAACTCACACAATACAAACACAATTCAAACCCTCAATTTCACCAACTCAACATGTGATGGCCGTAAGAGTTCGGCCGAATTATCTGGTCAATTTTAGTTGGTGATAAAATACAATCTTAGAAAGATTAACGAGCTATTAGGTGCCCGTATTTTCCTACAGACTGGCCCGGTTCTTACGACTAGTTTGACCAACTTTCAGCAGTATAGGAGTAAGTACAGGCGAGAGCCCATTCCTTGAGAGCTAAAGCACCCTCTAAACCTCCCACTCTACTAAGGAAGTCCAGACCGTATAAATATGGCTACCCGTATTCCTCATTGAAAAGTAGCTAATCACCTGAAAATAAAGAACCAGTAGTAAGTAATAAATCCTGACTTGCCTCTATCCTAGGGTCGTCTCTCTCTCACTTGCAAGTAAAACAAACAATGAGGGCTTTATGCACCCGAGAATAGGGGTTCTTTTTATTCCAATTTTTTTAATCGACTTGCTTAGTTCAATCCTAATTTTAGAGTTAGGTTATCACCTAAAATTAATCTAAACACAAAAGCACGTCTACCGTTCAGTCCCAATTTCCTTTTTGACCTTAAGTTATAAAACAAGAAGGGAATCAGAAATCAGAATGCAAACGAGAAACAATGATGCATGCTCAGAAGAAGGTATACTTACAGTGAATCCCAGCACTCTCCATGCGTCATGCAAACTCAATTTGTAAATATTACACTAAATGCATGCAGATCGAGAAAACTGCACCTAAACAGTATACTATTAGCGGGTAAGAATTGATTTGATTTGAGCCAAGTAGTACGTGTCTATGTGCGTCTGATTATGAATCTTATAAGATATGTGTGGCCTAATTTACGATGGGCACAAGAAAATTTGATTCTATACTACCATGTGCCTAATCATTAATGTCGCCCCTCAAGTTGAGCCTCACCCTCACCGGAGAGTGAAACAGGTCTCGACACACCACATGATAAAGTCCAAATCTCTTTACACGTGCGAGCTCTCAAACAAGAGCCGCTATAAAGGATCAAACTGCTTCAATAATTACAACATGATAATTACAAAAACTCTCTCAAAAAATGAATTCTCCTAGCTCTTCAGCAGTCGACGCACGTCACGTCCGTCGACCTCCGATGTACTCCAAGTCCACCGGGCCCTCGCAAGGAAAATAAGATTTATATTAGAGAGATAAAAAAACATAATATATACAAGAATATGAAGAGAAATACTTGACTAAATACAAGGTGGCTCGGGGGTCAGACTACACGAGTAAGTGAAATCTAAATCCAAATTTTTAAATTAATCCCTAAGTTGTTTGCCTCCCCAGTAATGGTGCCATCTGACGAGTCGCTAAATACGATGTTTAATTGGGCACGTTGTAGTACATGTACTTAGCGAATCAGTCAGAACCGAGAGAAGATCTCCACGAAGAGTATATCGACTTTAATTTATATCCCGGGCAAGTCTGGGGTCGAACACAGGGAGGCAAAGGAACACTTTGGGGTTAATTCGAAATTAAAATCTAGATTTCCAATGCATATTTTTATATTTTTTATGCAAAAAGAAATGCCAATGCAAAATGCGGATGAATTAAGACACTAAGAAAACACACAATTTAGCCAAATTAATTATAATACAAAATTAATCCAATTTAGCCAAATTATTTTTTTCCAGTAAACTTAATCCAATGATGAATGCAACATATTTTTTTAGAATTTTAGGGGCTAAAATGCAACAATTAAAAATGCACACTTTTTATGGGTATTTTCGCACTTTTTCATACAAACAATAAGCAAAATTATGAAAAATTTACTGGAATATAAACATGATGCAAGGAAGCTACAATAATATTTTTGGATTTTTTTGACAACATATGATTTTTATGGATTTTTTAGTGAAATAAGAGTGACAGTGAGTAAATAATTCTTAATAAATCCACAATGTCAAATTAATCAGAGTGTGAATTATATCAAAAAGATATTTAGATGATCAATCCAGGAGACTTGAAATTTTGTGAAAAGAATGTATTTGGATTTAATAAAAAATCAAATAGTCAGATTACTCTAAAGTTTATTTTGGGCACAAGACAACTCCACTTTGGATGAAATTTGTATAGTAATTAAAGTAAACTTGAAGACATCATCTCAAATTTTCAAGAATTTTTAGAGCAAACCGTGAGTTAGATATCAATTTAAGAGTCCAGATTGGGTAAAATATGAAAAATTTCAGTTAGACAATTTTATTTAATTACCAAATATCAAAAAATGTAAATAAATATCCAAGAGGTAGAGAACTAGTTGCTCAACATCAATATATTTTTCATTGAATAAAATGATGCAATACAGATGTCCAAATTAATAGTCAAACATATGGGTATGCTTACAATTTTAGAATGATTTAAATAACACAACAAAAGCACAAGGACTGTTTTGTAATTAACATAAATTGTACGGGAAAACTATACAATTTTACAATAAAAAATAAAGAGAAAAAAATGGACCTTTTTCTTCCTTTGCTGGGCACGATGGAGAAGAACCCAAAAGGGGTCAGTGGTCGGCGGCACCGATCGTAGCGTGCACAGTGACGGAGGATGGCGGTTGGGGGGGGGGGGGGAGCAAGTCGGCGGAGGAGTTCGCGGGAGGCACCGCCAGTGGGGCCGCTGCGAAGAGGCAGAGGAGGCGGCACCTGAGGTTGGTGGCGGCTTGTGTTAGAGAGGGGGTGGTGCCGGTCGTGCACAGGCGGTTGCGGCTATGGGAGCGTCGGCGCGGCGGCGGCGGCTATGGGAGCGCCGGCCGCGCACGGCGACGGCGGCGATGAGAGCGCCGGCCGCGCACAGCGTCGGCGGCGATGAGGGGGGAGTGGGGCGGCGGCCTTGGAGTTGCTGCTCCACCTCCGTTATTTTTTTATTATTTTTTGTTTTGTTGTTAAAATAAAAGAACCTTTTTTGTTTTAGTTTTTTGAAATAGTTTTTAAATTTTATTAAACAACGGATGCACATGATGTGGAAATAAAATGATGTGATGATGGTGTATAATGAGGATATAAACAAATGTGGGTATATAGATCGTAATGTGATGGACTAAAAAGATTGCAAAGATTAAAAAATGACAAGATGAAACTAAACTTACCTATGATGGAGAGAGCACGGTCTTCGCTCGAATCGCTGGCGAGCGCTGAGCTCGAGCAATGCACGGATGTGGCTGTGATGTTGGCCGAAAAGCCAACGAATCTCACCGGAGAGAGGGCCGTCGTCGCTCGACCGCGGTTGCGTCGCTGTCACCGATTCAACTCTAGAAACTAGGCTCTCCTCACATAAAGATGGATCAAGTGCAAATTGGAGAGGATGGGAAGTATATAAAGAGTAAAAAAATGAGATGTTATTGAAGTGGTGGAGTTGAATGGGAGGTTGTATTATTAATGGAGTTGAATGGGAGGTTATTAAAAATGGTGGAGTTGAATGGAGGTTGGTGGTAGAATGGTGTTGAATGGTGGTTATTGTGGAGAATGTAAAATAAATAAATAAATAAAATAAAATGAAGTAGGCTACTTTAAATACAATAGAATAAAATAGAAAAAATAAATAGTGGAGAATTTATAAAAGAAGACAGACAACATGTACAATTTTTTTGTTTGCTTTTCTAATATGTATTTTTTTGTCTTTTTGATAAGAGATATTTACAAAAAAAATACAATAAATACTATAATCAAAATATAACACAAGCATGATTTTTTTGTATTTTTAGTAACTAAGAAAGATAAAATATAAAATAAAGAAAGAATGAATAAATACATAATATACAATGTACATCTAGGTCCCAAAACCCAACTTTTGCAAATAATCTCCGATTTTAATGAAACTACTTCTGTTGGATAGATAATTTTCTAACTTGAACCTTAAAAGTGAGTTTGGTGAATTCGGAGTTCATACGGAGCGGAAATTTGGTTTGGAAGTTGGACTTTATGACTTTTTCTCTTTGGGATCTAGGAGCATTTATTTGAGCTAAAATTTGTTTTGTATTTTTATATTTTATACATTTTTATGAACAAGTTAGAGAAAGAATTAGCCAAAAAGTAACTGAAATAAAATTATTAAAAATACATAAATTTTTGAGCTATTTATAGGTGAAAAACTCATTTAATTTAGCGGTTTTTTATTTTTAATTTATTTTGTACAATCCAATATACAATAATTAGTGTATTTTATTTACAAGAGTTATTTTATTAATTATTGATTTATGAACATTTATTTCAGATTTTACTCGGAGATTTTGCTAAAATCAAGATATTGAGATGATGAGTCGTAGATTCATCAAGAATACCTATGCGCCCTGCAACTGATCGAAAAGGTCATCTATTCGTGGAAGTGGATAACGGTTCTTTATTGTCCCTTTATTCAATTGCTTGTAGTTGATGCATAATCGCATAGACCCATCCTTCTTCTTTATGAGGAGGACCGGCGCTCCCCAAGGTGATGTGCTAGGACGAATAAATCCCTTTTCCAATATTTCGTGCAGTTGTACTTTGAGATCTCTGAGTTCAGCTGGTGCCATTCGATATGGAGGGATGGAGATGGGTTGTGTATCGGGTATCAAGGTGATCTGGAACTCGATCTCCCTCCTTGGTGGTAGTCCAGGTAACTCCTCTGGAAATACGTCCGGAAAATCCCGCACAACTCTAATATCTTCAATCATGCGATCCTGAGCAGCTAACTCCACAACATAGGCGAGAAAACCTATGCAACCCTGATCGAGCAAGTGTTGGGTCTTTAATGTTGATACATATAAGACCTCACTATCTGGGGTGCATCCATCAAATTGAAAGGTAGGTATGCCTGGGAGATGGAACACTACCATCTTTTCGAAGCAATCAAGGCATGCGTGATGTTGCTCAAACCAATCCATACCTAGGATGGTATCAAAATCTTCTAACTGAATGAGTAAAAGATATTCGGGCATTAGGTGCCTGCCAATCTGCACTGCTACATCCTCCACTGCATGTCGCACTATGAATAATTGGCCCCCTGGGCCCTAGATGTAGTAAGGATATGAAACACAGACTGGTTCTTTATCTATCTTGGATACTAGTTAATGTGCTAGAAAAGAGTGCGTAGCTCCTGAATCAAATAAAGCATGTACGGATATACCATGCACTGAAATCATACCTCGTACTACAGCTCCTGAGGCATAGGCCTGCACCTACGTGATTGCATTCAACTGTCCCTGAGGCTGTGGTGGGTGTTAGAACCGGCAGGGTTGGTCATGGTGGAGGATGTTGAAAGCCTCGACCTCCATGACGGGAAGCTGATCCATGTGACTGTGTAGATGAGAAAGTTGGTCGTACACTTGGTTGATGTGAGTTGCTGGCAAGTAAGGGGCACTTGGACTTGAAATGGCCTGGCTGCTGGCAGTGAAAACACCTACGATCTCCTGACTGAGAAAAGGAGCCTCCTGAGAAAAGGCTAGCACCTCCCATCTTACGACTCTGGGAGTGCGTAGAAGAGCGGAAGGAAGTAGTACCATGACTCGCCTGGCCCTGCCCCAAAGTAGGTGTATGAGCAAACCTGATAACGGTTGGGGTGGTCAACACTGGGTGGTAACGATGCTCTCTACGAGCTTTGTAGAAGTCTCGGCGACTAGATCTCCCTGACTCAGGTGGCTGGAAATGTGATGGACCTCCCCTGAAGCTGACTCTGAGTTGCCTCCATCTTGGTAGCCTTAGCAGCTACCTCCTTGATTGAAGTGAAATCTAATGCAGATAGCTGGTGTTGCACATCATCATGTAGTCCCCGGATAAACTTCTGTAAATTTTCCTTAGGGAAAGCAATAGTTGCTGGTGAGTGACGGGAGAGTTCAGTGTAGCGAATGAGATATTCTCTGGGCCGTCATTGACCCCTACTTTAGCTCAGCAAACAACCTCCTTTGATCCTCAACCTAGTGATCAGGGTAGAACTGGCTACGGAACCCGTCAAGAAATATTTCCCATGTTACGAGATCCTCCAGATGTTCCTTGGTGGCATACCACCAGCGTTCTACATAGCCTGCTAGTGAAAATTCAACGAATGTGAGCCAAGACTCTTCAGGAGCATGGATCATCTGCAAAACCTTGAATACGTGATCCATCCACATCTCAGCCTCATCTGGTGTGCCTGTGCCAAAGAATTGGGGTGCCTTAGACCTCTGGTAGGCTGCATAATTCGTCTGATGTTTCTGCAATGCCTCTAAATCTTCTGACCCTTCAGGGTCCACAGACACCAAAGGATGAACACTACCCTCTTCCTCAAGAGAAGGTTGATAAGAGGAATTCTCCAGCTGAAGGAGCCTCTATTCCAATGCCTCCTAACGTTGTTATATACCATGCACGGTCTGAACTAGTAAAGCGAACTGTTGTGCAACATTATGGTCAACACGAGGCGTCATGATTCCCTACAGAATCATTATATTAGAAATTATTTCCATGGTTAGAGAGACAATGGACTCATTAAACAAGACTTCAATTATTCTCCTTAACTGATGCAAAAGTCAGAAGACTGTGTCACTATATTTATATTTCAATCCCATTGATAATCTAATATGTAATAGAGAGAATGAAGTATCGGGCTTTGATACCATCTGTGATGCCTCGCCCCTCCGGCTATCGAAACAGACGGGACGAGAGCATCGGATCTGCGGTCCAAATACGCCCACGATATATGATACTCAACAAACTATCTTGTGCACATTAGATCAACATATGAAATATATATAGCGACCGGAGAATAATATAAAAAAAGAAATTAAAATGCAGCATCCATTCTCATTGATAATAACTCTCAAAAAGAATATAACATAATACAGAAATAAATAAATTACTCTGAATAGAACGCACCCTGTGTGGTGCAAGTATGAAGTACAAAGTTTGATCTCCTCAAAGGCCTCTATTGTTGCGGTTGCTGCTCGGGTACACCTGTTGGGTTCACACAAGGGTAACGTTATGAGCAATTACCCAGTAACGAGGCAAACACTATAATGACTAGTGTAGAAGTAGTAAAGCATGTGAATTTATTTTATTTAGTGACTTTGCATATATTGTAGAAACTAAAATCTACCGCATCATTCTAACTTACAAAACATGGTCATCAATTTCATTTATTAACATAATCATGGTTTGAGGACTACCACGCTGGTCTTGATAATTCTATCCACTAATTAGAGTTCACAATGGTATAAAATTTCAATTATCGACAAGCAATCATTAACCATTTCTCATATTATTTTAGCACAAGCAAGTACGCGACTCACAGGCCTCCGCCACGCGATTGATATTCATCTTGAGTAAACCCTCAAGAACTTTTGTTCAGCTAGAACATGAAAAATGATCAAAAACCTCATTTCTCCCGCTTCAACCCACATCCCAGAACACCTCTCACAATTTATTACTCAAAATAGAATTTGATGCGGTCACACTCATATCTACTCCGAGTATCAATATCGTGTATAAGTGCGAAGCCAAGAATGCCAACCACGCCACTGCCAACTCCGTCGAGCGACTCCGGATACTACCGGACTGCTAGATGCAACGCCTCACCCAACTCGTCCATTGGGGTTGTGGTCGTCAAGGCATCTTCCCGAGGCCGAAGGGTGCATCCCAATCCCTTGCGGTACCTAACTCCACTTACCCAATCACTAGGAAATCTGACCCATAGAATGATAATGTATATTCGTAGACACCAACAAGATAATATTGTGCTGATTTATTTCGTGAAAACATATGTCATAATAAAAAGTCTAACTGGGACTCTTACCGTCATCATTCCTTCAACTCATATTAATGGTTACTAATGAGTATGATAAAAAAATTATAAGCTTAACTGTGTAGAAGGTTTACTAAAAGTAGCCAATTATATCGCCTACATATGCGTGTAATATAATTCTCTTACTGTCACTCTCCTTTTCTTGGAGTAGTTATTAAAAATAAAAAACTTGCTATATTAAATTATTGTTGTATGATTTTGGTGAACTATATGTTTCGCAGTTAAAGAGAGTCATTGCATTTATTGCATCACCATGGTATATGCAAGAAATTTATCTAAAATACGTACAATATGTTTGTGAAATTTCTATTTGACACATAACACTATATCCTGCCACTTTAATGTCCACACAAGAATTTTAGCACCACAGACGTTAGCATGAGATATATTAATGCCATGTACATTAATATCATAGACCATTAACGTTTTCCATGCATTGATATAATGAATTTTTATATTTCAAATTATTAATCAACAACATTAATATGCGTGAGCACATCACCTCCCAAACATTATTGACGTCTTGTATTCTTATTCAGGTTGGGTATCCATTAACTAACATTTTAATTCAGAATAAAAACGGATCAATTGAATTTCATGCATTTAACATCCGTTAACGATTTTCATAAAATCGATGCATGCTGATGATTATTATCCCATAACGATCTCTGATAAAAAAAAGTGATATCAAAATGTGAAATGTCAAAAAAAACACAATCACATGTTTTTCCCGTAGATGTGATAGCCTGAAATTCAGTGTACAAGAGCATCTATACCACATATACTTTATTAAAACACAATTGTATTTAGCCAGTTCTCAATAAATTATCAACAATATTGAGCCCGATGTAGAAATTTAAGGGTGGTGTTGTATAGGTTTTTGTTGATATATACATTTATGATTTCCAAAAAATCGACAAATTAGAATAGGTTTTTCACGATATGAGATAGATGACGAATGCAAATCATATCCTGACAGGACTTAAGGCTCCATCGATGTTGAAAAATGTAGGGTCGATAGTCGTGTGAAAACCAATAGCGAGGAAACATTTCATTAAGAAAATCTTGTTTATTTATCTCTATATCAAGGCACTAAAAAGAATCGAGATAATATTATTGGCAAAATATAGTTCGTGAGATGTGGTGTCAACAATAAAATATAACCATGCTACAAGAAACACATAAGTCTCTATAGATGTTCAACAATATAGGGACCAAAGTATGTGGAAACCAACAACAAGAGGGGGTATATATCGTTACCTCCGAGGATGTTCCCTCGGGTTCTCCTCTGACACGGAATGATATTTCCGCCGTTTGATCGTAGCATGAATGCATGTACAAAGGTGACCTCGAGCTCTCCTACGATGGTAGTTGAAGATTTTCGATCGGAGCTTCTTCTCCGACATCGTCGACGACCCTCCCGGCGGTGGATCTGGCCAAGGTGGTGGTGCTCCAATGAAGGAGAAGGGTAGTGGTGGCTAGAGTTTGGAGAGGGTAGCCTATCATACCTTATTTATAGGAGGATTGGTGGAAATGGATCCAAATTTGTATCCGATTTGGATCCATATATGGATCTTGATCATCCAACTTAAATCATCGATATCTTGAGCTAGGAACGTCGGAATTAGATGTTCTTGGGCTCGTTGGAAAGATCTCAATGAGATCTACGAAATGACATGATTATTTGAATTTTTTGGATGTCAAAAATACTTCAAATTTTAGGAAAAAATACGGGGTTTCACAATAGGTCCATTAGTACAATCTGGGGTTATGTACTGTTGATTCAACTATTGAATCATAAAGGTTGGTGCTTGGATGAATATATAAAGAGTTAGATTGAGAACTCATCAAGCACGGTCAAATGATTATTAGGAGAGGATCTCCAGCCTGAGAAGGAGATGACAATCCTTTCTCTAAAGGATGATATGTGATCGACCTCTTGATGTAGGTCCTCAGCATAGGAATAGAGTTTCGAAGATGTCATATTACTTAGGTTAAAGAGTTGACTTAACGAGATCGAGATAACCAAAGTCCTATGTCATATGCTATCATGATATAGCACGAATCCTCTGATCGGAGACAGATGTGTTACTATATGTCTGAGTATGTACATTTGGCAGATGATGAATATCTGATTCTCACTCTTTATTCTTTTATTTAGCTATTTATCTTGGCAAAGTATGATATAAATAGGTGTAAATACAATAAGTTAGCATCCAACATGCATGTGTTAACATTTTCCAATTAGCATGTATTTGTGCAAAAATAAAAGAATCAAGGAAAGCAAAGAAGGAAGGAGGTATTTAGAATAAATACAGTGACCTGAACCCCAAGAGAAGATCAAACCTTGACCTGATTGCCAGATAAAATAAGTAGAGGCCTACTTTATATTGTAAATAATACCTATATTTGTAAATATGTATTTTTGACAAAATAAAATTAAAATATT
Organism: Ottelia alismoides; assembly: GCA_037367405.1. NCBI lineage: Eukaryota > Viridiplantae > Streptophyta > Magnoliopsida > Alismatales > Hydrocharitaceae > Ottelia > Ottelia alismoides. The sequence continues at coordinate 159,130 of JAZKJV010008174.1, read as the reverse complement.
CTTTCTACCTCCTTTTATATTTTCCTAAAAATAAAAAGATAAAGTAAAATTAAAATATAATCCTTCTTCCTTGTACAAAATGCATGTATATATACCAAATCTCCTATTTATTTTAAATTTGTAAATAATTCATTAAATAATTCTCTTAAAATTATGTTGAAAATAAATAAAATATAAAATTGGAGTCTTTGTGGAAAAATAACAAAATAAAATATGTGTACATAACACATAGGTATATTATACTTATATATAATACTATATACTATATAAAGACTAATTTATTTTTAATAAAATAATTAAAAATCATAGAAATATTAATAAATAATTTCCTTTTAATTTATTTTTTCTACTAAATTCATCTGCTATTTTTAATATAATTATCTTCACTTTCCTTCTTTTGTCATGTAGCCTATTTTGTCATATCCTAGGTGGCCTCTAATTGGGCCACCTTGGATTGTATACCTCGGTCAACTGGTCCACCCGGGTCTCTTGTATCGCCAACCTCATTTTCACCCAATTTTCTTCCAATTATCCATGCCCGACCTGAACTCCATTTCACCTAATCTTTCACCCCAACTAGAGGTAGTGGATACCTAACCATCGCCCGCATTGTTCCTCCTTGATCTGCACCTCGAAATGCCGGGTTGTACCTCTCTCAATGTCGGACCCTTGCTTGTACATAACCCAACTTTCCTCCTCCTTTTCCGTTACCTTTTGACTTCTCCACATATTTCGTTGCACCTATCCATCTTTCGTGGAGTGACTCTAAGAGAGAGAGGGGACGAGGGGAGCATTTCGAGTGGGCAAACCTAGGTCCGGCGAGCTCTACCTTTGCTCCATCGCAAGGAACTCCAACTTCTGGAGCCGCCATCCATTGAGGCCATCACCTCCGTGGCTCTGTACACGACTCCCAGGTGACCTTCCTCCATCTCCGCTGATTGTTGATGTAGCCCCGATTGATTTTGCATGAGATGTGGTCTCTTGACTCACATCAGTTGCATCTCATGCATGATTATCATTATCCTTCCGCCCTGTATAGATCCAGATGTCCATATCATCTCAGTCTTTAGACTAACCCCCCATCTGCATCTTGTGATTACGCTATACTTAGAGTGTACTTTTACCCTAAGTATGGGGGTGTCAGATTTTTTGTTATTCTTTTGATTCTTTTTATCTGTATTTTGTTTCCTATACTTAGGGATATTTTACCCTAAGTATAGGGGACGTAGACCGCGTACATTATCTCACTCGATTTTCTCTTTGTGTATAGTCTGCCATACTTAGGATTACTTGATCCGAAGTATAGGTTGATTACCGAGATCTATTAATTATATTCTTTTATTCGTAGTTGCAGTTTAACATTCCTTTTCAATTCCTTATACTAAGCACGAGTTGTGTCATCTACATTGCTCTTTGATCACTCTGAAGACATCGTTCGAGCTAGGTATAGGGGGTATCATATATATTACATATATACTTTAGTCATAACTCGTACTTTGTGTGAGTGTGTTAATAAATAAAATGGCTAAAATCCATAACCAAAAAATCACAAAAAAATTAGAAAATTTTCTTGTACATAAAATTTTTTTCTCGCACACACATAGCTATTTATAAAAATTATTTTTATACAAATATTTGTAAAAATGTTTGCTTGTAAAATGTTTGTAAATATTTTTGTATAAAACATTATGCATATAGTACAAAATTTTGTAAAATGTTTGAAAAATAAAATTTTGCAAAAACCCTTGTTTAAATGTTTGTAAATAGTTGCAAAATTTCTGCATTCATTAATGCATTCAAACATTTTCAAAAAATTTGCACATTTTCAAAAATTTTGCACAAAAAGATATTTTGTAAATGCTTGTATATTCTTCTGAATCATAGTTGACATTTAAACTAGTCTAGAATTAAATTGGAAAAATAGAGCTTGGTTAAGAACTTAATCCACCTAATTCTAAGAGGAACCTTATAAGATTTGGGGTTAAGGCTTTTCAGGTCCATTAGTGACTTAATTATTTGGGTCCACTAGGTTATGTTCATATGTCATCTTGATGAGCCTAAGTAGAACACTTAACAACGTACACATGACTCTCACAGACAATGGCTTTACTTGTACCAACACCTTACACATAGCTCTCTACGGATGAGGTGGTGAGAAGGCAGATTCCTTTGGGTTGGGGTAGCATACGAGGGTAGTACTTTTAGGCAGAAGCTCTCGTCTTCCTATAGGGAAGGAAATGCGCCTCAACTTGGTCTGGCAGTGTTCAGGTCTAAAGGCATGAGCTGTAGGTTGCAATAATGCTTCAAAAGAGGGATAGTCTACTGGCTCAAGAGGAAAAAAAGTCCTTATGTATGTATGCTACACCATGTAGATATGTTGTACATATGCACATCGGAAAAAAATGTGAAAAAAGAAAAACTCCAAAAAAGTGGACATGCTTGATTGAAAATAAAATGCATGCCGGAGTGTATACAGTCAAATAAAGCAAAACTTATGTTACACCTTCTCATCTCATGAAGCTTGCAGCGGGAGACTTAGTTGCATTGGTTAGGCTCCCAGGGATACATGGCTACACTGATCAAGATCCATTCTCTTCTTTCCCCTCTTCTTGAGCCGGTTGAAGTTGAACTTAGAAGGGAATACTCCACTCCTCGAGGAAAGAGATGATGGACTAGGGCATTAGAGTTAACTTGATAAGGGGGGTTGTCTCTTTGTCATTTCTAAGGTGGGGAGTTACATATCACTTACACCATACAAGAAAAGATTCATGGTCATTAGAGTTTGTGTATGTAGACTTGTTCTGATCTGGATTATCGAGGAGTCTTGACCATAGATTGGTGGAACTTAGAGGCTGTTGAGTCTTAAACTTAAGTCCAAATAGGGTTCTGACAAACTAATAATCCAAAAGGCATGACTGAGCTCAATACTTCAATTTAATGAAGACAAGTTTAATAATCAATCTTGATTCTCCATCTTTTTCTTTTCTTCTCTTCTTCACTTCTTTTTCAAATAAGTGTTTGTTAAGGGACTAGCAACGGTAAGTTATAAGGGGGTGATAAATCCCTGATTCTCACTCTTTATTCTTTCATTTTATCTATCTATCTTGGTAAAGCATCATGAAAATAGGTGTAAATACAATAAGTTACCATTTGACATTTATATGTTAACATTGTGTATTTAGCATGTATTTGTGTAAAAATAAAATAATGAAGGAAAAGAAAAAGGAAGGAGGTATTTAGAATAAATAAAAAGTTACCCGAACCCCAATAGAAGGTCATGCTTTGACCTGATCGCCAAACAAAATAAGTAGAGAGAGATAGGGCCTACTCTATGATGTACATATTACCTAGATATATAAATAATTATTTTTTATAAAATAAAAATAAAATATTATTTCTACATGCTTGTGTATAGTCCTAAAAAACAAAAATAAAATAAAAACAAGAATAAAATTCTTCTTACTTGTACAAAATACAAGTATGTAGATAGCATTCTCTACTTATTCCAAAATTGTATGTCACTCAAAAAATAAAATAAAAAATATTTTATACTCCTAAAAATTTGTTATAAATAAATAAAATACAAAAGTTGAGTATTTATGTAAAAATAATAAAATAAAAATACTTGTATAAAATACATAGGTATATTATACCTGTAGATAATACTTTACATTGTATATAGATTAATTTATTTTTCATAAAAATAATTAAAAATCATAGAAAAATAGTTTGAAAAATAATAAACATTTTGTATTTTATATACTTTTTATTTGAAGTCATTTACTATTTTTATTGATTTTGTAAATATTTTGTAAAATCAAATTATATGATTGGTCCAGCTCATTTTGTTGACCTGAGTCAACACCGTCTTCCAGGCTTGATCTGACTTGATCCTGTTCGCCAGACCTTTTTCTCCCATTTTTCCCTGTCGGATCCAACCTCCTCTCGATTCGATTTTTCATCTGAGCCATCGCCTTGGATCCACGACCCTCGCAAATCCCTAGGAAGGCACGGATCTTCCTAGGGTTACATGATTTTTCCCGATCTTCTCACACCCCTGGGAAGCCTATATAACATCTCCTTCAACCTCCTGGCACCGCAGCTTGTTCCTCGCTCCCACTTTGACCCCTAGCCACCTCTAGATGTGTGACAGTTGCTCGAAGAGCATCTTGGAACTCGATTTGGTGCAGTGGTGACGCAGCTCACCCTTCGTGGCCGGAGATCCACCACGAGAATCCTCCCCTCCTTCCGCAACGAGGTTGAGGCCATAAACTCGACTCTCATCTTTGCCTGAAGATCCGGAGTTCATCCAGAACCTCGGGTATTACCCATTCCACCTCCATTGTCCTATTCAATTCAATAACGCATATCACCTCCACCATACATTCACTTGCTCTGACCACCCTGGTCGGAGCCTCGATATCCCCATTCGTTTAGTTCTCCCTGCAATCTCTCCTTCCATCTTGCACCATAGCTTGATCATCCTTAGCCTCGACCTTCAGATGGAGATTAGGGCGAGGATCTCCCTCTATCACCTTCATAGGATATCGACCTTCACCGCCCTCTGCTTCTTTCGTTTCTGGCTCCAATAATGTGGACTGGAGCTTCGCCCTGAGTCCCTCTACTCTTTACAGGTGCCCGTGTGCGAGAGGAGCATCATATGGAGTCCCTCCAGCTCAAGCGAAGCAGCTACATGCGGAGCCACCCCATCTTGTCATCCTACCATTGGCTTCTTCATCGGAGACCACCACCAGACGCGAAACGCATCCACGATTGTGTCGAGCTCCTCCACACCTTCATCAGAGCATTGGATCTCTCTCCTCGCTCTGTTGAAGTTCAGCCCCGACGAGTTCTTCCAAGACTATCTTCCACCGTTGATTAAACGCTCCTCCTCCAGTTTTGATCAGTACCTGGGGTAGATCTGCACTGTACGTCCACGACCTTCCGAGGATAGTCATATCTGTACTATAGCCACTCATCTCTGTCGCACGTCCTCAACCGTGTCAGGACCATCAGATCATTTTCAGGCACACATCAGAGACGCTCGAGCCCTCACATGCCCAGCAGGTACCCAAGGGATATATTTCCTTTTCATCCATGTTAGTTCATGTTTTACATTTTAGTACTATAAAATAAGTAGCAGCAGAAATATTTTGTAATTTGGACCCCAGGTTTTCAGTATTTGCATTTCAGTCCCTCTGAACCTGAGACACGTGCATGTATACGTGAGTTGTAGGCTATTTTTATGTTATATCCCTAATCTTTATTTATGTTATGTTTTGAGTAAAAACTTTATGGTTATTGCATATGTGCCCATGTGTATGTATTTTTAACCATGTGCATCAATTAGGTGGATAAATTGCAAGTTCAGCTTGGAGCTTTTTACGTCTATTTTATTTTGTCCTGGAAACTTTTAAATAATTACATTTAGGTCCTAGCTTGTTGTGTGTTTTGTTTCTAATCAAATAAACTAAATCAACTCCAAAAATTCCATAAAAAATATAGTTAGCTTCTGCTAGCATGTAATATTTATGGTAATTTTTGTGACCTAATATAGTTTTATTTAGTATTTTCTAAAAATAAAAAATGCCTAAAAACTGTTATGTCTATTTTCTAAAATACATTAAAATTCGAAAAATTTTCTGAAAAAATCCATAAAAATTTGTGTGTGTTTGTTTTCGTATGCTTTGTCTTCAGTAGCATTTTTGCATAAACATTCCTAGTAAAACCCCTAAAAATTGCAAAAGACTTAAAAACCATAAAAATCACTAAAAAGTCCAAAAAAATAGGATTTCAATTGTCGTGGTTAGATATTTTCATTGGCTTTATCATAAAAATCGTCTTCTAGACATTAAAACATTTTATGTATTTTTAACTTGTAATTTTGTCCTGGTTGTGCACTCTAAGCTATGTTCTCCCTTCTTTCATTTTTATAAAATCATATAAAAATCAGAAATAGACCATAGAATCACCAAAAACATTTGCATATCTGAAAAGCGCAAAAATATTTTTATTTCCTGCTTTTGAGCATTTTTACTTGAGTGGTCATTTGCCTAGACGTTCAGTTCTCTTGGAAAATGTACCAATCAGATGTTAAAAATACCTTCTTTAATGGATATTTCAGAGAGTAGGTTTACATGAAGATGCCCCTTGATATGCAACTATGAATAAGTGTTCAAACTAGAAAAAGGTGTTATATGGCTTGAAGCAATCTCCCAGAGCGTGGTTTGAGTTTCTTCGATTGGTCATGATAAAACATGGATATTGTCAAGCAAATGGAGATCACACGCTCTTCATAAAAAGGAGAAATGGAAAAATTGTATTCTCTTAGTTTATGTTGATGATAGATTGTTACTGGTGATGATAATATAGAGTTGTCTAGAATAAAGTGAATCCTTGCAAATGAATTTGAACTCAAAGACTTGGGAAAGGTAAAGTGTTTTCTTGGCATTGAGATGGTTCGTTCCCCTGAAGGGATGCATCTAAATCAATGAAATTATGCTCAAATTACTACAAAATTCTTTGGGAGTAAACCGATCTCCTCTCCTATAGAGGCAAATCATAAACTGAGTAAGGATGATGTTGATTGTGAATAGTGTCACCAAAGTACTGTGGTTAAAATGGTTGGACATACGAGCCCACGACGAGCCATTATGCAATAAATGTTATTGCAAATAACATTCCCTGATTTAAAATGAAGAATAACTAATTTTCATAATAGGTCCCTTAGTACAATTATGGTTATGTACCATGTCCATCTTACTGATCATACAACTGTTGAATCAATTATTGAATCATAGAGGTTGGTGCTTGGACGAATATCTAAAGAGTTAGATTGATGACTCGTCAAGCACCGTCAAATGATTGTCAAGAGATGATCTCAAGCGTGAGTAGGAGATGGCAATCCTTTCTCATTTGGTTGATATCTAACCAACCTCTTGATGTAGGTCCTCTACATAGGAATAGAGATTCGAAGGTGTTAGATAAGTTAGGTCAAAGAGTTGACTTAACGAGATCAAGATAACCAAAGTCCTATATCGTATGCTGTCACGATATATGCACACATCCTCTAATCAGAGACAGATGTGTTACTATATATCTAAGTATGTACATTTGGCATACCAATAGATTAATGACCTAATAAAGGTCTATACATCGGCACGCTGGTGTGCATGCAAGGGCATATGAGTAATACGATCTCTCAAAGGGATCATACATGTTCATTTATTGAACCGAAAGACATGAGCTCACTCATGAGGTATTGGGAAGAATCAAATTCTGTGCAAGATCATCTCGCTTTGGAAGCTTGACTGAATTTGTAAGATTGATATATATATTTTTTAAAGTATATGATCAACATTTTGGTATGGTATATGCTTTTGGAAAGTATATGATCGATATCAACTTTCAATGATCAAAATGAGTAACTTAATGATAAAGACCTAAAGGTGACAATCTAAAAGAGAGCCAAAACTTCCGGTTTACTCTGGTCCTTTCAGTATGCAGGATGTACATGTACTAAGATTACCTGAGGGTGATGTGATCATAAATGATTGTATAACCATGATGCCTTCCATTCCGAGGGAGTGATGAAACATGTCTGGATTTTAGTGACTCCTCTCGTAGAGAAGTGATCTGATCTTTGTCCAAATGTTGAACCTTGGTCTGAATATGATTCAGAGTCAATGAGAAGATTAGATATACAGCTTTGATTTAACCAAACATCTATGGGAGGTTAGTAAGATCTGGATTTGAGATGTGATCTCAATATCGAAGTCACTATACATGCAACAATACAATCGCCATGTCCTTATCTCCAAATATCCATGGAGAAAGCACATTATCCTTGAAAGAGTTCATGGATAATTTCATTGTTGATATTATATATCTGAGCATCGAGAAAATTGATAATTAAATGTGATTTGATTATCATGAGTAATATGAATTTGATTCATATTATAAGGAGAGTAATCTGAGATAATTAAATGTGATTTAATTATCAAATATGTGAATAATGCAAATGTGATTCATGTTATTTGGGCAGATGAGAAAAAAGGTCCAAGATGATTAAATGTGATTTAATTATCATGGATATGAATACTTTGGATATCACTATCCATATTAATCGTATATATTATAATGTGATTTTTAATATATTTGAGAAAGCCTATTGTGATTTATATTTGTTAATTAATCATTGATGTGAATTGGATTCACATTGGATGATTAATTGAAAATATAATTTATATTTTGCTTTGGGATGTGAATGTGATTTACATTTTTCCAATGGCATGATCGCAAATTTCACAAGATAATTATGAATTATTTTTGTGAAGTAATTTACAACAATTGTTGATGTAAATCTTGGAGATATCATGAGATAATGAAATCTCATGAGATGATTGGTGGTCGTCCCCACTTTTAGGGGATGTGATTAGTCTCCTCATTATCTCCAAGACTAGCCAATTGATTTGATTTGAAATTAAATTATATTAATTATCAATATATATTAATTTAAATTAATTTAATGTTGTTGTGTTTTTACAACAAGATCATAGACACTCAAAGAAACACAAATCAATCTCACCCGTTGATTGTGTGATGTCCATTGATTGGGATCCATGGACTCCCAAAACCCTAGATAAGAAGAAGCACCCCTTTCTCTTCAAGAAACATGATCGATCCATAAGCTCTCTCTCTCTCTAAATGCAAAAGGTCCTGTCCCTTTCTCTCATTGTGGCTGTCTACCATGGAGCCTAAGAGAGAGTCATCGTCACCGCAGCATCGTCGTTATGCTGTTGGATCATCTACTCATGGATCTCCATCTCCTTCAGTGTGCATCACTCATGAAGAACATGTTGGATCTTGTATGACAAGATTAGGAGATCTGCCACTTGGATCATCAACATGGATTGCGAGGGGCACACGTCTCATCAACGTGCTTGCAAGTGTGTCTCCTCCCTTGGACCGGACTTGAGACATGAGGTATCTTCATTTAGAGACTCGATCTCAACCACGCTTCAAGAAGTAACCCTAGTACCTATTTGTAGTTTAGATGAAACAATCTAAGAAGTGTTCTTAGATCATGTGGTTTCATCATTTTATTTTTTTAAAATTCCGCTGCCCAGAGCTACTAGTGCGACTAGTCGCTTGTGATTGTTGTTATAACGCTTTTCACGGGGTTTTAATTAGATGGATAATGAACAAATCGTTGCAACCCAATCAAGTTTCAACAAAAAAAATTATTCTTCTTTTCTCCTCAAGCTGAAATAATTACAAAGAATAATGTGAGAAAGAGAATTTTTGCTACTTATTTACATGTATAACGAACAAGATCGAATCTAGAGAGGCTATAATTCCCGAGTGTTAATCAAATAATCAAAAAATCAATTACGAGAAAAAGGGAATCTCCAATGCAAACTATCCTTAATTTTTATGGATTTCATACCTTTTTTATTTTTTAAATTTTTTATTTCTATTTTTTTGTTTTTTTATTTTCAAATTTTTTATGATTTTGATTTTCGTAATTTTTAAATTTTAAAAAATATGATTTTCAATACAATTTCATGCACAAAAGAAATACACTTTTTTGGATTTTTTTTAAAAATAACAATAACGTTCAAAAATGTAGAAATAAAAATTTTTTGTGTTTTTTATGAAATTTTTACTATTTTGGTCATTTTCACAATTTTATATTTTTTAGGATTTTTAAAATGAATAAAAAAGCAAAATGCAAATAGTGAATAAACAGAACTATTTTCAATTAAAATACTAAATGAAATAAGAAATGCAGAATTTATTTTTCTTGGAAATAAAGGAAATTATCTACAGATAGAGACCAAAACACATTTTTTTGGTTCTCTACAATTTGATAAGATTTTTTAGGATTTCAAGTATTTTACATTTCTTTGGATCTTAGAAAGAATTAATATGCGGAATTTGGATGGAAAATAAAATATAGCAAAAAAACGTAATCTATTATTTTGAAATCTTTTAAAAAATACTCGAATTTTTATGATTTGTCGAAGTTCAAATAGGAAAAATACTATGTTTTTATTTTTTAAATTATAATAAATAATTATTAAATACATGAAAATTTTATGCAATAAAAAGGAACTCATGAGAAATTTAATCTGAATTTTGGAGAATTTATTGAGCACTCAAAATATTTATTTCTATAAGGAAAAGCGTGCAAATCAAAGTCTAGAAAGCAGGGACTGGAATGTTAAGATTTTTTTAGTTCTTGCATGAAGAATTAACAATAAATAAATGAAAGGGAGAACTATTGCAATTTACCCAATAGACGTGCTATGCACGCATTAGAGGCTCTGACAAGAACGTTTTTGCAATTCCTTAAACTTCTGAGGGCTTTATTGACATCTGTTCTTCTCCCAGCAACCAAACAGGCCATTAAAAACCAAAAGGGTACACCGGTATACCTCAGCCGAACGTAGTCCAACCCAGCAACCAAACAGGCCCTTAAAAACCAAAGGGGTCGCGCACCTTCTTCCTTCTTGCCACGATGGTGGTAGCTGGTTGAATCGACGGCGGTTGCTCTATGGCGGCGGACGTTGAGCTCTGCCAGGCGGAGGCTTGCTGGCGGGCGGAGGTGGAACTGAGGTCGGTAGAGGTTTGATGCAGGCGGTAGGAGCAACAGGCTCCTGATGGTGGACGCATGCGGGGCGAGGGGGATCAGCGCGCACGGTGTGGTAGTCGATGGTTAGCGGCAGGCGGACGTGCAGATTCTCCTCATGCGGATGTCGATGGAAGATCGGTGGGAGACTTACAGGAATCACGAATGGATTCGCGTACTCCCAGTGGCGTTGAGGTGGAAGACTGGGCGACACACGCCCATATGGAGTAGGAGGCGGCTGCCGGTAGAGGTGTACTTCTTCAACGACCAGCAGATGCTCGTACGAGCGTGTAGGAGGTGACGGCCCTTCGTGCGGAGCTGCAACGGCTGAGGCAACTCCCACAGCTAGTGGCGATGACGGTGGGTGCCGCTTGCAGGCTAGAGGGGCGGTGCCTGCCGCGACTTTTATTTTTTCTATTTTTTGACTGTAAACTAGAAATAAAAAAACTTTATTTTTTATTTTTAAATTTTTTATTTACTCCTGCTAAACAAATGTTATAAAGAAAAAATTATATATTTTTTATTTTTTATTTATAAACAAATGAGGATCAGTCTCAATTATCCGAAATGTAAAAAATCAATCGGAGATGTGAGTCGTTGGGGATCCTTGCGATGTGGATCGAATCCGCATCTCTGACCACCGTACGTGGTCAGAGTTGGAAGATTGCATGAGGTAGAATAAGAACGTGAATAGATTGAGATGTGAAAGTGAAAAATCAAATTGGGTGAATCGGATCGTGATGATGGATTCTTAAATCTATATAAAAAAGATGATGAAATTAATGGTGAAAAATTAAACTATGATTAACCTAGATTAAATATAAGAGAAAATAAAGATGGATCTCACCTTAGGAGCAGAAAAGGTCGTGATCGTCTCGACGAAGGCTAACTCGCTGTCACCGGACGGTTCGAAGGCTAGACACTCCTCTACGATAAGATAGCTCTCGAAGAATAGGCTCCTCTCACCAAATATTGTTCAAATTAAAATAAGGGAGGAGGATCCATATTAATAGATAGAAGTATTAAGTTTAAATTTCAAAAAAAAAATGAACGGAGATAAGAGATAAAAAATTTGAAATGAGATAAAGATAAGAAATGAAATTGGTGTTAAAATTATTTACAAAAACTATTTAATTTGTATTTTCATCAGTTTATTAAATTGAATAATAAATATTAATTTTTTTATTTTTTGAGTTGGTTATTTAAGAATATCAACTATATACATATACTATATACATATGGTAGATTATATACAAAGTTAAATAAGGAAAATAGTTTTTGTTTTAAAATTTTTTATTAACTTTTTTATATATTTTTTATTTTATTTTTTATTTTAAATAATTACTAAAAATATTTACAAATACAATATGTACAGATAAATTATAAAATTGCATAACCACCCCAGAAAATTGTCTTTTTAACCTTAACTCCAGAAATTATGAAATCACTGTCATTTTAAAGATAATTTAATTTAGAATACAATGGAAGTGAGTTTGGTTCAATTTTAGTTCATATGGTGCCGTAATTGATTTTTCAATTATCGCTTAATGGCTTTTTTCGAATGTGGCTACTTTTATTATGTACATGATTTAATTCGTAACTATTTTTATTATTTAAGGAACAGTTTTATTTACAACTTTTGTTTTCAAAATTATTTATTTTGATGTCAATTTATGTACAAATAAAATAGTGTAAGTATACAAATATTTACAACACAATTGTTTTTTAGATTTTTGATTAAGGATCATATCTCCCCCTACTTTATTGCTGGTCGATCTGGTAAAGTCTTGACATTCTCTCAACGTTCAGGTCAGCATGTATCTATTATATACAGTCTTTTTTCTTTTTTTTCTTCTTTTCCTTTTCTTTTTTTCTTTATTTATTCATTTTATTTTTTAGGTTAAAATAGTAATAAATATACAATATTTACACACAGATGTAAGTTAATAAGAATATGGAGTTAGTATAATATACATGTATTTTATATAGGTTTTTAAGCTAAAATAAATGAATAAAGATGATGAGATGCATATCTGTCATCCCCCTATGCTTTACCTTTGCTAGTCCCTTAGCAAACACTTATTTAAAAGAATAAGTGAATAAAAGAAAAAAGAAAGGAAAAAAATAAAGAAATTAGGATAATATTGAGTATTAAACTTATATTCATAAAATTGTAGTTTAGAGCTCTGTCAGACCTTTGGATGATTAGTGTGACGGATCCTTGATGGGAAATGGATTTAAAACCTAACAATCTCTAAGTTCCACAAGACTCCTATTCATTTCTCCACAATAGCCAGGTCAGAACAAGTCTACATGCACAAATTCTTATGACTATGAATCTTGACTTGTAAGTTGTAAGTGAATTATAGCTTCCCATCTCAAAAATAGTAAAGAAATAACCTCCCTCATCAAGGTAACTCCAGTTCCCCAGTCTAGCGACTCTTTCCTCCAGGAGCGGGGATATTCCCTTCTTATTTCAAGTACAACCAGCTCAACAAGATGAGATGGAGAAGAGAATGGACGGTAACCAATTTATCGACCTATCCTTGGATGCATGACCAGTGTAGCCAAGTCATTCGCTGCTATCGTACAAAAATTTGACTTTGATGCTCTTATTATTTTTTCCTTTTTTTATCCTTGTATATACACTCCGACATGCATTTTACTTTTCAATCAGGCCTATCCATTTTTTGAGATTCTGCATTTTTTCTCTCTTTTTTAAAAAATATATACAAGGTGCAACATGTACATAAGGAGTTTTTCCTCTTGAGCTTGTAAACTATCCCTCCTTTGAAGCATTATTGCAACCCCATAGCATCCTGTCTTTAGACCTCAACATCGCTAGACCAGGTTAAGATGTACTTCTCTCCTTAGAGGAGGATGAGAGGTTCCTCCTAGATGTACTACCCTCATATGCTACCCCAAGACAAAAGATTCTACCCCTCACTACCTCCTCCAAGAAGAGCTGCATGTAAAGTGCTTGTCCAATATAAGCCACGGTCTGAAAGAATCATGCGTGTGTTGTTAAATATTCGACTTAGACAACTCAAGGCAACATGTGAACATAGTCTTATAGACTCAAAGAATTAAGTCACTATGACATGAAAAGTCTTAGCTCCAATTCTTACAAGGTTCCTTTGTAATTAAGTGGATTAAGGTCCAACTAAGATCTATTCTTCAATTTTGTTCCAGACTTAGTTTAAAGGGCAACAATATCCTGAAAAATGCACATTCAAATGTAAGATATATGTACAATGAAAAAAGTTTTTTTCGAACAATTTCCTAATTTTGAACTTTTTATGGATTTTTTGAAAAAATGATGCACATGTGAAAAGAATGATTTTTTGAAACATTTGTCTGATTTTAAACATTTTATGGATTTTTGAAAAAATGCACATGTGAAAAGAAAGTTTTTTTTGAAATTATGCATTTTTTATAAACTTTTGTTTTTTTAGTTTTTAGGGAATTTTTTAAGAAAAAAGTTAGTAATATATACTAGTATATACAATAAGAAATTTTTTATTATTTTTGTTTTTTTTCTATGTTTATTTTTTTGTTTTTGTTTTTTTTGTATTTTATTATTTTTTTATTTTTTTTATTTTTTTAATTTATTTTTTTTGTTTTTTTAAAGACGGAAAATGACCAAAGTTTATATATACTCGTGGATTTTACGCTTTTATATACATATCCCCAAAATAATCATATTTAAAAGTACAAGTTATGTCTAATATATATACAATATATACAACACCCCACTACACTTTGCTCGAACTATGTCCTCATAGTGATCAGAGAGCAGCTAAGGAAGACATAAGTCATGCTAAGTATAGAAAAGTGAAAAGACTCATATGGTACAACGACCTAAAGAAAAGATAAAAAGAATAGAAGTCAGTGTTCCCCCCTATACTTAGGATGAAGTATTCCAAAGTATAGAGGACTGTACAAATGGGAAAAACCGATGAAGAGAATGTACGGTCTCAATGGAAAGAAACAAAAAAGACGATATGAACAACATCACTCCCCCTTATACTTAGGGTAGAGTATCCCTAAGTATAAGCAACAACAAGAGTGATGAACATGACGGATATGGAAAAAACAAATCATTCACCCCCCTATACATAGGATAAAGCACATCCTAAGTATAGCATATATACACACGGAAAAGGGTTAACGATAAAACGGGAGAAGAAAGAGTGAAATGAACGGATATACAAAAGGCTGTAAGCTCATGTATCAGACGCTGAAGATGGAATCAAAGGATCATCGTCTGATACCACAAATATATAATCAACGACGGACTGGAATTTATCATGATCTAGATATGGCTTCAACAACTGTTTGTTCACAACAAATGATTGTGTGTCAGATGACAACCTAGATATGACAATACTCCCATTGTCACACACAGCTCTCCCGATGAACGGTCCTGACCATTTGCTTTTTAATTTTCCCGGAAATAGCTTAAACTTAGCATCAAATAACCAAACTTTCTAATAAGGAGAGAAAGTCTTCCTTCGAATGTGTTCATCATGCCAACGCTTGACCTTCTCTTTATACATGAGTGAGGTATAATATGCAAAAGTCTCGGAATTCCGGTAATCTTTTCAAATCCAAAGCTTTTCACAGGTTTTTAATTAGATGAATAATAAACAAGTCATTGCAACCCAATCAAGCGTCAAAAAAAAAGTATTTTTCTTTTCACCTCAAGCTGGAATAGTTACAAAGAATAATGTGAGTACGCGATCAATCTGCATTTCATCATCTTTATTCATTTATTTTAGCTTAAAGTCCCTTATAAAACACATGTATAAAATACTAACTCCATATTTTTATTAACTCGTATCTCTATGTAAATATTGTACACGTATTATTTTAACCTAAAATAAATAAATAAATAAAGGAAAAATAAAGAAAAGAAAAGAAAAGAGAAAAAAGAATACTGTATATATGTAATAGATACAAGCTGACCCGAGCCCCGAGAGAAGATCAAGACTTGACCTGATCGAGCAGGAATAAAGTAGGGGGAGACAGGGTCCTTAATCAGAAAATCCAAAAAAATGTGTTGTAAATACTTGTCACTTATTCTATGTATATTTGTATACTAACACTATTTTATTTGTACATAAATTGACCTCAAATAAAATAATTTTCAAAACAAAACTTGTAAATGAATATGTTTTCTAAATAATAAAAATAATTGCAAAATTAAATCATGTATATCATAAAAGTAACCACATCCGAAAAAACCACTATGCAATAATTGAAAGATTAATTCCTGCTCCATATGTACTCAAATTGAACCAAACTCACTTCCATTGTATTCTAAATTAAATTATCTTTAAAATGGTTGTGATTTCATAATTTTGGAGTTACGATTGAAAAGTTGATTCCGGGTGTGGTTTGTTTAATTTTACCATTTATTTATTGTATATTTTATTTTATTATTTTTATAACTAATTGTCAATATTTTTAATAATTATTTAAAATAAAAAAAATAAAAATTTTAAAACAAAAACACTAATTTCCTTAATTAACTATGTATATAATGTAATATATGTATATAATATATGTATATAGTTAAATTTCTTAAATAACCACCACAAAAAAATAAGGGATTTTTACCTGGCAGACCCTAAAAACTTTTCAAATTACCTCTACGACCTTTAAAACAACGTAATTCCCCTCTCGGTCCCGTAAACTTGCTCTGTCTTACCCCACAAACCCTACCGTTAGTTGTACTTTTACTTGAATCAATAGTGTGGTTAATCTAACCAGAGGTGAAAATTGACGGTGGATCTTTTGCCTTCTTTATCTTCTTCCCAAAGTACAAACCCATATCTTCTCCCTAGAGTACAAACCTCTATCTTCTCCCTCTCTCCTCAACAGATCACAACGACTATTGTCCGCAAAACCGCCGTCTTGGAATAATTTAGGGAAGAACATAGCTTCCTCCGAGGTGGAGGAGGTCCACGTCAACAGATCGCATCCACCACCATCCGCTTCCAACCATCTGCTCAACTCGATCAGACGCTCCAAAGGAGGAGGAGGTCGGGATTGGGGAGGTGGCATGGGCGAAATAGAGGAGGGAGAGGGGGAGACGGCTAGGGAGAGGAGGAGATGGGGGAGAGAAGGAGGTCGTGGTTTGGGGAGGCGGCGCGGGCGAAATCTTAGAGCAATGCTTGAGAGATGCCAAGATGGATAGGAAGGACATCGATGATGTGGTTCTCGTGGGTGGGTCTACACGAATTATCAAGATTCAAGAGATTCTCGGAGATTTTTTATTTCCATGGGAAGGTTCTTTGACCATTACCACTTACCCTATCTACGAAGGTGAGCTATGGTGAAGGATAACAACCTCCTCGACAAGCTTCACCTGAGTGGGATAACTCCGGCACCTGCAGGTGAAGCTAAGATAAAAATCATATTCAGCATTGACCATGATGGCATCCTGAACATATCTACGAAAGATAATGGTCAAACATGGCGGAAACCACAATCAGCAACGAACATGGCAGGCTATCCCATGAGGACATGGAGTGGATGATCTAGGACTCTCAAAAATTCAAGTTGGAGGACGAGAAGAAGAAGAGGAGTGCGGATGGAGAAGCGAACTGGAGAGTTATGTTCTTGCGACTCGCAACACGGTCAAGTATAGCTCCACCGGATCGAGATGCCCGCCAAGGAGAAACAACTTCCGAAAAAAGCTCTTGAAAAAGGAATGCAGTGGTCAGAAGAGGAGGATCCTTCATTAGACGAAGATACCACGGCTGCGGCGGAGGTGGGGGAGGCGGGGAGCGGGAGTGGAGGAGGATGTGGAGGGGGAGGGGGCGGGGGCCCCGCATGGGAGATTATACGCAACTTCATTGTTGCATGAAGATGATGTTCGAGTTACCTCAACAAAAGACAGAGGTTCCGAATGACATAAATGTAGATTTGTTCATCCATTGACGTCAGTAAAGCCGAGCAAACTGCTCCTGAGATATGGTAGTGTGGTTACGGCAAACTCTAGGCCCATTTAGATTCGCAGAAAAATCAGTGAAGCCTGCATACTGCAACTATGCCATAGCCGAACAAACTGCATGTTGAGATCGCTCGGAACGGCTGCGGTGAATGCCAGGCCCTCTGAACATCTCTGTACGTCCAATCACATTGGATTTGCTTGTTATATTGACCTTCAACCTCCTTGATGTATCCATGGGCTTTTCATGATTAATGGGCATACGACTTCGAGAATTTTTACAGTAGGTATTGTTCGGTGGTTTAACAGAAGCTGGTTGATCCCGACAGAGCTTGCTTCAAGGGGAGGGGGAGGGCGTGGACAGCCTGGAGGAGGAGATGGAGGTCGCGGAGTGAGCGAGGGCGGCCTAGAGGAGGAGGGTGCGGGCGGCCTGGAGGAGGAGGCGGAGGTCGTGAAGGAGGAGGGCGAGGGCGGCAGACTTGGATGATGAGGGGCAAGGGCGGCGGAGGTGGAGGAGGTGGGTAGGGAAAGGGATATGAGGAGGAGGGTGAGGGGGAGTGGCAATCAATGTAAATTCGATGAACAAAATGGGTATAATGTAAAAGCACATAACGGAATATGGTTAGTTTTAACGGGTAAATTGATGAAGGTTAACTATAAGGTGTGTAGGGTAACGGTTAGCAAGTTTACGAGGTCGTGGGGTTAAATACGTTATTTCAAAGGTCGTAGAGGTAATTTGAAAAGATTATAGGGTCTGCCAGGTAAAAATCCCAAAAAATAAAAACATTAACATTTATTTTTCAATTTAATAAAATGACAAAACTACAAAAAATAGTTAATTTTTGTAAATAATTTTGAATTTTCTCATTTCAAAATTTTCTCTTATCTCTTATCTTCATTCAAAATTTTAAAAATTCAAATTTTATTCTTCTATCTATTAATATGGCTCATCATCCCTTCTTTCAATTTGATCAATCTTTGGTGAGAGGAGCCTATTCTCTGAGAGTCTTCTTGTCGTAGAAGGGTGCCTAGTCGCCAAGCTGTCCTATGACAGCGAGTCCGCCTTCATTAAAGCGATCATGCTTTTTTCTGCTCTTAAGGCGAGATCCACATTTTTCTTCTCTTATTATATCCAAGGTTAATCGTAGTTTTACTTTTTTACATTTTTATTTCGTTATTATTTTTTATCTAGATCTTAGAATCCACCATGATTTTGAGCCACCTTCGATTCTGATTTTTCATCTCACATCTCGATCTCTACATGTTCATGTTCTATCCCCCGCGATCTCTCAACTCCAGCCATGCACGGTGGTTAGAGACTCGGATTCGATTCTTCCATTTCATCGGATCCCCATTCACATCTTTTTCAATTTTTTTATTATTTATTTAAATAAGCGAAAATGATGCATCGTGCTTGAGTCCTCTTCTTTTAAAAAAAATAAAAAAAATCATACATACATATATATATATATTCTCTAACATTTGTTTAACAGGAAATAAAAATAAATAAATATATACAGTTTTTTTCATCTTACATGTGTTCTACAAATCAAAAATTTTTAAAAATAAAAAATAGCAGTGCAAATGCAGCCCCTCGTGTCGCAGGGGGCGTTCGCCGCCCGTCTCTGCCTGAAGTCGCGCCACCAGCGTGTGTTGCACCAGCCCACCACTGTCGTTGCTCATCAGCACCACCATCCCGCACGAACCGTCGTGGGCCATGTGTCGCCACGTCGCACCACCACCAGCGTGCCCGTCTTCCTTAGTTGATTCAGTGGTGCCGTCAATCTAAAGCTCCATATCTGTCAGGCATCGTAGAATCGCCTGTGCGAGACGCTGCATCGTCGCAGCAACCAGCAACGCACGACCTGTCCTTTACGTGCATTGCCACCGTCAGACCTCTGCCTCGCACATCACCGCAGCACTAATCGTTCCACCTCCAGATCCGCATGCTACCTCCATCTTCACCGTCGAAGGATCCTCCACCCGCTGAAAATCCCCCTTTGCCCCCTTGTGGTCTTGAGAACGAAGAAATAGAGAAGTGAACTCTAGGGGGATAAGAAGAAAAATTGGGCAAATTACATATATGCCCCTAGAGTTTCTGGATTTGCAAATAAGCCCCCTCCAGATCAAGTCGCGTGCCATACATGTGTTTCTTGGGTAAATTATGTTTTTCATCCTACTTTTATTTTCTTGTTATTTTCTGATACAAAACATTGAATAAAATTCTCTCAGTCCATGTTTCCAGGCTTTCATTTTGCATGCTTCTTATCATTGAAATAAAAGTTTTTGATGCTACATACATTCCCCAAACATCATGCTACGATCTTGATGCGTGTCTCTTTCTGGTATAAAAGTTTCATTATATTTTTTTATTTGATATTATTAAAAAACATGTCATTTTCCTCGTTTGAAATTTGAAAATTCATAAAAATTCGAATATTGCCTCAAAATGCCAAAAAATCATAATAATTTTCTTTTGCCATGTTTTAATTTCTGTTAAAATTTCATGCATTTATTATTTATAAAACCCCCCAAAATGCAAATTACTAAAAATCATAAAAAAACATATAAACTTGTAGAAAAAATAAAAAATGTATTTTTGGTCTCTTTTTGTAGATAATTTCCTTAAGTTTTCAAGAAAAATAAATTCCTCAATTTTTTATTTTTAAATATTTTTAAATTACGAAATAATCATGTTTATTTACACTTAGCATTTTCCCTTGTTTTTATTCATTTCAAAAATCCTAAAAAATCTTTAGAAAAAGATAAAAATAGCGAAAAAAACATAAAAACACAAATATTTTATATGAACATTTTTTAGCATTTTTGTCAGATTTGAAAAATCCAAAAAAATTATTTCTTTTGCGCGTGAAATTATTTTGAAAATCATATTTTTGAAAATGTAGAAATTGAAAATTGAAATCACTAAAAATTTGAAAATTAGGAAATAAAAAAATTAATTAATGTTTTAAAAATAAAACTTTCCACAAAAATCGAGGATATTTTGCATCTGAGATTCCTTTTATTTTAATTGATTTTTTGTCGATTATTTGAATAACCCTTGGGAATTGTAGTCTTTCTGAGTTCGATCGTGTTCGCTATACAAGTAAATAAGTAGCAAAAATATTTATCTTGTTGTACATTCTCTATAATTAATTATGAGCTTGAGAAGATTTATCTTGTTGTACATTCGCTATACAGGTAAATAAGTAGCAAAAATATTTTTTGTTGACGCTTGATTGTTTTGCAACGACTTGTTCATAATTGATTTAATCAAAAATCTGTGAAAAGTGTGTCAATAAAATGGTGCCATTGCCGAGGAATTAAAAAATTTTAAAAACTCAAAAAAATTTTCCGACCAACAAAATGGCGTCGTTGCCAGGGAGGCATGGTGTAGGTAGTTAGGTTTCTCTTTTTACTTGTTATTCTTGGTTGTAAATATATGTTTATATTTTACACATTATTGTATTATTCACTATTTCTATTTCATTTTTCCTACTCATATTTTTATAATTGTGTTTCTTACACATTCTCTCTTTTCTTTTTCTTGCAATGGCCCGCGGAGCGAAGGAGGTCATCCTAGGAGAGTCGAAGCACCCAAGTGAAGCAGAGGTGGCCTGATTCATCTCGAAGATGTAGGAGAGCGTGAGAGGAGGATAAAAAGAAATTAAGGTGATAAAAAAGGACATTCATTTGTTGCGGTCTCTAATTCTTCAAGTGCCGGTGCACTTGGGAACTTCACCGGTTTTATTTTCATCGCTTTATTTTTCTTTATTTGACGCGGATTTCATGAGATACCTATTGATTTCTTTATTTAATTTACTTCAGCCAAGTAATTAATTAGGTCCAAACACCCTAAATAAGAATTTTTGTACCTATAAAGTAGAGCGTAATTGGACTTAGTCAAATTTAACTGATTCTTGCCCATTAATAGAAGCTATTGTTAGGACGGTTCACTTTCATATAGGTTAGTTTATTTTTCTATATTTAAATTCCACGTGGATCATTTTGCATGTAAAGTGCTGGCGGTAAGTACGCATCTCTAACTCCTACATGCATTATAGTGTTTAATTGCGCATTGACATTTCCGATCTCCTTCCTTGTTTTCACTCACATAAGTTAAAAAGGAAATTACACACTCAGCATGCAATTCATTTAATATATTCAAACTTAGTGACAACTGCCTAAAATTTAGGACTGCTAAAGAAAACTCGACCCTAAAATAAACGTAAGGAAAAATTATTGTTTTGGGGAGGCTAACCCCCTCATTGTATTCGTTTTAACTTGCTCACGTACATACTAAGGTTAGTGCCCAAATCCCATAATTCAACCTAAGTGTTTGGACAACTTTGCGTTTGATCACCTAACTCTAAAATTGACAAGATAAGAGACTGAGCTTTCATGGTCTTCACTTAGTTGAGTTGGTGAATTGGGGGTTTGAATTGTGTTTGATTACTTGCGTGCATACTAGATCCTTCTATGCACTTGCGCCTTTTTCCTCAAAACTTTGACTTGACCATCGTTATCTCCCAATCATTTTTTTATTTCGAAGATGGCCGACTGGAGTTGTTTTAATCTGATCTTTGCGGATCCCTTGTACCCTCTAGTTGATCCCTCTTCCTTTTTCCAGGAGGACTTTCCTCCTGATCTTTGTGCATATCCTCCTAACCCATTATTTCAGGAGTCAGATTTTTATTCTCACCCACCCTTATTCCACTCATCCGATCTTGAAATTTTGGAGTCACTTTTCATGATGTCCACACTTGAGACCCTGAACTAGATGATGGAGCAAATGAATTCGAAGATTATCAATCCATTTAACATAAACAAGAGCCATAATGGCACCGATATTTGAGGATATGGATTCACTTGAGGATATTCATGGAAGCTTGCAATCACCCAAAAGACAAAAAATTAGAAAAATTCAAAAATCCAAAAATATTTCAGGAGACACATTGTTGACTCATTTTGTCAGGAGAGGGCACCATGAGAAACCATTTTCCTCATTCACAACATGTCCCACCTTTGACCCTGAGCATGCCACTGTATAGACTGCTCTTGGTAATCCTCGTGTATATGATGATTCTAATCTCCTCCCTTGTATGGTGGAGGTTCAAAAATTAAAAAAATGTTGATTGAACCCGAAGTGATGGCCACTATTCATGACATCATTAAAACCCTACTTCAACATGCCATGGCCCATTTATCTGCTCCTTAACCCAGGAATAGAAAGCGTAGGAGCAGATCTGAGTGTCACATCTTGACCATGTCCACTACCTACGCCATCTCTCACCGACCACATTTTAAGAAAGGGAACACTACCACACCTCTCGTGAGTTGCTCCATCTCTGACTATTCTTGTGATAACACTCTCCTTGATGGTGGTACTTCAATCAATATAATACCCTTCTCTATGGTACAATCTCTTCATATTGGGCCTCTCAAGAAAACAAGGATGACAGTTCAATTTGCTGATGGATCTATTGAGAGGCCAAAGAGTATTTTAGAAAACACTACCATTCTCACTCAGGGCATGAAATTCACTTCTGATTTTGTCGTATTACCCATGGAGACCTCAACCCCTATGGAGAACCCTCCAATCATCTTGGGATGACCTTTCCTCGCCTCTGCGAGTGCCATTATTGCTTATGGATCAGGAGAGATTAGCTTCCGTTCTGATATAGGAAGCGGTGTGTTGATCACTACACCCATTACTGGTCAGGGACCTGCATCCCATGAGAGTGTTCCCATGTTAGCTAACCCCAAGGACTTTGACCTTGATGATACTACTAGAGATTTTTGCTGTACATTGGATGATACTGAGACCCGAGAATTCCTCTTCAAAGAGGAGGACTAGGAAAGCATGGACCTTGGAGTTCCCCCTTCTGGTACGTGGCGATGCAATGATGGCATCTGTGGGATTTACACAATAGACACCCTAGAGCGAAAGGTATACTCTAAGACTAGACAAGTCGGACATGATTTAATTACTTTCAGTGATGAGTTTGTTCCTATTCACCATGATTTATATGAGACTGCTAAGGACGAATTTGATTTGATTGCTTTTATAAAGGAATTCGGGCCTTAAAATGAGGATGATGATCTTGGTGATGCTCGCTAGACTAGAACTGATCATACTTTTTCGGATAATGATTTTGAGCCTTTTTACTTTGATATTTACGAGACTTCCTAGGCGGGACATGACCATACTACTTCCACTGACCGGTTCCTGCCTGCACACACTGAGACTATAGAGGATACATTTTTGGTCGATCCTAATCGATTTGTGTCTAATGATGACCCAAATATAGACCTACACCTTGTTAGATCCATTCCTTAGTGATCTTGCAAGAAGGTTCATTTTCGACCTTCTTGACCTTTGTACATCCACTCCTCTTGTATATCATTCCGTTTCATTCTGTCTTATCTCGTTCTATCGTTCACCCCTTTTACGTGTGTATATATGCTATACATAGGATGTGCTTTATCCTAAGTATAGGCGGTGAAGGATTTGTGTTGTTCAAATTCGTCATGTTCATCACTCCCATTGTTTCCTATACTTAGGGATACTCTACCCTAAGTATAGGGGAAGTGATGTTGTTATATCGTCTTTTTTGTATTTTTTTCCGTTGACTAGGTAAATTCTCTTCATCGTGTTTTCCCTTTTGTACAGTCTACTATACTTAGGATTGCTTGATCCTAACTATAGGGGGATCACAGACTTCTCTTCTTTTTATCTTTTCTTTGAGTCGTTGTAGCATAGGAGTTTTTCTACTTTTCTATACTTAGCATGAGTTATGTCTTCCTTTGCCACTCTCTGATCACTATGAGGACATAGTTTGAGCTAAGTATAGGGGGTGTCGTATATATTGTATATATACTTTAGACATAACTCGTACTTTTAATATGATTATTTTGAGGATATGCATATAATTTCGTAAAATCCACGTGTGTATAAAAAACTAAAAACCAAAATAAATAAATAAATAAACAACAAAAACAAAAAACAAAAACAAAAAAATCAAGAAAGCAAAAAACAAAAAAAATAATAAAAAATTCCTTCTTGTATATACTTGTATATATTTTACTAACCCTTTTTCCCTTAAAAAATCCCTAAAATTACAAAATCAATAGTATATAAAAATTTGCATAATTCAAAAAAATCTTTCTTTTCACATGTGTATTTGTCAAAAATCTATAAAAATTTAAAAATTAGAAAATTGTTTAAAAAAATAAATCTTTTCACATGGGCATCATTTTTTTCAAAAAAAACCCATAAAAAGTTCACAAATTGGAAAATTGTTTTAAAAAATGCTTTCTTTTCTTTCAATTGTACATATTTCTTGCATTTGCATGTGCATTTTTCAGAATAGTATTTACATTTAAACTACTCTGAATAAAGTTGAAGAATGGAGCTTAGTTAGTCCTTAATCCACTTAATTTCAGAGGAACCTTATAAGAAATGGAGTTAAAACTTTTCATGTTCTAGTGACTTAGTTCTTTGAGTCCATAAGACTATGTTCACATGGCGTCTTGAGTGGTCTAAGTAGAATATTTAGCAAGACACGTGATTCTATCATACCAAGGCTTATCTTGGACAAGCACTTACACGTAGCTCTTCATGGAGGAGGTAGTGAGGAGGCAAAATCTTTTGGCTTGGGGTAGCATACGAGGGTAGTACATCTAGGCGGAACCTCTCATCTTCCTCTAGGGAGGGAAGTGCGTCTCAACCTGGTCCAGCGATGTTGAGGTCTAACGACAGGATGCTGTGGGGTTGCAATAATGCTTCAAAAGTGGGATAGTCTATTGTCTCAAGAGGAAAAACTCCTCATGTACATGTTGCACCTTGTATATATTTTCCAAAAAAAAGGAAAAAAATGCATCCAAAATTGGACAGGCCTGATTGAAAAGTAAAATACATGTTGGAGTGTATATACAAGGATAAAAAAGAAAAAAAGGAAAAAAATAATAATAATAAGAGCATCAAAATAATTTTTTTGTAAGCTTGCAGCAGATGACTTGGATACACTGGTCATGCTTCCAAGGATAGGTAGCTACATTGGTTGCCGTCCATTCTTTTCTACATCTCCTCTTCTTAAGATAGTTGTACTTGAACTTAGAAGGGAATATCCCCGCTCCTCAAGGAAAGAGTTGCTATATAGGGGAACTAGAGTTACCTTGTTGAGGGAGGCTGATTCTTTGCTACTTTTGAGATGTGGAGCTATATTTCACTTACACCGTACAAGTAAAGATTCATAGTCATATGAATTTGTGTATGTAGACTTGTTTTGACCTGATTGTTGAGGTGACCTGAAGAGGAGTCTTGTGGAACTTATAGGCTGTTAGGTTTTAAATCCATTCCCCATTAAAGTTACGCCACACTAATAATCCAAAGTTCTGACAAAGCTCCATACTACAATTTTATGAAGAAAAGTTTAATACTTAATATTGTCCTAATTTATTTATTTTTCCTTTCTTTTTTCTTTTATTCACTGATTCTTTCAAATAAGTGTTTGCTAAGGGACTAACAAAGGTAAAGCGTGAGGGATGATGAATCTGCCTTTCATCATCTGTATTCATTTATTTAACTTAAAATCCATTATAAAACAACTTTATATAATACTAACTCCATATTTTTACTAAGTTGCGTCTTTGCGTAAATATTGTACACTTATTATTTTAAATTAGTATATTTCTAGAGATACAGGCTGACCCGAACACGGAGAGAAGGTCAAGACTTGACCTGATCGACCAGGAATAAAGTAAGGGGAGATAGGGTCCTTAATACAAAAATCCAAAAAATGTGTTGTAAATACTTTCACTTATTCTGTGTATATTTGTATACTAACACTATTTTATTTGTACATAAATTGACCACAAAATACATAATTTTTATAACAAAAGTTGTAAATAAAAAAATTTTCTAAATAATAAAAATAATTGCAAAATTAAATCATGTATTTAATAAAAGTAAACATATCTGGAAAAAGCCATTAAGAGATAATTGAAAGATTAGTTCCAACTCGATATGAACTCAAATTAATCAAACTCACTTCCATTATATTCTAAAAAAATATCTTTAAAATGGCTGTGATTTCATAATTTTGGAGTTACGGTTGAAAAGTTGATTTTTTAGGGGCGGTTTGTGTAATTTTATCATTTATTTATTGTATATAATATTTTATTATTTTTTGTAAATAATTGTAAATATTTTTAAAAAATTATCAAAAATAAAAAATAAAAAATAAAACTTTTAAAATAAAAAATAATTTCCTTTTTTAACTATGTATATAATGCAATATATGTATATAGTATATGTATATAGTTAAATTTTTTAAATAACCACCACAAAAAAAAATAAACATTTATTTTGCAATTTAATAAAGTGATGGAAATGCAAAAAGAGTAAATTTTTGTAAATAATTTTAACTCTATCTCAATTCAAAATTTTCTCTTATCTCATATCTTCATTCCAAATTTTAAAAATTCAAATTCCATTATTCTATCTATTATATGGCTCCTCATCCCTCCTTTCAATTTGATCAATCTTTTGTGAGAGGATCCTATTCTCTGAGAATCTTTTTGTCGTAGAAGGGTGCCTAGCCTCCGAGCCATCCGGTGGCCGCGACTCGGCCTTCGTCGAGGCGATCACGATCTTTTCCGCTCTTCTGGTGAGATCCACATTTTTCTCTGTTATTTTAATCTAGGTTAATCGTAGTTTTATTTTTTTTGTATTTTTATTTCATTATCATTTTTATCTAGATCTTAGAATCCACCACGATGTTGAGCCACCTTCGATTCTATTTTTTCATCTCACATCTCAATCTCTACATCTTTACGTTCTATCCCCCACGATCTCTCAACTCCGACCACACACAGTGGTTAGAGACTCGGATTCGATTCTTCCATTTCGTCGGATCCTCATTCACATCGTTTTCAATTATTTTATTATTTATTTAAATAAGAGGAAATGATGCATCGTTCCTGAGTCCTCTTCTTTTCAAAAAAATTAAAAAATAAAAAAATAAAAAAATTCTTATATATTTTTTTTCTAATATTTGTTTTTCAGGAAATAAAAAATAAAAAATAAATATATACGATTTTTTTTCATCTTACACAATTTCTGTAAATCAAAAAAATAAAAAAAAAAGTGACGGGCGGCGCCCTCCTGCTGCAGGTAGTGCCTGCCACCCATCTCCGCCTGAAGCCCATCCCGCGCGAACCGTCGTAGGGTGTGTATCGCTCCACCGCACCACCACCAGTGTGCCCGTATTCATCAGCCAATTCAGTCGCACCGCCGATCTGAAGCTCTATATCCGTCAAGCACCTCTACTGATCCCTCAAGCAGAACCGACCGTATGAAGCGTTGCATCACTACTGCAACCAGCAATGCATGACTAATAATCGAGATCTGCAGAGGGTCTAGAAATCTCACAAGGAGAGAAATCCAGTTGATGTGTTGACCGCTCAACAAACCTCGGTTAGTCAACAATTAACCCATAATATGAATAATGTAATGAATAGCAAAAATGTGGAGTTAAAATTTATTATAACTTTACATGTAAATGTGCATAGGTGTAAGCGCAGGTAGAGGTCGAACACATGGAGCAAACAGGGGGAGTATGCAAGTGAATGCACAAAAATGTTGTCTTTTATCTCTTGTCCATTTTATTGTTTTTGTGGGTTTTTATTTTTTAAATTTTTTTACTTTATTTTTATATTTTTATATTTTGATTTTTAATTTTCTGATTTTTTATTTCCTTTTTCTTTTATAAAAACCATATAGCCAATATAAAGCTTTATTTCCACAATACATAGAAATATATTAAATAATACTACTAAATCTAAACAAAATTCAAAAAATAATTTGTTTTTGGGTTTTTAATATTTTCTAATGTTTTTGTATTTTTCCAAATTTTTTGCTAATTTTTATGTATTTTTAAAGTAAAAAATATCCCAACTATGGGATTAATAAATAATCTAAAACATCTTTGGGTTTTAAAAAAAATAAATGAATCCCAAAAATACACAAATTAATTTCAGTACATACATAATAATATATACATAATTATAAAATCGGAAAAAAAACATATTTTTGGTAATTTTTCGAGATTTTATATTTTTTGTTGGATTTTGGTGATTTATGATTTTTATAGTTTTATTTTTCTAATTTTTATTGATTTTTGTTTTTAGGACTCAATAAATATCAAAATATACTATATATATTTTTGTAATTTCAAAATGTTTTTATATATTTTGGTATTTTTATATGTAAACAGGGATAATTTAGGCTCCTTTTTCATTTTAATAAATAGATAAGAGGCAAAAAATAATGGACATGTGGCATATAAGTACAATGCATGGAGCATCTAATCCTAGTTTTGTGGATTTTTAGGAGCTATGTAGCTATTTTTAATAAATAGATAAAAGTCACAAAACTATATGTCCTAGCAGGGGCATAGCTGCAAATAAATAAAAGTACAGAGGGCATAGTGCAATTATCCCACAAATATACAATGTAATTAAAACTTTAATGAACTGAATTAAAATTACAAAAACTATCTAGGCATATGTGCAATTAAACCATCACGTGGGACTACACGTGAATCACACAGGTAGGGACTAAGATGCAATTAGATAAAAGTTTAGGGTCCTGCTTACAAATTTTACAAAAATATAACACGTGGATTTCATTTTATTGGACTTTTTATAAATACAAAAAAGCACTTGGGTATCCCTGCAATTTTACCACCTCACGTGGGACACGTGAGGTGACGTGGAATGGACCTATTTGCAATTACAAGAAGTTCAGGGCTCCCGTTACAAAATTTCTACTTTATTTTAAATGTTATATTTTATTTCAAGACTAAATACTAAATATAAAAATGCGAGGTGTAGGTCTGCAATTTACCCCAAATATAGGCGAATCAGACGGTGCTCCATCCATCACTTTGACACGTAGCATGACTTGGAAGCTTGATACCCCTTCGCTGATCTATGGTCCAGATTAGATCTCGGGCTTCATCGAATGGTCGAAGATGCGGCATGGTTGAACGACCAGGATTAGAACTGGAGGAGGAGCTTCATCCAACGGATGTTGCTGTCCATGAAAAATAGGGAAGAACTCATCTCCCCCGAACTTCATTCGTCAGTTCCTCCCTCCACCGACGGCTTTTGGAGATGGCAAAGGTGTCTACATGTCCGTGGAGGTTATCCGCAGCTGATGGGGGTATAAAAAGGCTCCATCACCTCGTAGAGAGTCCTGGCGAGCTAGTTGATGAAGGGACCTCCAGGTACCTGCAGGTGGATGTGATTCGAGCCCAAGAGGACTCCGTGGGGCACGTGACCTACACAGAAAGAACGAGGGGCTCGAGGGGTTGCTCCTCGACTAAAAAAGGAGGTGGGAGGCAATGCTCTGGAGGTGGGTGAAGACTGAGCATCGGTTCGCGGAACCACGTGGATTCTGGTTTGTCAAGAGTGCTTGGGAGATGGAGAAATGTATGGGGAAGAGAATGGACTGGAATGGGGGGTCGGAACTAGTCGATACACGATGAAAACGTTCGCTGGAGTGGAGCTCTGGCGAACTACGAATCAAGCTATCTGAGCTACTCAACGAACCTAATCACTAAACTAATAACATAAATGAAATGCTGGTAACAAAAGCTACCGAAAATGAGTAAATACATGGCTCGAAGCTGGCCGGAACCAAGGCGCAGGACGATCACCGGAGCAAACCGCCTTTGGCACACCTCTGCCTCCGCGAGTTCCCATCCATCTCAAGGGATCTCCATATGTTACCTGGACGCTCACTAGGCCGAAATGGTGAAACCTTAAGGCTTGAAGATCGCCAAATTTGAGGAGGAAAATGGAGGTGTTTATTTATACACAAAATGGATCACCTTTATTGACTCACCTTTTACAAAGAATCTAACTAATATTAGAGCTATCTACAGGTCCGGCGTGGATCATGATTATTCTAGGAGTAATTCACGTGAAGAGATCGATCATGACCGATGGATGGAATAGTTGGGAAAATGACGAGAAAATAGGGGAAAACATAGATCTGATGGGTCAGAGTCTTATATGGGATAGTTGACTGCGGTCAACTTTTGGCGGCCTGCCATTGGTCCACACAGGACGCTAAAAGACAAAACACCATATTTTATTAAAGAGTAAATAATTAGAAATAGAAAATGATTTTATTTTTTCTCGAGTATATAATAAAAATATTTATTATTTTATTTAGTATTTTATTATGATTTTTATTTATTTTTTTGGCTTTAGTTATTAGTAGTTAATTTTTATTAGTATATTTATAGGTATATTCATCTATATTTTGTGCATTTTTATTTTTATTTTGTGCATTTTATTTCATTATTTTATTCTTTTATTGTATATATTTACAACTTGATTTTGTGAGTATAAATATATTTTTGTTTTATTTTTATGATGTTATTTTTACATTTAAATAAATATGTAAGTAAATTGTATAGGTATATTCATAGGTATTTTACATATGTTTTATATTCATCTTTTTATTTTGATGTATTTTGTTGAGTTTTGTTTTGGTTTTGTATTTTTAATAGAATTTATATATTTTTTTATAATATTATAAAAATATGAAAGAATAAATAATTAAAGAATATATTTCCTCTTTTATTTATATACGTATATAACATATGTATTTCATCTATGTTTTGTCATGGTTTTATTTTAGTTTCCATTTTCTTTTAGTTTTATCCTAATTTTAATATACACACATGTTATAAATAATATTTACAAAATTATAAAAATATGAATTTGCAAAAGTAATGAATAATTAATAAATTGAATATTTTAATCGGTATCATGTACAATAGGGGCCCAAAACCTTACTTCTATACTGTAACTCCAAAAAATATAATACCACCACCATTAAATAGCTTGTGAAAAGTTATATACAATTAGAGTGGTTTTGATATGTTTTGAGTTTTTATTTGAAAGATATGGGTTTGTGAAGTTTGGTTTTTGGCTTTTTATTTTGTGTATAAAATGAACATTGTATATATTATTTTGTACAAACTCATTTTTGTATTTTTATTTACATTATTATCTACAACTTTCATGTTCAATGTTTTTTATTTTATGAATAAATAATAAAGAATAAAATAGTTGTCAAAAATGCATAACTAAAGAATAAATAAATGAGGTATTTATTGTATTTTTTGCCCTTATCTCCCCCTACTTTATTCCTTGTCAACCAATTCCATTCTGGACTTGGTCTCGAGGTTAGGGTCATAAATATTTTTAATATTTTATTCCCTTTTCTTTTCTTCTCTTAAATCAATAATTTTGGCATTAAAAATATTATTTTATATACAAATAATACAATAAATAATGAATGCTATTATGGACAAATTGATGCTATTTACATGCATTAGCTAGGGTTTTTAAGGCCAAAGTGATAGAATAAAGGTGATGAAATAGAGATTCATCACCCACCTGTACTTGCCTTTGTTAGTCCCTAGCAAACACCAAGGTTGCAGAAAGCGGTAGTCGGTATTCAGTCGGCGGGGTCACCTACTAAGGATTAGTCGGCAGTCGGGCGACTAGTCGGAATTAGTCGGTCAATAGTCGGTTTTGAATTTTTAATTATTTTAAATATATAAATCAGTTTTTTTATACATATATTCGTATGTACATACATATATTTGTACATTTTATATGACATCATGTTGAAACAAAAGAAGTAATTGACTTTAAATATAACATTAAGCATATTAGAATATGTTTGCCTTAAAAAAAGTGAAAAACAAAAAAAACAAAGGAGGTTGTTGTAAAAGTCGGCCGATTAGTCGGCCGACTAGGCCGACTAGTCGGCCAGACTAGTCGGGTGGACCGACTAAGGGCTGACTAGGCCTAGTCGAGTCGGCTACCCCCCGACTCGACTAGTCGGACCGACTACTCGGCCTAGTCAGCCGACTTTTGCAAGCTTGGCAAACACTTATGGAATAAATACAAAAAGAATAAGGAAAAAGATGAAAAGAAAAGGAAACAATAAAGAATTAAGAATAAATTGAATTGGTCATGATTATTAAACTCATCTGTACAAAATCAAAGTTTGGAGCTCAGGTTAGAGCTTCATGTGAGAATGTGTGTGGAACCTGGTTGGGAATCAAATTTAAAACACAACAGCCTTCGAGTGACACCGAACTCGGTTCAAACCACCTCAATAGCAAGGTCAGAACTAACCTACATCATACACAAACCCTTATGACTATGAAGCTGACTTGTAAGTTCAAGTGGCATCAAACTCACGAGGAGGAGGTGAAGAAAAGAATGGATGGTAGCCAATGTAGCTGCAGGCTCACATGGTATAACTTTGATGCTCAAGCTTGCTTATTTTCTAAACAACATATATACATACTCCGGCAGGCACTTTATTTTTTTTATTTTCAAGCCTGTCCACTTTTTTTGGAGTTTTTTATAACATACTATTTACAGCAGCATTTACATAAGGACTTTTTCCTCTTGAGGCAGAAGACTATCCCTCTTTTGAAGCTTTATTGCAACCCACACTCTTCTGTCACTCAACTTTATTGTAACTGGGCCAGGTTGGGGTGCACTTCCCACCCTAGACGAGGAAGAATGTTTCTACATGTGTGCGTCTCAGACTGGCAAATCCAACCCCCTCACCACTCCAACTGAGTTGAGACAAGTGATAGGTGCAAGTGTCCAAGTTAGGTCACGACCGATAAGGGGCATGCGTGTGTCTCGAAAAGTTCTAATTCGTCAGTTGAGGTGACTTGAACCCATCCCTGTGTTCTCAATGAATTAAGTCTAAATAGAACTGAAGTACCTTAAACCTAGTTCCCATAGGGTTCTAGTGCATTTAGGTGCAGTAAGGTTCAACCAAGCTCCAATCTTCGACTTTATTAGACTAGTTCAATCATCAAACTCAATTGAAAAGAATATCAGTGTTATGCAAATGCTATGTATAATGATGCAATGAATAATGCAATTTTAAAAAGAATTTGAAAACAAAGAGAAAATTTGTACACAAAGAACTTTTGCAAATACCAGTTTGGCGCACAGAGAATAAAGTATATACAACTATTTACACAGGCGTGCCACTTTCTTTTAAAAGACTTAAGAATTTTAAAGAATTTACAGGTTTTAACAAAGTGATTTATTTAGGTATATATACAATTGATAAAGAATTTTATGTACACATTTTATTATTTTTTAAATTTTATTTTATATTTTATTTTTAAGGATGCTCTCATTCCTCAAATTTATTTGGAAACCTTATTAAAAACTATAGTACAAAATAATTTTTGCAAATATTTACAAACATTTGAAAGCCATTTTGCAAAGTTTCTTCAAAATATATACATTTTTCAAAATATTTTAACCAAACATTTTCAAAATCATTTGCAAATAGGTTTTCAAATCCTTTATTTCACACAAAGAAAAGAATTTTTTGCAATCAAAATATTTTTACAAAGGTTGAAAACATTTCACAAAAAGTTTTTCATACAGTTCACACCATTTTTCAAATCATTTTGCAAAAAAAAATTTTAACCTGGTTTATTAATTATTATATACAAAAAGAATTTGAGGAAAAGAGCTTATTAAATGATTTGTAATGAATAATATAGTATTTTTAGCCATATTTAATAATAATAATAATATGAAAGTATGAGTTATGGCTAAAGTATATACAGAGTATATACGACCCCCCTATACTTAGCATGAGCTATGTCCTCATAGATTGAAAAGAGAAAGAGAAGACATAACTTGTACTGAGTATAGAAAAGCCTATACTACAACGACTGAAAGAATAAGAGATGAAAGAATGAAGAGATAAATGAATAAGAAGGTGATTGTCCCCCGTATACTTAGGATTAAATACTCCTAAGTGTAGCAGACTGTACACAACGTAGGGAGGGTCAAGGGTGGGAATAAATAGATCAAAGAATGAATGAATCATGGGTGCACACCCCCTTATATTTAGGACGAAGTACGTCCAAAGTACAGAAAACTGACACAAAGGAACAACACCTTTTATGTGGATAAAGAAAAATCAAAAGGAAAAGAAGAATGATATATAGAGATATACGAAATGATCATCAAGAATGTATACATCACTCCCTCTATACTTAGGGTGAGATAAACCTAAGTGTCGGCAACGACAGGAGTAATGAAACGGAACATAGAACAACGTGGTGCGTACCCCCCTATACATAGGAGAAGGTACGTCCCACGTATAGTCATAAAGATATGGCAAAAGATTTGGGGCACACAAAACATACGGAAGTAAGGAGGAATAGAATACACAACACGTATATACAATAGGTCAAGAATTTGAAGTACGAGACGGTATCTGGTAAGTGATACCATGTTCTCGTCGTCATCTCCCTGTGAGAACGAGGACGCAGTCAGAAGGTGATAAGACACCCGAGTCTGCAATCAAGTGGGTGTCAACTACCGGGGACAAGAGATTGAAACTAAACATGTAGCCAGTAGCAAAAGCAGAACATCGGGTCATAAGGAGTTGAATGAGTGAGTGAAGCCGATACTGTAAGACTAGGAGGAAGAAAGAATAATACGGACTCCTCCAAGTCAATCATGGTCTTCGAAAGGTCTAAAAAGGTATAGAGCAGGAGACAACAACGTCATATCCGGTGATCATAAGGTATGAAAGTCACAGGAACACACCGAACAACACAATACATGGCTCAACCTTGCGAGGGTCCTCAAGGTAATCAGAAATCATAGAGTAATCAGAAGACTCAGCTCCGTGCTCCAACAGAAAGGAGACACAACAGTGAAGCTGAATATCAGAAAATGATGTACTCCCCCCAGATAACCCTCATGGAGAGATACATGTTAGTCAATGAATAATCAGAACAGAAGCTCACCCTTGCGAAGGTTGTTAAGGCGAGCAGGCTCAAAGGAGCTGGATCCATCAGACGGATCACCAAAGCAATCTCGGTAGGCGATAAATCATTTACTAGCAGAACCGCCCGAACGAATAAGGTAAAGGTGTCACTACGGTCGTTGTGACCTCAGTCACTCGGGACTCGGAGCTCAACAAAAAAAATAAATCGGACCACCAAATAAGATAGTAACACGAGAAAATCAAATAGTAGTCCTAGCTATGGGATTAGCCTGGTATAGCACCCAGGGTCGGACTCAGGGAGCACGAGATGGCCTTGCGGCCTACGAAGTAGTCAACAAATATAAATAAATATTTTTTTTGATGGTATTTAATATTTTTATATTTTTTCTGATTTTTAAATATGAAGAAAAATGATTAAAAGGTGAAAACAAGCACAAACAACAATTTATTTAGCTACTCTAAAAAGGTCCAAAATTCAAACAAAATATTTTTAAGTTTTATGGATTTTTTACTGTTTTGGTGAATTTTTGAGGATTTTATTATTTTTATGGGATTTTCTAAAAATCAAATAAGGCAGTAAAAACACAATACTGTCCAGTCAGGCTTGGAGGACCAATTTAAAATATAAAATGGTCCTAAAAGAGCATGGAGGTATTTTTTATGAAAAATAGACACAATAAGGAAAATTCAGGAAAAGGGTTTGATATTTTTGGAATTTTCTATGATTTTTTTAGAATTTTTAGGAGTTTTAAGGGGTTTTTAAATTTTAGGGTTTTTATATATCCAAAAATGACCAGAAATGCACAGAAAGTCAAGGACAAAAAAACTACCAACTCCTAATTTTTTTAGAATTTTTGAAAGAGTTTTAATATTTTTTGGGATTTTATAATCTGAATAGAGGCAAAATTGGGTGGTTTTTTGAATTTTTAAAAATAATAAAAGGGCTCAGAAATGTACCCAAAAATTAGTGAAAATTCTACACAGTGGAAGGAGCCACGTGTCAAATTTTCACTCAATTTGGATGAAAATTGATATTTTATTTAAATCCAACAAGAGTCCACAGTACAGAGGGACCTGTTTGTAATTTAAATAAAGTTCTGAGCTAAAAAACGCAACAAACTCAGAAATCCAGGGGGTCCTCCTGCAAAATCTACAAGTTCTCACGCGCAAGGCACGTGTACTGGGCACGGAGGGACCTATATGCAACGAAAATAAGTTCCGAGGGCTTATTAGCAACAGGTACTAAAAGCCCAGGGAACGATTTGCAAATAACCCACTAAATTCGGCACATGTCCAAAAAAATTCATTCTCAGGGGTATATGGGCAAATAATGAAAAGTATTTCTCATTCAATAACAACCAGAAACTACAAGCCCACAGTATGCAAATTCACCAAAGTATCACGTGACGATACACGTGTCCAACATATACAGGGGTAGAAATGCAATTAAAATAAACGAAAAGATCCTAAGTGCAAATGCTCCAAAATAAAATGAACTACGGAAAATATTTACAGTACTAAATGCTAAAACAAAATAGAAGGGGGACTAAGTAATATTTACCCTTATTATTCATCCGAGGGCTGGGATGGCGCCACGTGGCAGATCTGACGGCTGCGGGTAGCGGGTACCTCCTCGAGTAAACATCGCTCGGATCTGACGGCGGAGGGCTGTCCACGTGGAGGATCTGACGATTGTGATGCACGGTGGGTAAACCCTCGCTGGATCAACGACGGTGAAGATGACACATGGAGATCGAACGGTCTGAAATCAAGGTTGTCTCTTCATCTGATCGTTTGGTCCGGATCGCGCCTCCAATGAATCGGACGGTGGCGTGGCTCCTCAAATCAATGGCTGAGATCGCATCTGGAGCAGGAGGGCTGAATGGATGACTCTGGAGGGTCCTCCAAGAACAGGTGGCTGGCGAACTTCGCCGGCCCGATACTCGCACGGTGGACCTCTCCTACTGCTGCTGATATGTGAAGAAGAATCGCCTCGATGGTCCGCAGCTGATGCTCCTCTCCGATGAGGCCGGAAACATCGGAGACGCTCCGGCGATGAAGGCGGAGCTGGAGCTCCTGTGTTGAATGTGAAGACATCCAGATGAGGCCCTTCTGACCTGAAAAGTGGCACAACAAGCTCCTGGGTCGAGGGCAAAGTGCCTCGACCCGGTGAGAGGGGAAATTGGTGGTCTGGTGACGTGGGATGGCGCCCTCCGGTGAAGCGGCGGTGGAGGAAGGCGAAGGACCTGCTCCAGGGCGAGACAGAGGGGACTGGTGAAGAAGATGGAGGGAAGTCTGGTGAAGGTGGTAGTCATGTCGGGATGGCAGATGGACGGGCGGAGGGAGCTGAATTGGTCGGTGACGGTGGCGGAGCAAATTGGGGGAAAACCTAAATTACACTAAACTACAAGCTAAAAGAGTTACATGGCGGGCGTAGTCGACTAGGCTGGAGCTCCTAGAGCTCCGGGGGTTATGGCCTCAAGTGGGCGTCGAGTGCCGAGGCTTGGCGCGCTCGCGGCGGCGCACGGTGGCGAAAAGCTGCCGAATCAACGGCTCCCGGCTGCCCGATCCTCACTGCTACTCTCTCTCGCTCTGCTGTCACTCAGGCGAGGTGGAGGAGGTCACTGGCGTCGAGGGGGAGGACCAGAGATGAGTGGAATGGCTGCCGGAGCTAAGATTTTATATGACTAGGGATCCGAGAAGATGAAGGTCGGGCGAGCATATCGGGGCTCGGATCCCTAGAACCTACCCCGGGCGTGGATCTAGGATGATCAAGGAGCAAATGGAGCCCGGGGTTCAGGTGTTTGGCGATCGGATCAAGCGGGGGAAATTGGAAGAAGTTAGGTCAGGGAGATAAGATCCGACTCTCGTGGTCCTGGGGGGAGAGTTGACCGGGGGTCAACATCCCCCGTGGACCAATCAGAGCCCGCCAATTATTAAGGTTTTGTAAATTCAATAATAAATAGAAAATGGTCGAATTTCGAAAAACTCAAAACATAAAAAATGTTTCTTTTATTTTAAATTATTTTTTAGTGAATTTTATTTATTTTTCAGAAATATAATTTAGGTATTTACAAAATATTATTATTGTATACACGTATATACATATGTATTTTTTATTTTCGATTTTTAATTATTTATTTTTATACAAATTATTCCAATTTTATATTTCATTTATTTATAAGATAAATTTGAAATAAAGTGGTATTTTTACTTTGTTTTATTAATTATTTACAAGGGTTAAATAAATACTTTTATTTATATACATATATGGTATATATACAATGTGGCTTTTGATTTTGATTTTTATTTATTTTTATTTTTGTTGTATTTTTGTGATTTTTATTTTATTTATTTACATTATGGAATAAGGAATATGTACAAATTTTGTGGAATTTTATTGATTTATTTACTAGGTGAAGTAAATATATATGTGGTTTATATACGCATTGTCTATGTACAAGGATGAAGGGTTTTTAATTTTTGTTTTGTTTTTCTCATTTTTATTTTAATTTAATATTTAAAAATATATATACATATTTACACAAATGCCTTTTTATTTTATTTAGAGGAAAATATTTATTTATTTATTTACAGGTATATATACACATAAGCTTCCTTGTCTCTCTCTACTTGGGTTTTTATGCGGTCAGGTCCATGCTGAGCCCTCCCTTGGGATTAGGTTGCTCAATATTTATTCTAAATATATCCCTCTTTTTCTTTTACTTCTTTATTCTTTTATTTATGCACAAAAACATGCTAAAAATGCATATTTACACAATGCATGCTATTTGACAATTATTGATATTTACAGGATTATACATGTGTTTTGCAAAGGTTTTGTAGCTAAAATAAAAGAATAAAGAGTGATGAATGGGTCTTCATCACTCCCCTATACTTAACTTTGCTAGTCCCTTAGCAAACACTTATTTGAAAAAGAAGTGAAAAAGAAAAGGAAAAGGAAAAAGAAAAAGAGGAGAATATGCATGGATTGATGCTGAATATTAAACTTGCCTTCATTAAATTGAAATCTAGAGCCCGATCAGATCTTTGGATTATTAATGTGTCGGAACCTTATTTGGACTTAAGCTTAAAACTTAACAGCCTCTAAGTTCCACTAATCTATGGGCAAGACTCCTCAATAAACCAGATTAGAACAAGTCTACATACACAAACTCTAGTGACCATGAGTCTTTCCTTGTACGGTGTAAGTGATGTGTAGCTCCCCACCTCAGAAGTAACAAAGAAACAACCTCCCTCAACCTGGTAACTCTAATGTCTCAGTCTAGCAACTCTTTCCTCGAGAAGCGGGGTATTCCCTTCTAAGTTCAAGTGCAACCGACTCAAGAAGAGGGGGAAGAAGAGAATGGACCATGACCAGTGTAGCCATGTATCCTTGGGAGCTCTAACCAGTGTAGCTGAGTCTCCCACTGCAAGCTTCATGAGATGGAACATGTATACCATAATCTTTGCTTTATTTGATTATATACACTTCGGTGGGGTTATTAAATTTTCAATCCGACCCATCACTTTTTTTTGGAGTTCTTTTCTTTTTGCACATTTTTTTCATGTGCATCTGTACAACATATCTACATGGTGCAGCATATATACAAGGAGTTTTTCCTCTTAAGCTAGTAGACTATCCCTCTTTTGAAGCTTTATTGCAACCCACGGCTTCTATCTTTAGACTTCATAACTACCAGACCAAGTTGAGGTGCACTTCCTTCACTAGAAGAAGAAGAGAGGTTCCGCCTAGAAGTACTACCCTCATATGCTACCCCAAGCCAAAGGAAACTGCCTCCTCACCACCTCATCCGTGGAGAGCTATGTGTAAGGTGCTGGTGCTAGTAAAGCCATTGTCTCTGAGAGTCATGCATGTGTTGTTAAGTGCTCTACTTAGGCTCATCAAGATGACATATGCTCATAGCCTTGTGGACTCAAAGAATTAAGTCCCAATGGACCTGAAAAGCCTTAACCTTAAGCCCTATAAGGTTCCTCTTATTATTAGGTGGATTAAGATTTTAGTCAAGCTCCATTTTCCAATTTAATTCCAGGTTAGTTTAAATGTCAACTATAATCCAGGAAAAACTATACGAATATTTACAAAGATGCTATTTACAAATGTGCATTTACAAACATTTACAATCGTGCAAA
The DNA here is from genome assembly GCA_037367405.1 of Ottelia alismoides. Lineage (NCBI taxonomy): Eukaryota > Viridiplantae > Streptophyta > Magnoliopsida > Alismatales > Hydrocharitaceae > Ottelia > Ottelia alismoides. The sequence continues at coordinate 118,501 of JAZKJV010008174.1, read as the reverse complement.
AATTTTGAAAAATGTTTGAAAACATGGATGTATGCATGAATGCGAAGTTTTGCAAAATATTTACAAACATTTACACAAGGTTTTTGCAAACTTTTTGTTTTCAAAACATTTTACAAAATTTTGTACTATATACATAGATTTTGATATAAAAATATTTACAAATCCTTTACACAAATCATTTTACAATTGTTTGTACAACAATAATTTGTAGAAATAAATAGGTATGTGCAAGATGAATTTTATATATAAGGGAAAAATTTTAAATTTTATGGATTTTTAGCCATTTTATTTATTCACACACTCACACAAAGTACGAGTTATGGCTAAAGTATATTTGAAATATATACACACCCCCCTATACTTAACTCGAACGATGTCCTCAAAGTGATCAAGAGCGATGAAGAAGACATAACTCGTGCTTAGTATAGGGAAGTGAAAAGAATGGTTATATACAAAGACGAATGAAAGAATAGAATAAAGAGAACTCGGTGTTTTCCCCCCTATACTTAGGATCAAGTAATCCTAAGAATAGCAAGCTGTGCATGAAGGGAAATCTGAGTGAAGGATGTACAGGGTCTACACCCCCCTATACTTAGGGTGAAATATCCCTGAGTATAGGCAGAAAAACAGGGGTAGAAAGACACGAAGAAGATCAACAAATATATACAAGATGGAGGGCATCACTCCCCCTATACTTAAGGTGAAGAATCCTTAAGTATAGGCAACAACAGGAGTGGTGAAACAGAACGGACGAACAACTCGGTGCTTCCACCCCCCTATACTTAGGATGAGGTGTATCCTAAGTATAGCAAAGATAATCCTAAGCGAGACCTGGGGTGAAAACAAATACGGAAGATAGAAAGATTAAACTAAGACGAAACACATATATACAAAAGAGTATAATGTTGAGGTGCCTCTCAACGAGCGCTAGATTTTACGGCCCTAGCTGGGCGCAAAGGCTAGGATAACGCGGTGTCAAGGTTCAGGATGGCATCGGTAAGGCGAATGTCATACTGTCGTCGCAGTCTTGGTATGAGAACAGCGGCGAAATGCAAAGTGTAAAGAATGACACCCAGGTATGCAATCAAGCGGGTGTCTGCTACTAGCCAGGGATATGGAAGTATGTGATCGGGATCCGGTAGCACAGAAGAAATCATCAGCTCTGGATCAGAGTGGAGTGGAAGTGTGGAGCTGAAGAAATCAAACATGGAGAAGGATGGATCAGTCATGGAATCTTCCACGCCGATCAATGTCTTAAAAAGATGTGGACAATCAAGATCAGGATACTCTCTACGAAGACTGATATCCGATGAATGAAATAGAAGTAGATCAAAAAGATCATCGAATATCTCCAAGATGGGCTCATCCTCGCAAGGGTCGTCGAGGTGAGGACTCAGAATCAGAATGATAAAAAGACTCGGTTTCGTATTCCGCCAGATCGGAAACAATCTCAGAAGGTGAAACCGAGTACACATCATGTGCAGCATTCTCCCGCAGATAATCCTTGGGGAGAAATGCAAGATCAGAGGTGAAAAGTAGAGGATCAGGATCTAGAAGGGCATCTGCGCTGTTGTGAAGTATCCACTCGGTGCACCAGGCTGCATCATCGTCTGAAGTGTAGCTGTCGGCAATCTGGAAGCAGGAGAAGGTACTGGTCAACACCGCGGAGGCTGTCAAAGTATCGATGGTTGATCCTCGCTCTGCGGCAATGCTGGCTGCTAACTGGTCCTCAGCAAGTGTGTCTGTCTCGTCAGAATGGAGGACAAAAGGCTCAAATACGGGACTCTCTGTGTCTGTACTCTCAAAGTGGTGTCCCATACCGAACTGTGGCTACTGGACTGAGTCCTGGTCACTGTCAGACTCTGAGAAATATCTCTGCAGAAAAGAAGCTGACTCCTCCGGGACTGGAAACTGAAGTGGCTGAGTCGATGGCTGTAGTAGCGGGGGCTCCTCCGGTACCTGGAGTATCAGAAGATCTGATATCCAAGACTCGTCGATGAAGAACTCTGGGGCTGACTCGAACTCTAGCTGGAAGACCAATGGGAACTCGAGTAGACTCTGGGTCCGAACCTCTGCTATCGTAGTCATCTCCTCTGTCAGTGGTGCTGCATCATCCACGTCCTCGGGCTGGTGTGTAGAAGTTGTCTCATCATGTAATGTGACACACCACACTGGTACCGTAACGTCCTCATGTGTTGTCCCGACTACGGCATCTCGTGAAGATGATCTCTGTGAAAGTAAACTCGAGATGGTATCCAGTAAGTGAATGTCGGAACTGCGGTATGAACCACCACATGTGGTAATCACCAGTGCTATCTTCTCTGCGGTCATCCCCCTCATGGAGATCTCTATCAAGTCTGTCAGTGGAAGTCCGTAATCTGTAAATCTCCTCAAGAGGTCAAGAAACCTCGGCCATGCCTCATGCAGTGGCTCCCAGGGGTCTACTGAAAACTCGGTGATCAAAGACTGCATAAACTCTGCTCTAAAAGTATCTCTGTAAGAACTCTCGGCGTAGCTCTCCCCACGTATCGAATCTCCTTCCCAATCGTCGGTGCCATCTCATGGCTCTGTCTTGTAGTGTGAATGGGAAGGTCCTCCTCATCAGCTCCTCTGCAGTGATATCTAAATATAGCCCTGCTCTGCAAAACTCCTCGAATGCGGACAGGTGAAGATAAGGCTCCTCGTATGCCTCTCCTGAAAATGTTGGCAGTCTATGAAGGAGATCCAAATCCAAGACGAATGGACCTAGTGTAGAAGCTGACTGAGCTCCCTGTGCTATCTGCTCCTCCATCCATCTGGGATAGGATCTATGTGATGATCTCCACTGCTCTCTCTGATCACGAACGGAGTGCACTCTCAACTTAGCAACGGCATCGTCCAGGTCTCGCATCTGCTCTATCTGATCTCCTCGGACGTCTAGCACAGCATGCCCAGAGTGGAGAAAGGGATGGGATGCAGGGAGCGGGAGGTTGGTCAGGGATCCGACCTCCCTCGAAGGTGGACTAGACTGATGGTCAGAAGGTGAAGAAAAAGCCGTAAGAGTCGGCATGGAGTGAGGGGGATCCATCATCCAGGGGTGAAGGAGAATGGGAAGAGAAGGCTAAAGGGAGGGTGGGTGTGTATGGGTGAAGAAGATGGGGAAGAAGATGGTGGAAAGACGAAGGGATCTGGAATCACACAAGATGAGAAAGCAAAAACCCCGATTCACCTATGTACACAGAGCAGAAGACCGAAAGGGATCGGTCAATTATTTTGTCGATTTTATTTTAGGTGATCATTCAGTCTTTCAGCGTGATTACGTGAGCTGATAGGAATGCAATATTTCTCAACCGACTGTCCCGTACAGAAAGCCAGTAATCAGTCGAGAAAAATCGGATATGGCTCTAACCTAGGGTGCGGGTCACTCTCTCGCTCATCCAAACCAAACAAGGAGGGGGTTACTCTCCCTAAGACAGATTTCAATGAGGTGACTTTTAGATCAAGTGTGATTAGCAGTCCCAATTTTATTGTTTTTCTTTTTTTAATATTTTTCAATAACAGACAATCGCCTAACAAATTTTTGGTTCTCCTAGTTATTTTAATCCAAATAAGGGGGGAGAAGACGAAAAAGCCGATGCGCAAAAATCAATGATGCATGCAGAGTAAGAAATGCGTACCTGACTCCAACAGTCTACATGCAAAATGATCCGCGCAGAATTTAAAGACTGAAATAAAACTACCTAAATGATGCAGGCGGAAATCCGAGCCCTAAGAAAGCAGTTCTACTCGAAAGAATGGCTAGTTGACCACCAGCCTCCAATCCAAGACTCTGGTCTAGGTCCACCCCTCCTCTTCTCGACAAATCGAGTTCAGGAGTAGCGCTTGATAGGGCGGGCTCACGGCACGTAGGCTCGAAGGTAGTGGATCGACTATTTTATTAGATTTTTATTATTGGTCCAATTATACGATCTATAGGTACAGGCAAAATTATTAAGGTGTGTGGACCTACTTATTTACGTCACAGTCAAGCAAAAATCCTAAGGCTAGGGGCTGAAAACCTCGAGAATCAGAAAGGCAGGAAATAAACGGTAGAAAGCCGCGATAAAAACCGCGAAAAAGCTGAGGGGTCCCCCGAGCACACCGGTGCTCGGCGAAACAGACCCCGAGAGTTTAAGTTTAAGCTGAGTGTCATGTCCCTATTTTATTACAATAATAGTTCAAATAAGCTGGAAATAAAATTTAAGCTACGGTTAATCTAATCCTCTTGCACTCTGCTCGCTCCTCGCGTCCTCCTACGGCTCTGTAGAGAAGAGAGCCACCTCCGACTCCCGCGATTGCTCGGCTTCTGAAGAAAGCCGCCACGGTCCTCGGGCCCTCGCAAGAAAGCAAACAAAAGTGATCAGACCAGATTATTATATGAATAAGTCAGATATATATATATATACAAAATTCTATACAGAAAACTGCGAAAAAGAAAGCCGCGAAAAAGTCAAATGCGACTACTAAGCCGTGCTCCCCGACAACGGCGCCATTCTGATGACCCCAAAAAATCACCCAAGCGACTAAGGAATAAAAATAACTTGGGTCGTTGCGACCTCAATCACTTGGGAAATAATTCAGATCAACAAGAAAAATGAAGGATAGACCACCAAACAGAGGTAAAAATCAATAGAAACAAATAGTGGCCCTAGCTATGAGATTAGCCTGGTATAGCTCCCAGGATCGAACTCGAGGAGCACGAGACGGCCTACGGCCTACGAAGTAGTCAACAAATATAAACAAATATTTTTTTGGTGGTTTTTAATATTTTTATATTTTTTTGGATTTTCAAATATGAAGAAAAATGATTAAAAGGTGAAAACAAGCACAAACAACAATTTATTTAACTACTCTAAAAAGGTCCAAAAATTCAAACAAAAATATTTTTAAGTTTTATGGATTTTTTATTGTTTTTGTTGAATTTTTGAGGATTTTATGATTTTTATGGGATTTTCTAAAAATTAAATAAGGCAGTAAAAACACAACACTGTCCAGTCAGGCTTGGAGGACCAATTTAAAATATAAAATGGTCCTAAAAGAGCCTGGGGGTATTTTTATGAAAAATAGACACAATAAGGAAAATTCATGAAAAGGGTTTATTATTTATGGAATTTTCTATGATTGTTTTGGAATTTTTAGGAGTTTTAAGGGGTTTTTAAATTTTTAAGGTTTGTATATATCCAAAAATGATCAGAAATGCACAGAAAATCAAGGAAACAAAAATTAACAACTCCTAATTTTTTTAGAATTTTTGAAAGAGTTTTAATATTTTTTGGGATTTTATAATCTGAATAGAGGCAAAAATGGGTGTTTTTTATTTTTAAAAATAATAAAAGGGCTCAGAAATATACCCAAAAATTAGTGAAAATTCTACACAGTGGCAGGAGCCACGTGTCAAATTTTCACTCAATTTGGATGAAAATTGATATTTTATTTAAATCCAACAAGAGCCCACAGTACACGCGGACCTGTTTGTAATTTAAAAAAGGTTCTGGGAAAAAAAGGTAACAAACTCAAAAATCCTGGGGGTCCTCGTGCAAAATCTCCAAGTTCTCACGCGCAAGGCACGTGTACTGGGCACGGAGGGACCTATATGCAATGAAAATAAGTTCCGAGGGCTTATTAGCAACAGGTTTTAAAAGCCCAGGGAACGATTTGCAAATAACCCACAAAATTCAGCACATGTCCAAAAAAATACATTCACAGGGGTATATGGGCAAATAATGATAAGTATTTCTCATTCAATAGTAACCAGAAACTACAAGCCCACAGTATGCAAATTCACCAAAGTATCACGTGACGATGCACGTGTCCAACATATACAGGGGTAGAAATGCAATTAAAATAAATGACAAGGTCCTAAGTGCAAATGTTCCAAAATAAAATGAACTACGGAAAATATTTACAGGACTAAATGCTAAAACAAAACAGAAGGGGGCCTAAGTGATATTTACCCCTATTATAAATCCGAGGGCTAGGATGGCGCCACGTGACTGATCTGACGGCTGCGGGTAGCGGGTGCCTCCTCGAGTAAACCTCGCTCGGATCTGACAGTGGAGGGCTGTCCACGTGGAGGATCTGACGACTGTGATGCGCGGTGGGTAAACCCTCGCTGGATCAAGGGCGGTGAAGATGACACGTGGAGATCGAACGGTCTGGAATCAAGGGTGTCTCTTCGTCTGATCGTGTGGTCTGGATCATGCCTCCAATGGATCGGACGGTGGCGTGGCTCCTCAAATCAATGGTTGAGATCGCATCTGGAGCAGGAGGGCTGAATGGACGACTCTGGAGGGTCCTCCAAGAACATGTGGCTGGCAAACTTCGTCGGCCCGATACTCGCGTGGTGGACCTCTCCTACTGCTGCCGATATGTAAAGAAGAATCGCCTCGATGGTCCGCAGCTGATGCTCCTCTCCGATGAGGTCGGGAACGTCGGAGACGCTCCGGCAACGAAGGCGGAGCTGGAGCTCCTGTGCTGAACGTGAAGACCTCCAGACGAGGCCCTTCTGACCTGAAAAGTGGCACAACGAGCTCCTGGGTCGAGGGCAAAGTGCCTCGACCCGGTGAGAGGGGAAATGGGTGGTTTGGTGACGTGGGATGGAACCCTCCGACGAAGCAGCGGCGGAGGAAGGCGAAGGACCTACTCTGGGGCGAGACAGGGGGTGGAAGGGTGAAGAAGATGGAGGGAAGTCTGGTGAAGGTGGTAGTCGGGTCGGGATGGCAGATGGACGGGCAGAGCGAGCTGAATTGGTCGGTGACGGCGGCGTAGCAAATTGGGGGAAAACCTAAATTACACTAAACTACAAGCTAAAAGAGTTACCTGGCGGGCATAGTCGACTAGGCTGGAGCTCCTGGAGCTCCGGGGGTTATGGCCTCAAGGGGGCGTCGAGTCCCGAGGCTTGGCGCGCTCGCGGCGGTGCATGGCGGCGAAAAGCTGCCGGATCAACGGCTCCCGGCTGCCCGAGCCTCACTGCTACTCTCTCCCGCTCCGCTGTCACTCAGGCGAGGTAGAGGAGGTCACTGGCATCGAGGGGGAGGACAAGAGATGAGTGGAATGGCTGCCGGAGCTGAGATTTTATATGACTAGGGATCTGAGAAGATGAAGGTCGGGCGAGCATATCGGGGCTCGGATCCCTAGAACCCACCCCGGGCGTGGATCTAGGATGATCAAGGAGCAAATGGAGCCCGGGGTTCAGGTGTTTGGCAACCGGGTCGAGCGGGGGAAATTGGAAGAAGACGGGTCGGGGTGACATGATCCGGCTCTGGTGGTCCAGAGGGGAGAGTTGACCGGGGGTCAACATCCCCCGTGGACCAATCAGAGCCCGCTAATTATTAAGGTTTTGTAAATTCAATAATAAATAGAAAATTGTCGAATTTCGAAAAACTCAAAACATAAAAAATGTTTCTTTTATTTTAAATTATTTTTTAATGATTTTTATTTATTTTTGTAAAATATAATTTATGTATTTACAAAATATTATTATTATATACATGTATTTACATATGTATTTTTTATTTTTGATTTATAATTATTTTTTTATACAAATTATTCCAATTTTATATTTTATTTATTTATAAGATAAAATTTGGAATAAAGGGGTATTTTTATTTTGTTTTTATTAATTATTTACAAGGGTTAAATAAATACTTTTATTTATATACATATATGGTATATATACAATGTGGCTTTTGATCTTTATTTTTATTTATTTTTATTATTTTTATTTTTCTTTTATTTTTGTGATTTTTATTTTGTTTATTTACATTATGGAATAAGGAATATGTACAAATTTTTGTGGAATTTTATTGATTTATTTACAAGGTGAAATAAATATATATGTGGTTTATATACACATGGTCTATGTACAAGGATGAAGGATTTTTAATTTTTGTTTTGCTTTTCTCATTTTTATTTTAATTTAATATTTACAAATATATATACATATTTACACAAATTCCTTTTTATTTTATTTAGAGGAAAATATTTATTTATTTATTTACAGGTATATATACACATGAGCTTCCTTATCTCTCTCTACTTGGGTTTTTATGCGGTCAGGCCCATGCTGAGCCCTCCCTTGGGTTTAGGTTGCTCAATATTTATTCTAAATATCTCCCTCTTTTTCTTTTATTTCTTTATTCTTTTATTTATGCACAAAAACATGCTAAAAATGCATATTTACACAATGCATGCTATTTGACAATTATTGATATTTACAGGATTATACATGTGTTTTGCAAAGGTTTTGTAGCTAAAATAAAAGAATAAAGAGTGATGAATGGGTATTCATCAATAGGCGATAAATCATTTACTAGCAGAAGAGACCAACAAATCAAGAGAATGTGGCAGTGTCCCGCAGATAACCCTCGGTGAGCGTACTGCCAACTAAGCATCGAATAATCAGAGTAGATAGCTCGTCCTTGCGAGGACCTTCAAGGAGAGAGGACTCAGATGAGTTAATCAGATGGGTCCCATGATCCAACAGATGGAATAAACATTAAAGCAATGGGGACTGGTAGCGAAAATCAGACGACTTGATTCTGTGCTCCACAAATGGAAGACACAATCAACAAGTGGAACCGAGCGTGAAGAAAATGTTGCATTTTACCGCAGATAGTCCTCGGGGAACAATGCAAACTAAGCATGGAATAATCAGATCAGATCTCATCCTTGCAAGGATTGTCAAGGAGAGAAGACTCAAAGGCGTCAATCAGAATGGTCTCCGTAGACGACATATTGTCTACCAGTAGAAGAGACTGCGGATCTATCAATGTGTCATAGTCTCTCGCAGATAACCCTCGGAGAGCATATGAACTAAGCATTGAATAATCAGAAAAGTAAAGCTCATCCTTGCGAGGACCGGTAAGGAGAGAAGACTCAAAGGAGTCTGAGGAGTTGACCTCGTGCACCGATAAATCAGGAACGCACTCAGTAGGGAGGCCGAATAGTCAACTCAGAAGATACGGTTTCGGGTTCCAAGAAGGTGGAGACAGAGTAAGTGTATGAAACTTGATCGTAAAGAATGTGTCGTATCCTCCCGCAGATAGTCCTCGGGGAGAAATACGAACCAAGTCAATCAAGTCATGGAATAGCTGGCATTATATCTCAGGTCCTTAAAAGCGATCAATCAATCAAACCTCAGGAGGGCATAAGATCATGTGAGGGACACAAGATCAATAGGTCAATCACAATACAGTCCCTCAAGCCAATCAAATCAAATGAGATGACACGAAATATAATCAGGAATCCTCAGCATGCTAGGGGTGGATAATATAATCAAGAGACTGAGGATGGGTTAATCAAGAAGATAAGAGACATCATGTGGGTTCCGCACACCTTGGCCGGGAAGTCCAAATCAAAATAATCAATCAATCAATCCTCATAATCAAGATGGTGGAAATCTCAGAAATAGATAGTTCAAAGCTCATGATATCATCATCAAGTCATCAAAATATGTCATGTCCTCAATCCGGTGTGTGAGATCAAGATTATCAAATAGATAATCACACCTTAACGATCGTGCATCATCAAAGTCCTCAATAAGCTTCTATGCACAAATCGTAAGTCAAATCCACCCAGAGAAGGGTATCAATCTCAGCACTCTCAACATGCCCGACTTACTCCAATAATCAATGTAAATCAAAATCCTCGATGCGGGCTATATCTACCAGGACAACAATCCCAGGTAATAGAAGAGATGATACAAGGGATACGAGGAGGGTGGGAAAGAAGAGAAACACAAAGGTCTCGAGAAGATGATTGAGCTCACACGCCAATATCCTAACTCAATGCAGATGAGATATATGTATAAGAGAGGTAGAGAGACTCAAAGATGAAAAAAAATGGATGACTCACACAGAAGGGATCACAGACTTAAAGAGATGGGAAATGCAGATGGATTCTAAGTCACAATCAATACACCATGCAAACCCCTGATTCACCTACTCAACACAGTGAAGATCGAGATGTGGTCTATTAATCTTGTCTATTTTAGAGTTCGGTGATCATCACAAAGTTGCACACACCGAAGATAGGCTTGGGATTTGGGCACTAATCCTTAGCGTGTGCATAGGAATAAAATGCTCATACAAGGAGGGGGTTTCTCTCCCCAATATAAGGAATCCATTACATTTTTATTTTAGGTCCAATAGAGTTAGCAATCCTGATTTTATTTTGGTTATCAATTTTTTTTAATGCACATGCCTAATGTGGTTTTCAATTTCCATTTAGCATCCTAGGTGAGCAAAATCATAGGGAGAAGATCGGAAAATCCATGCAAGTCAGAAAATGATGATGCATGCCAAGTAAGAAGACTTACAGTGCATCCCATCTCTCTCCATGCGGGATGTATAACAGAATTGAAAACTTATGCTATATGAGATGCAATCCGATGAAATTGCCCTAGGATAGAAATTGTTATTATCGTGAAGCACAAAATGTCAATTATTCAGAATCAAACCTAAGAGTCCGATCTTGGAGACGTCTCGGTACCCGCCACAACGGGTCCTGCCAGCGCTGTACAACGTCTCTCACAGCGCGCGGGTTCGAAGCTAAATAATCAACAATTATTTTGATTAAGTCTAGAAGCGTATCTATAGGTACATGCAAATATATTAGGGACTTTGGACCTTAATCTATTGACAAACAATTCCTAAGCTAGGGCTCATTCACACAAACTAATAAAAATAAAATAAAAAAGAAAAAGTGTCAAAACCGTCGAGGCCCCCAAGGGAACAATCCTTCGGGCACTAGACCTCGGGAAGTCGAAGTGTCTGAGAGAGTCCAAATTATTACATGCCAAGTCACTCTCTGACATAAATATACATAATAAACAAAATGCAAAAAAAAGTATATTGTTTGAAAAAATTCCCCTCCATCCGCCTTTGATGCTCTCTCTTGTCAACCGAGCAAGAAAGGCTAACTCCGCCTTACTTGGGTGCATCGATCCTCCTAAGAGGTCCTCCTTCACGCTACGGTACCTCGCATCAAAGACAAACAAAGAGAGTGGTCAGTCAATCAAAAATATCAAATAATGGAGAAAAATAAATAAATAAATAAATAATGCAAGATATAAATAAATGAATGAATCAAGATATAATACATAGAAATCAAATATTCTCCTACTACGATGTTGCTCAAGATCTACATAGTGTCTGGAAATCTCACAAGGGAGAAATCCAGTCGATGCGTTGACCGTTAAACAAACCTCGGTTAATCAAAATTAACCCACAATATGAATAAAGTAATGAATAGCAAAAATGTGGAGTTAAAATTTATTATAACTCTACATGTAAATGTGTATAGCACAGGTAGAGGTCGAACACTAGGAGCAAACAGGAGGAGTATGCAAGTGAATGCACAAAAATGTCGTCTTTTATCTCTTGTCCATTATATTATTTTTGTGGGTTTTTATTTTTTAAAAACAAATTACTATATTTTTATATTTTTATATTTTGATTTTTAATTTTATGATTTTGTATTTTCTTTTTCTTTCATAAAAATAATATAGCCAATATAAGGCTTTATTTCCATAATACATAGAAATATATTTATAAATACTACTAAATCTAAACAAAATACAGAAAATAATTTGTTTTCGGGTTTTTAATATTTTTCTAATATTTTTGTATTTTTCTAGAAATTTTCGCTAATTTTTATGTAATTGTAAAGTAAAAAATATCCCAACTATGGGATTAATAAATAATATGAAATTACTTTGGATTTTAGAAATAATAAATGAATCCCAAAAATACCTGAATTAATTTTAGCACATACATAATAATATATAGATAATTATAGAATTGAAAAACTTATTTTCGCTAATTTTTAGAATTTTCATATTTTTTGGTTGATTTTGGAGATTAATGATTTTTATAAGTTTATTTTTCTAATTTTTAGGGTTTTTTTTTTCTGGACTCAATAAATATCAAAATATACTATATATAATTTTTTGTAATTTTTAAAAATGTTCTTATATTTTTTTGCTATTTTTATATGTAAACAGAGATTATTTAGGCTACTTTTTAATTTTAATAAATAGATAAGATGCAAAAAATGCATTGTCCATGGCATGTAAGTACAATGCATGGAGCATCTAATCCTATTTTTGTGCATTTTTAGAAGCTATGTAGCTATTTTTAATAAATAGATAAAAGTCAAAAAATTATATGTCCTAGCAGGGGCATAACTGCAAATAAATAAAAGTACAGGGGGCACAGTGCAATTATCCCACAAATATACAACATAAATAAAAATTTAATGAACTGAATTAAACATACAAAAAATGCCAGTGCATATCTGCAATTAAACTATCATGTGGGACTACACATGATTTACACAAGTAGGGACCAAAATGCAATTAGATAAAATTTCAGGGTCCTTCTTACAAATTTTACAAAAATATAACACATGTATTTCATTTTATTGAACTTTTTATAAATACATAAAAGCACAGGGGGATCCCTGCAATTTTACCACCTCACGTGGGATGGCACATAAGGTGACTTGGAATGGACCTATTTGCAATTACAAGAAGTTCTGGGGTCCCGTTACAAAATTTCCACTTTATTTTAAATGTTATATTTTATTTACAAGACTAATACTAAATTCAAAAATACGGGGTGTAGGTCTATAATTTACCCCAAATATAGGCGGATCGGACGACGCTTCATCCATCACTTTGACACGTGGCATGACTTGGGAGCATGATACCCCCTCATCTATCTACAATCCAGATTAGATCTCGAGCTTCATCGAATGGCTGAAGGCGCGGCATGGTTGAACGGCTAGGATTATAATTGGAGGAGGAGCTTCATCCAACGGATGCTGCTATCCACGAAGAATAGGGAAGAACTCGTCTCCCCCGAACTTCGTTCATCCATTCCTCCCTCCACCGGCGACTTTTGGCGATAGCGAAGGTGTGTCTACACGTCCGTGGAGGCTATCCACAGCTGATGGTGGTCTAGAGAGGCTCCAACACCTCGTAGAGAGGCCTAGAAAGCTAGGTGAAGAAGGGACCTCCAAGTACCTGCAGGCGGATGTGATTCGAGCCCAGCAGGACACCGTAAGGCGCGTGACCTGCACGGAAAGAAAAAGGGGCTCGAGGAGTTGCTCCTCGACCAAAAAAATGAAGTTGTTAGCAAAAAAATGAGGTGAGTGGTGATGCTCTGACGATGGGTGAAAGATGAGCATCGGTTCACGGAATCACGTGGATTCCAGTTGGTCAAGGGTGGTTGGGAGATGGTGAAATGTATGGGGAAGAGAATAGAGTGGAATAGGTGGTCAGAACTAGTCAATGCACGATGAAAACATTCTGCTCTGACGAACTATGAATCGATCTATCTAAGTTACTCAATGAACCTAATCACTAAACTAATAACATAAATGAAATGCTGGTAACAAAAGCTACCTAAAATGACTAAATATGCAGCTCAAACCTTACCAGAACCAAGGAGCGGAAAGATTGCCCGAGCAAACCGCTTGGGGCGCACCTCCGCCTCCGCGAGCTCCCAACCATCTCAGGAGATCTCTATCTGTCACCTGGGTGCTCACTAGGCCAAAATGGCGGAACCTTAGGGCTTGAAGATGGACAAATTTGAGGAGGAAGACAGAGGTGTTTATTTATACAGAGAATGGGGCACCCTTATTGACTAACCTTTAGCAAAGAATCTAATGAATATTAGAACAGGGAAGAACTCGTCTCCCTCGAACTTCCTTTGTCGATTCCTCCCTCCATCGGTGGCTTTTGGTGATGGTGAAGGTGTCTAAACGTCCACGGAGGCTATCTGCAGCTGATGGGGGATCTAACAACACCTCATAGAGAGGCCTGGCAAACTAGGTGAAGAGGGGACCTCCAGGTACATGCAGGCGGATGTGATTCGAGACCAGGAGGACTCTGTGGGTGCGTGACCTGCACGGAAAGAATGAGGGGCTCGATGAGTTGCTCCTCGACCAAAAAAATGAAGCTGTTAGCAAAAAAATGAGGTGGACGGCGATGCTCCGGCGAAGGGTGAAAGCCAAGCATCGGTTCGTGTAACCACGTGGATTCCAATTGGTCATGAGTGGTTGGGAGATGGTGAAATGTATGGGGAAGAGAATGGAGTGGAATGGGGGGTCATAACTGGTCGATACATGATGAAGACGTTCGTCGTAGCGGAGCTCCGGTGAACTATGAATCGAGTTATCTAATCACTAAACTAATAACATAGATGAAATTTCGGTAACAAAGGCTACCTAAAATGACTAAATACGCCGCTAAAACATGGACAGAACTAAGGAGTTGGACGATTGCTGGAGCGAACCGCCTTGGGCGCACCTCCGCCTCCGCGAGCTCCCATCCATCTCAGGGGATCTCCATCTGCCAGCTGGATGCTCACTAGGCCGAAATGGCGGAACCTTAGGGCTTGAAGATGGCCAAATTTGAGGAGGAAGGCGGAGGTGTTTATTTATACACAAAATGGGGAACCCTTATTGACTGGCCTTTATCAAAGAATCTAACGAATATTAGAGCTATCTACAGGTCCGGTGTGGATCATGATTATTCTAGGAGTAATTCATGAGAAGGGATCGATCATGATCAATGAATGGAATAGCTAGGAAAATGGCAAGAAAATCAAGGAAAACACAAATCTGACAGGTCAAAGTCTCAGATGGGGCACTTAACCGCGGTCAACTTTTGGCGACCTATCGTTGGTCCACGCAGGCTGCTAAAAGACAAAACAACAGATTTTATTAAAGAATAAATAATTAAAGTAGAAAATGATTTTATTATTTTTCGAGTATAAAATAAGGATGTTTATTATTTTATGTAGTATTTTGTTATAATTTTTATTTATTTATTTGGCCTTATTTATTAGTAGTTCATTTTTATTAGTGTATTTATAGGTATATTCATCTATGTGTTGTGCATTTTAATTTTAATTTTGTATTTTATTTTATTCTTTTATTCTTTTATTTTATATATTTACAACTTATTTTTGTGAGTCAAAATATTTTTTTATGATGTTATTTTTACATTTAAATAAATATGTAAGTAAATTGTATAGGAATATTCATAGGTATTTTACCTATGTTTTATATTGATCTTTTTATTTTGATGTATTTTGTTGAGTTTTGTTTTGGTTTTGTATTTTTAATAGAATATATAATATTTATAATATTATAAAAATATGAAAGAATAAAGAATTAAAGAATATATTTCCTCTTTTATTTATATATCTATATAACATAGGTATTTCATCTATGTTTTGGCATAATTTTATTTTACTTTCCATTTTATTTTTGTTTTTATTCTAATTTTAATATACACACTTGTTATAAATAATATTTACATAATTATAAAAACATGAATTTGCAAAAGTAGTGAATAATTAATAAATTGAATATTTTAATTGGTATCATGTACAATAGGAGCCCAAAACCTAACTTCTACGTAGTAATTCCAAAATATATAAAACTACCACCATTAAATGGCTCGTAAAAAGTTGTATACAATTAGAGGTAATTTTTATATATTTTGAGTTTTTATGTGAAAGATATGGGTCTTTGAAGTTTGGTTTTTGGCTTTTTTTGTGTATAAAATGAACATTGTATATTATTTTTGTACAAACTCAATTTTGTATTTTTATTTACATTATTATCTATAGCTTTCATTAACAAAGTTTCTTTATTTGATGAATAAAAAATAAAGAATAAAGTAGGTGTCAAAATTGCATAATTAAAGAATAAATAAATGAGGTATTTATTGTGTTTTTGGCCCTTATCTCCACCTACTTTATTTCTTATCAACCAATTCCATTCTGGACTTGGTATTGGGGTTAGGGTCATAAAATATTTCAATATTTTATTCCCTTTTCTTTTTTTCTCTTTATTCTATAATTTTGGCATTAAAAACCTTATTTTATATACAAATAATACAATAAATAATGAATGCTATTATGGACAAATTGATGCATTTACATGCATTAGCTAGGGTTTTTAAGGCCAAAATGATAGAATATAGGTGATGAAATGGAGATTCGTCACCGACCCGCCGTTCGTGTGGGTCGTCATCGTCAGACCTTCGCCTCGCGCATTGCCTCCATGCGAACCGCTCCACCTCCAGATCCATGTGCTACCTCCGTATTCACCATCAAAGTATCCTCCATCCTCTGAAACTCCCCCTTTGCTCCCATGTGGTCTTGAGAACGAAGAAACAGAGAAGAAAACCTTAGGCGTATAATAAGAAAAATTGGGCATATTACATATCTGCCCCCCACAGTTTCCAAAATTGCAAATAAGCCCCCTACAGAACAAGTCGCGTGCCACACATGTGTTTCTTGGGTAAATTATGTTTTCATCCTGCTTGTATTTTCATATTATTTTTTGATGCAAAAACATTGAATAATTGCCTTTCAGTCCCTGTTTCTAGACTTTCATTTTGCATGCTTCTTATCATCAAAATAAATGTTTTTGTTGTTCAATACATTCCCCAAACATCATGCGATCATCCTAATACCTGTATCTTTCTAGTTCAAATTTTCCATTGTATTTTATTTCCATTTGATATTATTAAAAAACTAAAACAAGTTTTTTCCCTGTTTGAACTACGAAAATAAATAAAAAATTGGATTTTACCTTAACATTTTTTAAAAAAAATCAGATTAATTTTCTTTTGCTGTGTTTTAATTTCTATTAAAATTTCGCACATTAATTATTTATAAAGCCTAAAAAATGCAAATTACTAAAAATTTTAAAAAATCATATAAATTGTAGAAAAATAAAAAAAATGTATTTTTGGTCTCTGTTTGTAGATAATTTCCTTTGCTTTCCACAAAAAATAAATTCTGCAATTTTTTATTTCATTTAATATTTTTAAATTGTAAAATAGTCATGTTTATTCACTATTTGCATTTTTCCTTATTTTTATTCATTTAAAAATCCTAATAAAATAAAAAATCCTTATAAAATTACAACAACAATAGTAAAAAAATCATGAAAACACAAAAATATTTTATTTGAACATTTTTAGCATTTTTATCATATTTAAAAAATCCAAAAAATGTATTTCTTTTGTGCATGAAATTGTTTAGAAATTATATTTTAAAAAATAAAAAATTGCAAAATTAAAATCACTAAATATTTGAAAATTAGAAAATTAAAAATAAAATTAAAAAATTAATTTAAAAACTTATAAAAAAGAAAAAAATCCACAAAAATCGAGGATAGTTTGCATCTGAGATTCCCTTTTCTTTTATTTGATTTTTTGTCGATTATTTGAATAATTCTTGGGAATTGTAGCCTCTATTAGTTCGATCCTATTCGCTATACAAGCAAATAAGTAGCAAAAATATTTCTTTTATTGTACGTTCTTTATAATTAATTATCAGCTTGAGAAGAAAAATAATAAATTTTTTTGTTGACGCTTGATTGAGTTGCAACGACTTGTTCATAATTCATCTAATAAAAAACTCGTGAAATATGTGTCAACAATAGAAGATTTTTTGCTACTTATTTACCTCTATAACGAACATGATCGAACTCAGGGAGGCTACAAATCCCGAGGGTTATTCAAATAATCGAAAAATCAATTAAGAGAAAAAGGAATCTCTAATGCAAACTATCCTTGGTTTTTGTGGATTTTTTTATCTTTTTACCTTTTTTATTTTCAAAATTTTGATGATTTTAATTTTTGCATTTTTTAATTTTCAAAAATATAATTTTCAAAATAATTTCATGCATTAAAGAAATACATTTTTGTGATTTTTTCAAATATAAAAATAATGCTAAAAAATGTTCAAATAAAATATTTTTGTGTTTTTATGAATTTGTTACTGTTTTTGCAAATTTTTAGAGATTTTATTTTTTTAGGATTTTTAAAATGAATAAGAAAAAGGAAAATACAAATAGTAAATAAAAAGGACTATTTTGCAATTTTGAAATGCTAAATGAAATCAAAAATTAAGGAATTTATCTTTCTTGGAAACTCAAGGAAATTATCTACAAATAGAGATCAAAAACACATTTTTTTATTTTTCTACAATTTGATATGATTTTTATAAGATGTTGACAATTTTGAAATTTTTTGGATTTTAAAAAGAATTAATACGTGGAATTTGGATAGAAATTAAAAGACAACAAATGAAAATTAATCTATTTTTTGGATTTTTTTAAAGAATATTCAAATTTTTCTGATTTGTCAAAGTTCAAATAGAAAAAATACCATGTTTTTTATTTTTTAATAATAAAATGATGATAAAATACATGAAATTTTTATGCAATGAAAAGGCACTCAGCAGTAATTTAATCTGAATTTTAGAGAATTTATTGAGCTCTCAAAATTATTATTTCAATAACGAAAATCATGCAAATCAAAGTATAGAAAACAGGTAATGGAATGTTAAGATTTTTTAGTTTTTGCATAAAGAATTAACAAGAAATAAATGAAAGGGATAATTATTGCAATTTACCCAATAGGCATGCTACGTACATGTTGGAGGCTCTAATAGGGATATTTTTACAATTCTTTAAACTTCTGAGGACTTTATTGAAATTTTGCCCTTTTTTATTGAAGCCCTAGGGTTGCTCTAGCGTATGTTCTCTTAAAAACCATAGGGGCGCTGCCCCTTCTTCCTTCTTGCCATGTCGGCGACGGTTGGTTGGACAGACAATGGCTGCTTTTAGGCGGCGGATGTTGAGATCTGCCAGGTAGAGGCTTGCTAGCGGGCGGAGGTGGAACTGAGGTCGGAGGAGGTCTGGTGTAGGCGGCAGGAGCAGTAGGCTCCTGATGTAGGATGCACACAGGGCGAGGGGGATCAGCGCGCACGGCACGGTGGTCGACAACTAGTGGTAGGCAGACGTGCAGATGCTCCTCGTGCGGGTGTCGACAGAAGATCGGTGGGATTTGCGGGCGGAGGCTTGCGGGAATCGTGGTTGGGTTCGCGCGCTCCCAGCAGCGTTGAGGTGGAAGACTAGGCGACACATGCCCGTATGGAGTAGGAGGCGGCTGCGTGGTGGAGGTCTGCTTCTTCGACGACTTGCGGAGGCTCGCACGAGCGTGCAAGCGGTGATGACCCTTCGTGCACAGCTGCAGCGGCTGAGGCGCCTCGCAGGCTGGTGGCGATGGGCGGAAGGCGCCGCCCAAGGGTTGGAGGGGCGACACCTGCCTTGGCTTTTTTAAATTTTTTTATTTTTTTATTGTAAACTAGAAATAAAAAAGATTTATTTTTTTATTTTTTATTTAATCATGCAAAACAAATGTGAGAAAGAAAAAATTATATGTTTTTTTTATTTTTTGTTTATAAATAAATGAGTACACAAGTACAACGGCTCGGTCCCAATTATTCGAAATGCGAAAAATCAAATGGTGATGTAAGTGGATGTGGATCATGCGATGTGTATCGAATCTGCATCTTCAAGCATCGTACGCGGTCGGAGTTGGAAGATTGTGTGAGGTAGAATAAGAACGTGATTAGATCGAGATGTGAAGGTGAAAAATCGAATCTGGCAAATCTAATCGTGATGATGGACTCTTATATCTAGATAAAAAAATAACAATGAAACTAAAGATGAAAATTAAACTAATATAATCCAAGATTAAAAATAAGAGAAAATAAAAATGGATCTCACCTTAGGAGCGGAAAAAATCATGATCGCCTCGATGAAGGCCGACTCGCAATCACCGGACGGCTCGGAAGCTAGGAATCCTTCTGCGACAAGATAGATCACGGAGAATAGAATCCTCTCACCAAAGATTGATCAAATTGAAATGAGGGAGGGTGATCAATATTAATAGATAGAAGTGTGAAGTTTAAATTTCAAAAAACAATTGAACGAAGATAATAGATAAAAAATTTGAAATGAGATAGAGATAAGAAATGAAATTGGTGTTAAAATTATTTACAAAATTTAATTAATTTGTATTTTAGTCACTTTATTAAATTGAATAATAAATGCTAATTTTTTTATTTTTTGTGATGGTTATTTAAAAATATCAACTATATACATATATTATATACATAGGGTACGTTATATACATAGTTAAAAAAAGGAATTAGTTTTTTTTTTAAAAAATTAAATTTATTATTTTTTTATATTTTTATTTTAAATAATTATTAAAAATATTTACAAATACAACATGTACAAATAAATGGTAAAATTGCACAAACCACCTCAGAAAATCGTCTTTTCAACCTTAATTTCAAACATTATGAAATCACATCCATTTTAAAGATAATTTAATTTAGAATAAAATGGAAGTGATTTTGGTTCAATTTGAGTTCATACGGAGCATGAATTGATCTTTTAATTATCGCTTAATGACTTTTTCCGGATGTGGTTACTTTTATTATATACATGATTTAATTTTGTTATTAATTTTATTATTTAAGAAACATTTTTATCTACAACTTTTCTTTTGAAAAATATTTATTTTGAGGTTATTTTTTTGTACAAATAAAATAGTGTAAGTATACAAATATTTACAACACAATGTTTTTTTTATTTTCTGACTAGGAACCCTATCTCACTATACTTTATTCTTGATCGACCAGGTCTAGTCTTGACCTTCTCTCGAGGTTCGGGTCAACTTTTATCTATTACATATATACAGTTTTTTTTCTTTTCTTTATATTCCTTTTCATTTCTTTATTATTTATTTATTTATTTTAGGTTAAAATAGTACTAAATATACAATATTTACATACAGACGTAAGTTAGTAAGAATATGGAGTCAGTATTATATACAGGTGTTTTATAAGGGATTTTAAGCTAAAATAAATGAATAAAGATGATGAAATGTATATTCATCAATTGTATATAATACTATCATCACGCTTCTGTGATGCTCTTGAGGATTTTTCCATATCCTTCAAAAACTGCTGCTGGAAGATATTGGTATTGAAGTTGGCACTCTAATTCAGTTGTTTGGTGATAACAAAGTTGTAATAAACCTAGCCAACAACCCTATTATGCATAATCGAACTAAGCATGTCAAAATTGACAGGCACTTTATATGCGAGAAGATTGATAATGGGCAGTTGTGTCCGCCTTACATGAAATCTGGTGATCATATTGCAGAGATATTCGCAAAGGGACTACCTATGGTTCAATTTGAGTTTAATGTTAGCAAGTTGGGCATGATTATTATGAATGCCCAACTTGAGGGGGGGTGTTGAGTTGATGTGTTGTTGGTGGTGGATAAACGGTTTTAGATGAGGACCCGTTTACTACCTACGCCTAATTATTGTATTCACCCCCCACCCCTCCCTTTTTGGATTATGATCGTGTGCAGAGTACCCTAATCTCAGTTGTTGGAGATTAGGATTTGTACCTCACGTGATTTTTCTCTAACAGGAGGGTTTCCACGTTAATCCCTGTGTATTTGATGCTTGATTCATGGTTGTTTGTCTCTACAGATACAAACTCCCATGCAATGCATGCTTGTATAAAGTCAAATACAGTGCTTACGGATCCTATTGCTTTCGGATTTTAGATTTTAAATCATAATCTTATTATGGCCTACATACTATTGAAACAATCTGTACAGTATTTATAAGAAGAGATCAAAATGATTAAAAAATTGATTTACGCTGTCTCCAATCTAACAGATATGTCACGTGCTTGGGACTTGAAACCTTTGTATTATAGATATATTTTTTCAAAAAAAAAACAAATTAGAATTCAAGTTGAAGCTGGTTGAACTCGTTGTCAAATACAACTGAGCGATGATGCTTTTGCAAAAAAAAAAAACTATTTGAACTAAACTTAGGAGAACTGGATAAACGGACCAGCATAGGTTCGGTTCATTGATCGAACCAAGCAACCCGACTTCAATTACACTGATATTAGTAGGTTAACTTGAATAGGCCTGAAAAAGTAGCGTGGGTTTTACACTTGAATGTGCAACACGAGCCGGACATGGACTGGCCTAGCCAAGACCGAGCCCTGTCCAATTAAAAAATAGCCCTAAAATTTTGGCCCAATTTGGATGAAGCTTGCGTTGAGCCGGGCTTTGGTTTGGGTTGGGTTGGCTCAGCCCAATGCTTATCCCTACTTATAATGCCTTGATTGTTCGGGAACCACTTCATGGCAACATGCGTCGTTACTAGGGGTGTGCATAGTTCGGATTGGATCAGATTTTGGCCTAATCCATGTCCAATCAAGCCTTAACGGATTTTCACTTATCTCAATGCAATCCAATCTATCAAATATCTGAATCCAAAAACCAATCCAATCCATCATATTACAGATCGGATCCGATCGGATTTTATACTTGCATATTTTCGCTCAATAATTTACCCTATATTGTTTGTATTCTATAGCACACTAGCCTTTGATATTTGAAATATGACTTCGAAATGCGTAATGTGGATATATATAATGAAAAGAATATTTGAATAGGGCACAATCAAATTAATGTGATGAATTGCATTAAGCCATTATAAAAAGTTGAAGACCCTGATGATGCTAAAGGATTATATTGAATTTGGTATCTACGTTTCTTTTTATCAATGATGCATTAATATAATTTTTGTAAATGATTTTTTATATATGATTTATGCAAGTTGTCAAATGTGGATGTATAAACTAGTTAGATAATAAAAAAACATGATTTCTTTGGACGGATATTGATGAAGTATGTGATATATTTAGATTGTTAACTTATGATTAAAATAAATAACTTATAAGAATATCCTTCAAGGAACTATAACATATCATCAACGTACAAGAATCATAAAATATTAATATTCAATTCGGTATCCATGACAAAATCAATTTAAATATATCCCACCAATTAGGCATCATACCTCACATTGAAAATAAACTTGAAATGGAATTTATTTGTCAGGATTGTATTTTAAAAAATATGAATAAAATATGTATATCAATTTAAAAGGAAAAGAATTCAAGTATTCTTGTTTGTGAACCCCTCTAATGATCTGGCGGTAGAATCAATGGGCTCCAACTTAAAGGATCAGGGTTCAAACCTCCCCACCCCCATTAACTTGTAAAAAAAGTATGCTTGTTTGTTCTTAGATGGTACGGTACATCTCAACATATAGTTGATCTAATTTCATAGATGTGTAAGGTTACAAATTGGAAAAATCAAAAGTCTAAGAATAGAAATTGCATCTACTAAGCAGTTGTCTCAAATCTATTTTCTTTCAATGGAGATCGGATGAGTTGCATTGCTTTCAAGGTAGATGGTATCGCGTCAGAGAGGGATGACATTGTGTGAAACAGTCGACAACATCATAAGGAAGGGTGACACTGTTGTACTAGAGGGAGGACAACATTGTGCATGAGAAGACACATCAAAATGGACCAAGAGGGAGAGAGAAATGGTAACTAGATATTGGCAGTTGAGAGTGAAATGAGAGGGAGAGGGAATTGGAGGCGAATGACCAAAGAAGATTCACAACATTACAAGTTATAGTTGTATTTTCCTCTCGAAAAAAGTTATAATTATATTTTATTATTTTTGAGATTTAACATTTGACTTTCAAGAGAAAGAAATGGGGATGGTAAGATGACTTGTATCCAACAACATGTGATGAATGACATTGACTGTAACTTCATGAGAAATTATAGATGGGTGAAAAAATATATTATGTATGTATAATATTTATAGAGTTTAATGGGGTTGCCCCCTTGGGGCAGCCAACAATGATTGCCCCCGCACCGTTTTCAGCATTTTTTTTATTTTTTTTGAAAAATATCGTCATGTATATTCATCCCTATATCCCTCCTATATGTCATTCGAATTTTGTCAGAAACAAAGACTCCTACGGCCTCCATCGAGATGGTGTCGATTTAAAAATTCCTGTTACTGTTAAAAAATGATTATCTGGATGGAGGCCGTAGGAGTTTCTGTTTCTGAGGAAATTCGAATGGCATATAGGAGGGATATAGGGATGAATATACATAGTGATATTTTTTCAAAAAAATAAGAAAATTTTGTAAAAAATGGGGGGGGGCAGCCATGTTTGCTACCCCTAGGGGGCAGCCCCATTTTTCCCTCACACACACACACACGCACACGCACACGCACACGCACACACACACGCACACGCACACGCACACGCACCCGCACCCGCACCCGACCGCGCACGCGCGCGCGCGCGCACACACACACACAGATATATATATATATATATATATATATATATATATATATATATATATGGGTAAAATGGGGTTGCCCCTGGGAGTAGCCAACTTGGCTACTCCCACCCCTATTTTTCCCTCATTTTTTTATTTCTTTGGAAAATAAAAATTTGTATATTCATCACTATATCCCTCAAATTTTATTTTCCAAAGAAATAAAAAAATGAGGGAAAAATAGGGGTGTGAGTAGCCAAGTTGGCTACCCCAGGGGGCAGCCCCATTTTACCCTATATGTATGTATGTATGTATGTATGTATGTATGTATGTATGTAGATGTATATGTATATATATAACAATTTAAACTAATAGAAATTTTAACCTACAACAGTTTTAAAGAAACAAATTCCACCCAAGTTACCAATCCTTATAACATAAACTAACAGACCATTACCCGGAGAGAAATTTATCATTTCGATCCTGTTACTTCAACCAAAGCAGATCCAAATAATTCAGGAAATCTATTACCGCTATATCCAATACAAGTACAGATCGTATAATACAAGCACTACACCAAAATGGTCTTCTGGTGTCAAAACTGTAGTGACAAAATGACGATTTGTGTTGACAAAAATGGTTATTAGGACAGCAAATTCGTCACTACTAATCCATCTCCAAAAGCTGGGTCACTACAAGTTGTGGTGACAACAAGGTTGTTGCAATCTTTATTGCGACACCTATTTCGTCACCAAAGTATTGAAAGGAAGACTGTTGTAAAGACTGAATTCATCTGTCACCACAACCTCAATACTAGGAATTTTTATTCAAATGGATTATATTTTGTCTGGGAGAAACTACAGAAATATCAATAAATATGCACATAGATTATGTCAAGAAATATGTATTTATAATAGTGTGACTCTTACATACAAATTTGCACGTACATTAAAAAAGGAACATTACACAAACAAGGAACTCGGTCCTCGAAGATAGCTAAACAATTTTTGGACCATTTTTTCTTCGACCAAATCTTGTGCTAGAAAGAGCATACTTCTCCATCAAACATTCTGCCTTGCTGCTTGCCCCTTTAATTAGATCGCTTTCCTACAAACATATGCAGAACTCTGATTAAAGACAAATTAGCAGCACTCACATAATAAAAAATTATCATATATAACAAATAATTGCAACCCCATGGATTGCATTATCACGCAATTGCAACCCCCAACATTAGACCATACTAGATTTCAGAGCCCAGAATAGCTACTCAAGTTTGGATTCAAATTAGAATGGCATTACTATTTTAAGATCATCATCATTTTACGTCACTAATTATGCTCATTCTACACCTGTAAAGTTAGTGTCACTCTACCCTGATATATCCACAGATGTCTTACAAGAGTAGACCAACGTAATACCGATGTAAGAGCAGAAATTGCAATACCTTTTATGCTGCAGTCCGCAGATCGAACACAATCATGGAAGCCCTAGTAGGCAATAAATTTACATTGTTATTGATGAGCAATAAAGCGTTTGAAGGCTTGGAGACAGAGCATATATCAGATGAGAACTTTGGTGCTGTCAGATATCATAAGCCACAATTTTGGATAAAAAATGACCTTCCCCTTGAGACTCCATTGAAATCCCCTTGCCGTGTTTCTAATATATGGACAAGATTTGGTTTTGACAATTGAAGTGCAAGACAAAGTTTACTGGAATATATGTAGAACATACACATCACTTTTCATTGTTGTTGTAGGGAAAAGGACTTATAAATATTACTAAGAGGGGAACATGAGATGCTTGATGTGGTAAGCTTGCATCATCGACAACTAGTAGGAATCCATACTTCTTTTAAAGTTCAACTAGTTCGAACTTCGGAACTAAATATGCTTCCATGCTAAATAAACAGGAAATAAAAGAAAAATACATAACTAAAGACATGTATACTGGGGTTGGAATTCTATACCTGAGATATAACCTCTAAAAGAAATGGAAGTTATACGAGAGACAATATGTAGCTTCATGCTTGGGTACTGAGATTTAACCTGAAAACAAGAAGGATACATGTGTGAATGGCATACATCATCGAAAGGTGATTAAAAATAAGTATAAAAATCCTTAGGAAACTATAGTGCCCCCAGCCTTCTACCTTCTACACATAAGGACCTCCAACCTCCTGACTTCTATGAGAAAGGGTTCGGTAACATCCCCCTCAGTCCTCCCAATTCCCAACACGATCTGTCCATCGCCTGTCGCTATCAGCCTCATACCATTGTTCATTGTCTACCCTTGTCCATCGTCAGTTTCGTCCAATCACTATCGGCCTCATACCATTATTCATTGTCTACCCTTGTCCATCGTCAGTTTCCTTCGGTCACTATCGGCCTCATACCATTGTTCGTTATCTACCCTTGTCCATCACCAGTTTCCTCCACCTCTACCTCCACATGTAGAACCAATGAACCATATCCCTATTCCTTGTCTAATCCTTCTCTGACAATCTGTAGAACCATCTTCCAACACTCATTGTTGTCCTTAAGTTTGACGAGTTTAGTGAACAAGTAAAAAATTGTCATGAGTTTGATTTTCTAAACAACTTCTTATAAGAGGAGAATGAGGTCATTTAATGTATTTGGAGTTCCGCACATGCAAAAGCATATCAACCAATACTTATTTATTATGGAAGCAAATCAGAAGTGAACCAAAGTTTTTATACATTAGTACAATTATATGCATTAGAGTTGTAATAAAATCATCAAAAATAACATTGGTGTAGTACCTGTCATGAATATTTCATGAAGTACAAAGATCACATTTGCAGACAAATGGGATCTCTCTTCCTGATCCCTTTCAAATAGAGGTGGTTCCAAACTGCAATCACAATTGCAAGTAAAACACATTCAAATCTATTAAATACAGTATGCATATCTAGTTTATAAAAGAGAAACAAGATGCAACTATTTATATGCATTCTCAAAATAGGAACTGATTAGATAAAAAGGCTTAAAACTTCTTCCCTCAAAAAGTACCAACATGCCTCAGAACTGTATCTTTTTATTCCTCTGTCTCCAATATGGAAACCTTGGCAGACTTGCTTTACATGGAAATAATCAAAGAAAAATATATGAAAGTACAAAATATGTGATGAACAAAACTCGAACCTTTTGTTGAGTATTCCCTGATGGTGTGGTTAGCAATAGCAAGAGATTTACCAGAGCTGGAGACCATCCCCTCTCCATCTGTATAGTACTTGTCCAATTAAATGGTTACAAACCTTCACATTGAACAAAATATCTGTACAAAATTTGTGCATGTGGAAGATCAGCGACCGCAACACACTGAATTGTTGTTTCTCGCACAAGCATCGTATGTGGATAACAAATTAGTTCAAGACATCAATGAATGGAATATAACTTAAACTCACGTTGGATTACATATAACACTGATGAGAATATACCTTAAGCATCACATGAATGGAAGATCTCTACTGCATCTGAATAAATTTCTTATCATATTACATATAACATTGATGCTAGTATACCTTAAACTGGCATTGGATTTAGGATATTTGGTAAATCTAGAATTGACATCCAGGTAAGTTGGAACAAAAAAATGAATAGCATATGCGAACCACAGATCACGTCGTCGTTTTGAATTACAAACCTCCGGCTTTCTAATCTGCAGATGGACCAAATCACTGATACTCAGATCCTCGAACCCCCTACTGTGGGTGCCCTCTTCCCCACCCGACCACTGCTTTGCCATTCCCGGGAAGCTCTGCCTCCTCCAACACATCCTCAGTGAGGCAGGCTGCAATCGCCGCAGAGGTGGGCGCCACGATTAGTGCACGATGAACGGATATCCCTAGCTCATCATCCACCATTGTCCATCGCCAATTTCCTCCACCTCTGCCTCCGCCTATGCCTCCACCTCGGCCTCCTCCACCACCTCAACATCCACCTCCATCTCGACCTCCGCCTCAACATCCTCCTTCACCTTGACCTCCGCCTCCTCCTCTGCCACGGCCTTCGCCTTCACCTCGACCTCTGCCTTCACCTTGACCTTTGCCTCCGCCTCCGCCTCCACCTCGACCTCCGTCTCCAAGGCCCGCCATGGAAGAGAGTGGTTATGAGGCTTGGGCTTTCCAGAGATGTGGAAGAGAAAGGGTAAGTGGAGGTCGGACATCTCTTTTATAGGGTCTTAAGAAATGATTTTTAGGTTATTCTATAGGTTTTGATCCCTCAACTTTTTTTATTATGTTATAATATTAAAAATTTGTACCTTTTAATCTCTAATTTTTACTCCATCACTGATGATTATAGCGTCCCTTATTTAGATTTAAACAATTAATAGTTTCGAATCTAATCAGATCCAAATACAAGCATCCAAAATTTTGAAGTATACTTCTCAAGTAATAGCATCCACCTCTCATAATGCACTCAGAATATTTTTTGTGTTATCTATACATGACTACTTTGAAGTGTTGGAACATTTGATAGCAAAATTGCTGAAGATGAATATATGCGAAATATGTTGTTTTTTGATGATTAAAATTATAAATATTGATAATGGAATTTCATCCTATTCGGAATTTTTATATTGCACCGGCAAAAGTTTAATTCTGGATTCTTGTATAGTTTCACGTGCATATAAATATTAATAATCTCGGAAGTTGTATATCCGTCAATCTTTGGTAGTTTGGGAGAATTGTTTTTAGCAACATAAAGGCTATTCACGGAAGTGACATGTACATATCTTTTTCACCAATACTAATTTATACCATATATATTGGCCTCCAAGGCAAGCGTCCTTGAACTTAATTAGTATATTTTAGAGCAAACCCTTATTTACAATTAGTACAACAAAATAATTGCGTAATATAATTAAGATTTAATCATGTTCGAGAAAATAGTAATATATAGGGATACAATTTTAATAGCTATGAGATATTCCAATGCAATGTTCTCTTTAATTTCAGGGTAGTTCTCTAATTTTCCCTTCAAAGGGGCTGTGGGGACAGAATTATAATGACTGAAGTTAGTAGGGACGAAATTTTTCATTATCACAAGTTTCCATCAGCACAAATTTGTCACTGCAGCCCTTTTTCCTTGTAGTGAAGTAACAACACTAATAAATCATTGTTTATAAAGAACATGGACATCACATTGGATATGACTTACTTCATACCTAAATCAATGTGCTTTTGGATGCCAAAACAATGTTACTTCTATAAGCTTTTCATTGGGGAAGGAAATAGAGCAATCACTTTGGGAGATCTAACTAGTAGTAAAAGTTACTTGAATTGCACAAGCTATAGACGAATACAAATGACAAAAGTAGAGGAGGCTATGAAGGTTATGAAACTTGGGAAAGATGTAGGACCCAAGGACATTCCTATAGAAGTTTGGAGAGTTTTAGGTGAGCGTGGTTTGGCTTGGCTTACAAATTTATTCAATATTATTTGGCGAAGCAAGAAAATGTTTGAACATTGGAGGAGAAGTATCATGGTGCCTCTTTATAAAAACAAATGAGACATTCGAAAATTATTCAAATTACAAAGGTATCACGCTGATGAGTCACACTATGAAGATTTTAGAGCGTATGATCGAAAGAAGATTGAGGCAAGTATCCAAAGTAAAAGAAAATCATTTCAAATTCATTCCAGGTCGCTCAACTATTGAAACCATCCACTTGAAGAGAACAATGAAGATTTATAGGCTAAAAGGAAGAACCTCCGTATGATTTTTCTATTTATTTGGAGAAGGCTTATGATTCTGTCCTACGAGAGATCTTGTGGAGAGTTTTCGAAAAGAGACAAGTACATGTCATATACATTAACCTCATAAAAGTATGTATAATAGGTTTAAAGGTGTCTATCGAGTTCAGCGAGCCGAGTTTACCTCAACTCGGGCTTGAACTCGATAAGAAATTTAAGGCTCTAGCTCGGGCTCGATAAGAGTCGAGCCCTAGATCACCAACTCGAACTTGAACTCATCGAGTTCGAGCTGACTCACAAGCCTCTTATGGAGACATGAGCTTCTGAATTGGCTCACGAGCATCAAAATGAGCTGGCTCACGAACCATTTAACGAGTCGTTGCTCCATTTTGTAAATGACATTATGCAAATGAAATTTGAGAGATATAAACAAAAGAAAAGGTTCTCTTCTACAGATTCACAACATCTAGTGCAATAATCTCTTAAACCCTCCTATTGATCTTTGCTTATTAGTTTCAAGAACCTAAGCTCTTTAAAAGTCATTTCTATTCAACTGAGTTTCTTAAGCCATATCTGTTATCATTTGTGTCATTTCAAGAACTTAAACTTACATAACAAAAACTTCATGAAACTCTGACTCAAATGCAGATTATCGTCAACCTTCGGTGATGTCAATTTGCAACAACGGAAGCGAAAGAGTCCACTAAACGAGTAACAAACATAACATCTTTTCAGTAAACAAGCACGATCAAAGAACATTAAAATTGATGGGTAGTCAAAGACTCAGAACTATGACTAATTTAGGGTTAGGTAGGGGGAGAAGAACTCGAACCTGAAGCCTGACGGAGGGTTGAGGGGCTTGCCAGGTCGGGACAATCACCTGGGCTGGGAGGAGAAGAGAGGACTCAGAGGAGGGACGAGGGTGTTCGCTGTTGGCCGATCGGTTGGGCTGAGAGGAGTGGGGGCAGTTGGCCAAGGGATGTAGCATGTGGGGAGGAGGAAGTTGGCCGCCCTTTGCCATGATTTCTAGTGTTAGGAACCGTACTAGGTGCCATTGCACATGGGATGGGAGTCGGGACTCGAGGGATTGGGAGTTGGGGTTGGGGGTGGGGCTGGGGTGTGGGACGTTGGGGGCATTTAGGTATAGGTTTTCAAATTTTCAACTTCTGATTGAGAGGAGAGGAGACAAGTTATCAAGTCGGGTTTCAGAGTTGAACATCGCCCAACTCGACCTCGACTCGATAAGCTAACGAGCCATAAAACCCAACTCGAGCTCGAGCTCGTTAGGGTTTCGAGTCATGCTCACAAGATCTTAAAGAGTCAATCCCGAGTTGAACTCATCGAGCTCGAGCTTTCCTAACAGCCCTAAATAGGGCTTCATCTTATGTAATAATACAGTCTGGAGAGACTGATTATTTTGACATCAACATTGGTCTTCATCAAGGTGCAGCTTTGAGTTCATTTCTTTTTTACTTTGATTACTAGCGAGCTGGCAAGTCACATTCAATATGAGATACCATGGTGTATATTATTCGTTGATGATATTGTGTTGATTGATGAGACTAGAGATGGAGTAAATGAGAAGCTTGAGGTCTGGAGACATGCATTGGAGGCTAAAAGATTTCGTATAAGTAGGGCTAAGACTGAATATATAGAGTGTACTTTTTAGGGAAGATATGGCGAAAATTGGTGACAATATCATTCAGAAGAGATATTCTTTAAGATACTTGGGATCTATTTTGCAATTACAATATGATGGGGAAATTGATGGTGATGTTACTGATATAATAAATGCAGGTTGGCTAAACTGGAGAAACGAATCTATTGTTCTCTGTGATAAGAAAATTTCTTTGAAAATCAAAGGAAAGTTTTGCAAAGAAATGATGAGACTTGCTATGCTTTATGGATCTAAATGTTGGCCTGTGAACCATAAATGTGTGCAGAGAATGACATTAGTAGAAATGAAAAGGCCAAGGAGGATGTGTGGACACACTTAAAGATCGGATTCGGAATGATGCAATTAGATGGAAAGTTAGTGTAGTTCCGGTCAAGGATAAATGCAGAAAATCACTTACAGTGGTTTGTCCATTTGCAAAAGAGGTTAGCTAAGGCATCGGTACATGTTTTCGGATGTAGAGCCAGCTAAGAGAGGATGAGGAAGGCCCAAGAAGTATTGGAATAAGACTATACGAAGGGATCTTAGTTTTTTGGATCTAAACCCAAGAATGACCAAAGATAGATCTGAATTGAGATAAAAAATCCATGTAGTTGGCCCTACTTAATATGGAAAAAGTGTTGTTGTCCAAGGGTCTGACTCTAAACATGGCGACAATGACGCCCACTCATGCACAAGCCGCATGTGTATCAATGAATAATTAGAATATTAGATGATGTTGGAAATCTAAAATGGTAGATATATTATTATCATATAATATTATTACAAATAACAATAAATTTCAAGATACTAACATAAAAAGGTGATACAAATATATTTTTATTTAGGGATGTCAATCTGGGTCTACCCATTCGGTACCCGACCCGAACCCGCTCCATTTAAGGACCCAAAACCTGTCCCATTTACTTTTGGACGGGTTTGGATTTTGAGTTGACTACCCATGCGGGTATGGGTATGGGTATGGGTTTGGGATTACCTTGTGGGTACCTGAACCCGAACTTGCCCGAAACCTGAATTATATATATATATATATATATATATATATATATATATATATATATATATATATATATAAGAGTGATCCTATGAGAGCAAAAAGTTGTGAGAGCATGGGAGGAATGATTTTGGACCACATGATTCTATTTTCTCTCTCCTGATCTTCTCTCTCCTGTATGAATCATGTGGTCCAGAATCACCCCTCTCATGCTCTCACAACTTTTTGCTCTCATAGGATCACTCCTCATATGTGTGTGTGTGTGTGTGTGTGTGTGTGTGTGCGTGCGTGTGTGTAGGAGAAACTTCAAATGAGGCGGGTCTCACCATATATATGGTGAGTCCCCTCAATTTAGGCACAAATTTCCGTATAGAATGGAATTTTTGAATCAAGTATAGAATCGCATTTTTATATCGAATTTTGATTTGGCGGCTAATTTCCTCATTTTCTAATATGGCTCCTTCAGTCAGCCTTTTCGTTTCCGCTAGTTGCAAAGTACATCCCAGGATCTCGTCGGGAGGTCATGATTTGGTCATGCGTGTGATATAGGTTCGTAGTGGATGTGGCCAGAAGGTTGGTTTGTCAGCAGACCTTGGCCAATTTCCATATTATATAGCTTTTCCTACGGGGCTAAAAACCGATATTATGATCGAATTGCTGGACCCTTCGGGAAGGCCAAGTAGCAACTAGAGCTGCTTAACGAGAATAAGGCACCTCTCTTTCCCCTTTTATATAGGCATCTTTCCAATATATTTTACAATTTCTTGTTTCATACATATAACAATAAATATTAACACAACATGTATAGTGAAAAAAATATGATAATATTATTATATTAGATGAAAATGTTAATTTAAATTTGTATGCTATATTTTACAAAATTCAATTTTTTACATTGTGCAATCTATACTTTTACAAAACTGTTACAGAGTTTTTACTAAATTCACAATGTCCTCTACAATTTCAGAAAAACCTCCACCCCATTTGAATATATAGGGGACAAATAAGGTGAGGGCTTTTCAGAAATGTATATATATATATATATATGTATGTATATATATATATATATGTGTGTGTGTGTGTGTATATATGTATATATATATGTATGTATATATATATAGAGGGGCGATCCTATGAGATGGGATTTTGGTGAGATGGTGAGATGGGGCATTCTGGACCACTTGTTCCAACCAGGAGAGAGAAAGGTAGGAGAGAGAATACAACAACTTGTGGTCCAGAATGTCCCATCTCTCCATCTCACAAAATCTCATCTCATAGGATCACTCCTATATATATATATATATATATATATATATATATATATATATATATATATATATATATGGGAAAAGGGAGTATGCACCCAGGTGCATGTAATTTTACATGCACCAGGGTCTATATCTTCCATGTTTTTTTACTTTTTTGGAAAATGTCACCATGTATATTCATCTATATATCCCTCCAATATACCATTCGAATTTCGTCAGAAACAAAGACTCCTATACCCTTCATCTAGAATAGGAAATTTTAAATGTTTTAGAATTGCTGCAATCGACCTGTTGTAGATGGAGGACATAGGGGTCTCTGTTTTTGATGAAATTCAAACAGTATATTGGAGGGATATATAGATGAATATACACAGTGAGATTTTCCAAATAGTAAAACAATGGGGGAGATATAAGCCCCGGTGCATGTAAAATTACATGCACCAGGGTGCGTACTCCCCATCCTCTATGTGTGTGTGTGTGTGTTTCATAAATAATATGTATCGATCTACATGTATAAATATCCAACTTAATTTTCTCCTCTCCATCCATTTTTCTTATTTAACTAACTTTAGTATCTTTAATAAATAAAAGCTATCAATATAAAAGAGTTAAACACTTAACATATATAACATTTAATATTCTCTATATATTGCACATTTTTATGAATCCATATTACACGGGTCACTCTATTTCGTCTATATGTGAAAATCTTGTATCCATTTATAAACAACTTAAGATTACCATGTCGAAGATATTAGTACCCATTGGATAGACGGGTATCTGACAGGTATATGGGTACCCGCTTGAAATTACTCGTTTAATAATGGACGGATATGGGTAGTAATATTATAAACAGGTATGGATTTGGAAAAAGTAATACTCCCCCCCCCCCCAAAAAAAGAAAAAAACTCGACCCGCTGACATCCCTATTTGTAGTCGACTTATACTAGAAGCATCTATGGTGACCAGCAAACTAATCAAGGTTTGAAATATATATCACATCGGTTAGTCCGAAAGAGAAATATCGAGGATATATCCTGTATATCCATAGAAATCTCAGAAATAGACAAAAAATGGTCGTTTTGCAAATTAAAATCGCCATATTTCTTAAATATATATAGACACACACACACACACAAATCAAGATTTTAAATTTCGATATCGGATTTCGTATAGATACCATGTCGAAATCAAAATTTTGTCAAAAATTTTCATTCAAATCAAGCAACTTTTGTGAAGGCTCTTATATGAGCATTTCCCTCGAAATTTCTGTCACATGTCGAAATTGAAATTTCAGCGAAATTTCACTGATATTTCACGAAATCTAAAACCATGATACAATTATAAAACTATATACAATATTGAGGTGTATTTGACACATCAATATACATTATATTGCACATATCGTTGTTGTTAATGCCAGCGAGTGTTATTTCATATTAAAAAGGGATTAATGAAATCCAAACAATAACAACTTATTGACATCAAGGAAGTGTACTAGAACATTAACTTTACATCACATTGTATATTATGTATAAACAAAATATCCTCTATATTGGATACCATACAAACAAGCTAATGGGCATAATAACATATATGTATGTAGACATTTCTTGATCATCTCTAAAGTTGTTTCATCTCTATCGTCAAAAGGGAGCAATGTCCCTTATTCGAAACGTTCGGAAAAAATATAAATCATAATGTATTTTTAATATTGGATGTAAATACAAAAGTAAAATGCCAAAGGAATGAAGAAAATAAATAACATTGATATTAACTAATTCGACCATGAAGTGATGATTACTGAAATCTTCCATTTTTGACTAGTACGAGACAAATTACTGTTATCCCGTGAGATATCATGCGATATCCTAGAATTCAGTATACACAAACATATCGAGACATCCCTCCCCCCGCACCACAGGTCCACGACGGCATGCAATATTCCAGTGAAATATCGCGATATTCAAACCATGAGACTAATGACTACTTAATGTATCATAACCTTGATTAAGGTTGACTGTAGACTGTACAGTTATTTCCTTTATCCACAAAGCTGGTACACAGAATACAAAAACATGTATCAAGAAGCATGGAGTAGTGTCATGAGTTAACGGGCTACATTAGTTGATTCTGTCATTTATACAAGACTTTTTTTGACATTACTCTGTCATAGTATATAGAACATAACATATCACTTAATCAATTAATTAGATCTTAAAAATGTTCCTCAAATAATATTTTAATAGTTGAAAACAGTTGGGACCTCATGGTTTTCTATGTAAGACGTAAGAATGCATTGTGCCATGATTAGTAGGAAAATTTGGAGATTTTTTAAAATTATGATTTAAGATACGTTTTGATGAAGCGTAACGACATCTCTTTATATATATATGGCGTGCCATGTAAATGGGTAAGCAGCTTTTGGGAAGAGATCAGTCTTACCTTTAGAAATATATGTATCTCTTGAGTGGTCATTCTAGAAAATTCAATAAATACAAAATGAAGAAAAATAAAAAAGAAATAAAAAAAGGTTGAATTAAAAAAAGTCAAAACATGAAAGTTGTAGATCTCAATGAGATCTACAAGTTTCATGTTGAACAAAAAGTCAAAAGAGGTCATTTATACAAAAGTGATTTTTTGGGAGTATTTTTTATGAGATAAAAACATTGATTGAGATTTTTTGAATTTTTATTTCTTTTATAGGTAAAGATAAAAATAGACAATATTTATCTTATTTTTGTGGGTTTTTAATAAAATATAAAATTAAAAAATATTAGTAATTAAATATAATAAATAGGGTCAGAAAATAGGTTAATTACACAGATAGGCTCATTCTTAAAGATGCAGAATTAACAAAGATTTCTCCACAGTTATTATTAATCGGGGATAAAAATAACGAATAATGATGATCCAGAAGTGATTCATCAAGTTTATATGTGTAATTATGTGAAATGCTAAGTGTACATGAGCAATTATGTGAAATGCTAAGTGAATATGTGCAATTATATTAGTATAACGGACATATGTGCAAGTATGGTTAACCTTAAGGGCATATATGGAACGTATGGTATGCAATGCATGAATACAAAAAGGATACTCTTTTCTATGCATAATTAAGTTCATTAAGGATCTATAGGATGATATTGTATGCGACAAGTCAAATCTTTTATATACTATGGTAAGGGTGAAAACTATAAATTGATTATGTGGCATATGTGTAAATAAAGTGAATGTGTGAGTGTATGCGTGAAATATGGCATGTTGTATAATATGAATACCATTATGTATGATGATAATTGTAAGTAAGTTATATTATGATTGCAAATTACATTTCCATATTGAGTTAAGTATATTGCGAATATTACTAATGATATGTATATGGATATGACACCTTTATGCATATGATATTTGGTATTTTTATTAGGTACTCACATGATACATTCACATGAGAATGGATACATACCTCTATTTTGATAGCCACAAGTGGTATGTACAAAGCCTCAGTGTGTCATTTTGGCCACAAGGTTCCGTTGCTGCCCCTCTTATTTAAGAAGAAGATCTTCTGCTGTAATGGCATTTACAACATATGAGTTGTAATTCTAATTTTTTTTACCTTTCAATTTCTGAAATCCATCCTTATGGATTGTATCTTTGACTAATGTTCCACATATCCTTCAATTTTCATTCAAATGCAAAGGCATTTGTTATTTTATTTTAATGATCGAAAGCTCAATTCTTTTTTAAATGGGATTTAAGTTGCATAAATGTTGATCGGACCTTTGACCATTAAGATAAAATAATAAATAGCCTCGAATTTGAGTGAAATTTGGAGGATATGTGGAACACTAATGGAAGATGTAATAGTTTTAGAAATAAAACTCACAAAAAAAGAAAAAAATTAGAATTACAATACCTCTGTTGTAAATGCCATTACAGTAGAGGATAATCTTCCCTCTTATTTATTCCTTCGAAGCTTCAACAAGTACATCCCGACTCCTTGGTCGTTAGCTCCACCCGGTAGCTTTCTCCTCTTATCCCTTTTGTGCATAACATCAAAGCAGTCTCGTCGACCATGACTCGATCCTTGGCTTCACACACCACCTACGATGGCGAGTAAGACAAGGCCAACGGTTAGCACTACCAAAGGTTTTGGTTGCTCACTATATATTTTCTTTTGTTTTTCATTAAGGGTTAAGCACGGATCCCCGTGGTACTATAGAGGCCTGCTATAAAGAAGAGCACGGTTTGAGTAGTTGGACATGCGAGCCCACGGTGAGCCATTATGTAATAAATGTTATTGCAAATATAATTCCCTGATTTGAAATGAAGAATAACTAATTTGCAGAATAGGTCCCATAGTACAATTAGAGTTATGTACCATGGCCATCTTGATGATCATACATCTGTTGATTCAGCTAGTGAATCATAGAGACTGGTGCTTGGATGAATATCTAAAGAGTTAGATTGAGGACTCATCAAGCACCATCAAATGATTGTTAGGAGATGATCTCCAGCCTGAGTAGGAGATGGCAATCGTTTCTCATTTAGGTTGATATCTAACCGACCTCTTGATGCAGGTTCTCTGCATAGGAATAGAGATTCGGAGGTGTTAGATAAGTTATGTCAAAGAATTGACTTAACGAGATCAAGATAATCAAAGTCCTATATCGTATGCTATTACGATACAAGCATGCATCCTCTGACCGGAGACATATGTGTTACTATATGTTTGAATATGTACATTTGACAGACCAATAGGTTGATAACCTAACCAAGGTCTATACACCGACGTGATGTTGTGCATATAAGGGCATATGAGTTATACGATCTCTCAAAGGGATCATAGAGGTTCATTTACTGAACCGGAAGGCATGAGCTCACTAATGAGATATTGGGAAGAATCAAATTCCGTGCACAGTCATCATGCTTTGGAAGCTTGACTGAATTTGTAGTTTGATATATACTTTTGGAAAGTATATGATGAAGACCTAGGTATGATATATGCTTTTGGAAAGTATATGATCGATACCGACTCCCAATGATCAAATGAGGAACTTACTGATAAAACCCTGAAGTAGACAGCATGAAGTTGATCTAATACTTCAGGTTTATTCTGAGTCTCCAGTATGTAGGATGTATAAGTATTGGGAGTACCTGAGGGTGATGTGATCATAAACGATTGTATAACCATGACGCTTCCATTCCTAGGGAGTGATGAAATGGGTATGGATTTTAGTGTCTCCTCTCAGTAGAGAAGTAATCTGATCTTGGTCCAAATGTTGGACATTGATCTGAATGTGATTTAGATGCAATGAGAAGATTAGATTTGTGGTCTTGATTTAATCAAGCATCTATGAGAGGCCCACGATCTGGATTTGAGATATGATCTCAATATCCTAGTCACTATACGTGGAACAATACAATGGCCCTGTCCTTATCTCCAAGTATTCCCGGAGAAAGCGCATTATCCTTGAAAGGGTTCAGGATAATTTCATTGTTGATATGTGTATCCGAGCATTGAGAAAATTGATAATTAAATGTGATTTAATTATCATGAATAATATGAATTCGATTCATATTATAAGGAGAGTTATCAAAGATAATTAAATGTGATTTAATTATCAAAGATGTGAATAAGATGAATGTGATTCATGTTATTTGAGAACAAGAGAATAGATATCCAAGATGGTTAAATGTGATTTAATTATCATGTATATGAATAATGTGGATAGAAATATCCATATTAGTCATATATATTATAAATGTGATTTATAATACATAAGAGAGAGATATTTGTAATTTACATTTGTTAAATGTTAATGTGAATTGGATTCACATTGAACATTGAATTGAAAATGTAATTTACATTTTATTTTGGGTTGTGAATATGATTCACAAATTTTTCAATGGCAAGATTGCAATGTCTACAAAATAGCTGTGAATTATTTTTGTAGAATAATTTGCAACAAAAGTTGTTGCATAATCTTGGATATTACAATATAGAGATGCGGGCACCTTCCATATATATGGAGTGGACGACCACCACTCCTATTAGGAATGTGTGGCCACCCCCTCCTTCCAACATGGAAGGAGGCACTCTCTCTCCTATGATCTCCAAGAGATCTTGATTTAATTTGGTGATTAAATTATATTGATTTATCAATATATATTTAATCTAAATTAAATTAATTGTTGTTGGTTTTTACCAATGTAAATCTTAGCCATTAAAAGAAACACAATAAATGAGAACCATTGAATTTGTGTTGTCCATGGATTGAGATACATGGATCCCAAAATATTATAAAAGGAGAGGCACCTCTTTGATCTTCTTTACACACAATGAGAATATAAGTCTCTCTCTCTCTTTCTCTCTCTACACGCCTACTCTCTCTTCCCCTCACGTGGCTGTCCACCATGGATGGTAGAGAGGTTCTCCATCACCGAAGCATTGTCGTTATGCTGCCCGATGGTTTGCTCGTGGATCTCCGTCTACTTCGGCGTGCCTTTATCGTGAAGAAGACGTCGTATCTCGTTTGTCGAGATCAGGAGATCCGTCGCTTGGATCATCAACATGGATTGCGAGAAGCACGTGTTTCATCAACACGCTCGCAAGCATCTCCTCCGTCGGATCAGACTTGAGACAGGAGGTCTCTTTGTTTAGAGAGTCAATCGCAACCACACTTTAAGAGTTAACCTTAATACTTGTTTGTGGTTTAGATGAAACGATCCGAGAAGTGCTCTTGGATCATGTGGTTTCGTCACATGAAAAATTTTTAATTTCCGCTGCATCGAGCAACTAGTGCGACTAGTCGCTCCTGATCTCATACGATGCGATCCTTACGCTTTCGTGATGCGCTTAAGTATATCCCCACATCCTTCAAGGGGTATCAAATCTTGGTTGAAGGTTTTGGATACGATCCAGGAACCAAGGACGACTTGGTTTCATTAGGGTTTGCGAAAGTTTTTCCCACATTTCATTTTCGCATCTTTGTTTTCAGATTATTTTAGACACTTTAAATTGGTTAAACACTAAAATAATAATTTTTTTTGTTTCCCATTAAATAAGAAAACTGTAGGATCTTAGTTTACGTAATTTGGATTCCATATGCTCGAGATATGATCATTTTAGTGAACATGTATCCACTGTTTCGGGGATTGCGGATCATGACATAATTAAGAAGTTAATTGCGGATTCAAAATGCCTTGAAATGCCTATAAATCATTTAGGTTCTGTTGTAAATCAAATTAGCAAACTTTAGGAACGTACTTTGCTTGATTTGGATTTAAATTGATCGAGATATAATATTTTTACTAAGTTAGGGTCACTATTGGAAATACTTTCCTAATCAAGAACCTAGTGATTGTCATTTAATCAATTAGTAAAATTAAATTGTTTAATTTCTTGGAATAATTATTCATAAATATTTGTGAAATATTT
This sequence comes from Ottelia alismoides, assembly GCA_037367405.1. Taxonomy (NCBI): domain Eukaryota; kingdom Viridiplantae; phylum Streptophyta; class Magnoliopsida; order Alismatales; family Hydrocharitaceae; genus Ottelia; species Ottelia alismoides. Next base: position 77,305 of record JAZKJV010008174.1, on the reverse strand, counting down.
GAAGATAATTATTTCCTTAAATGATATTGCTTTAAACAATATTTGATTAGATGTGATCTAGATCACTAATTGGTTACATGATCTCAAACATGTTGCTTGAATAGGATTTGAGATTTGTTTAGCAAATCTCATTATAATGTTAATTAAAATTGTTTTTATTATTATTATATGGTATAATTTCGGTTGAAGAACCGATGATCATCTCAAGTACAAAGTGATCTATTTTGTATTATCCTTTCCCGAGGTGGATATAGTGTCTAGTCGGGGAGCGTTGGGGTAGCAGGTTGCACCGTGTGCAGTCTGTCCCACTCCCGTCGGTAATGGCCATGACAGCGGGTAGGTTTAGTATAATGCTTAAGAAATCATGATGTATTTCTAATTATTAAAATTCAAAATAATATGTATTTGAGATAATACCACAATTCAAGTAACAATAAAGATTGTTTGTTGGATATTGATTGGATCATTGATTTAATATAATTAGATTAATTGGAATCCAATTAAAATTAAGATACTCTATTATAAATAGATGTGTTAATTCCCTATGAATTAATCATAATGAATATGATTCATAATGATTAATTAAATTTGAATATAATATGGAGGATCACATAAGTGACATCTATGGTCTCCCGTCAAGACGAAGGGTTCCGTCACCATAGATTGTATGTTGGATACACCTGTCCGAAGTGACAGGTCCTGCATACAAGCCATTTGGATCGAGCTCTTCTCTTCTCGAAAGAGTAAGGGCGTATGCGTAATGACCCCAATATCGGGTCCTCTTATTATTGGGGCGATATTGGATTGCGCATAGCGAGTTGTATTCCTGTTGAAGGTTGGTTCAATTAATGACGGGTCAACATCATCTTAGTGGTGGTGGGCCCGGGTGTTAAAGACCGAATTGGGAAATGCAAGTTGGACTTGCAAGGTGGAATGTGTTCACGTTTCTTTTTATCACAGTCACATGTTCTCATATTATTGGGATGTGATAAAGATAAGGAAGGAGATCCTAGATCTTGCTGAGATATAATGGTCAGTATATCCCTTACATTGAACGTGATTAAGGGAATGAACTTTCAGTGTTGACAAGGCAAGACAACTTTGATATAAAAATTCCTAAATCAAAGTAAAATATGTATATATATAAAGAGAATAATGGAGCTGCCTCTTGCGGGCAGCCAAGAATGGCTGCCCCCGCGCCGTTTCGGCGTGTTTTTTATTTTTTTTGAAAAATCTCGCCGTGTAAATTCATCCCTATATCCCTCCTATATGTCATTCGAATTTCGTCAGAAACAGAGGCTCCTACGGCCTCCATCGAGATGGTGTCGATTTAAAAAATCCTGTTACCGTTAAAAAATGTATGTCTCGATGGAGGCCGTAGGAGCCTCTGTTTCTGACGAAATTCGAATGACATATAGGAGGGATATAGGGATGAATATACATGGCGATATTTTTCAAAAAAAAATAAAAAACGCGCCGAAACGGCGCGGGGGCAGCCATCTTGGCTGCCCGCAAGGGGCAGCCCCATTAATCTCATATATAAATATATACACTTATGTAAATTTCTTATTTCAGATAATCCTTCATTAAACCCACTCAATGTTATAATCAATAATAACCAGTAAAATATCATGGATTGGACTCACGATCGAGATATTGTACTTGCAATTGGACACATAATGTATGTGGTTGCAATTTACAAGTTTCCTCACAATAATGAGGAATGACAAATATTAAATAGATAATAGGACAACAACCTAGGGTTTGTATGTTTCTATAGTCTTGATCTCTCATCAAATGTACTCTGGAAGTGACATGTCGATGATAATCGCAATTGTCAATTAACCCTTATAAAATCTAAGAAGATGTTCTAGCATACATATGTGCCCTTGACTTTTAATCATGAATGATGTGGTTCTCTGCATCATGCAGAATGGTGGCTCTATAAGAGATGATGTATTCAAATTGTTTGAGTACCTACCTGAACCAATGTTTTAAGAGTTTAGATGGATGTAGATGCGATGGGTGTCATCATTCTACGGTCTATACTTGGTCATTCATGATGCTTCATATTATTCATATTGTATGAAATGATTGAAGCACATGTATAAACATTGAAATACTCTTATATTGATTTTTTTTGATTTTGACATAAGAGATCCTCTGTCTTGAGCAATGGTTTCTTATAAATAAAGGGAGCGCAGTGGAAGCATGGGTTGGACCCAAGTGAGAAGTATAGTCAAAGAGTTGGTTGTACTTCTGTGACTTCCATATGACATCCAAAGAGTTGGATGAATGTCAATACTGCGATAAGTTGATGTATTGATAATATGACTATCAAATCTATCTAGAATACTTAGAGAAGGAATCAGATAATACATCGAAATAATCTACATATAATCGTTGAAATTGACCTACTTATTTGACAAGATAAAGTCTAATAATTGTATCTCAATCTTTTGATGACACTTGCTGGTTGCATATATATTAGAAGATTAGAAATTTGATCTCAAAGGTTTAATAGTCATCCACATGGATATTGATGCAATTGTTGCAACAATCTCTATTGGATTGAAAGGCTTCATAATTTCAGTGGGAGAGCCCTTAGTCTTAGAGAATGTCTCTATGACCTATATATTAGAATACACTCATTATTTATTTCTAAATGTTGGAAATAAACATGAACTATGTAATAAATCTATCATAAAGAGTTATGATGGAGATATTTCAGATAGTAATCCAAAATCTAGTGGACTCCACTAAATTAGAAAATTAATGAATGGTTCATTAACATTTCTAAATATTGAAATTAAACTTTAAGATCAATAGGAGGATGAAGATCATTTGACAATGATCTAGCATCAAGCCTTGGACATTTGTCTATTGATTTGATCAATAGACTAGTAAGAGATGAAACTTTAGAATGTCTAAAATTTCAAAACTTACATACTTATGAATATTGTAGTCAAAGTAAAATGTCCAATACACCCTTCTTTGGGAACGATGTAAGATGTCAAGGTATTCATGATCTCATACATATTGATGTATGCGGATCATCTATATCATAGTAAACATTATATATATGTGATATCTATTGATGATTATGTATGATATGAGATTTCTTCTCTTCACCTAAAGAAACCTTTGAAATGTTCAAATATTTCATTATTTTTGTTTACAACCAAAGTTTGAAGGAAGATAAAATGAATTTGATCTAATCTAGGTAGCATGTACTTGTTAGATGAATTCAAAGGATACCTTATGGAGATATGAATATCATTTCTATCTCAATCCTCCTAATACACCTTAACTCAATAGAGTTATAGGGAGATATAATTGGATCATGTGTGACACGATCTTATCAATGATGAATGTTAGCCTAATTATCCTTTAGTTTCCAGGTATATATGTGTAGTAGAGGCTACAATGTATATCCTTAATAAGGTTCCATGCATGCTGGAATCTAGCACTTGAGAGTCGTGCTTCATTAGGAAAATAAAGGATGGTATTGGATACCTACTTTATGACCTTGAGATTCTTAAAATATCTCATCTTTGAGAATGTGATTCTTAGAAGTTGAGACTCTTGAGAATCAAGATGAAAATGAAGTGTAGGAACTCATTTTATATTGAGAAGATAGTGAGGCTCCTGAAATTGGAAATTAAAAGGACAATTAAAGATGAAACACTAATACCTCTTCAAATGATTTTGAGGATGGATTCCATGTGTCAGACAAATCTGACAATGATCAAACTTCATGTGATGAAGCTTCTGAAGATCATAGCATGTATATATGGATGTTAGCAATAATGATTAATTAAATTTGAATATGATAAGGAGGATCACATAAGTGACATCCATGGTCTCCCACCAAGGCGAAGGGTTCCGTTGCCATAGATTGTATGTCGGAGACGCATGTCCGAAGTGATAGCTTCTGCATACAAGCCATTTGGATCGGATTTTTCGCTTCTCGAAAGAGTAAGGACGTATGCGTAGTGACCCCAATATGGGGTCCTCATATTATTGGGGCGATATTGGATTGCACAAAGCGAGTTGTATTCCTGTTGACGGTTGGTTCAATTAATGATGAGTCAACATCACCTTAGGGGTGGTGGGCCCGGGTGTTAAAGTCTGAATTGGGAAATGCAAGTTGGACTTGCAAGGCGGAATGTGTTCACGTTTCTTTTTATTGGAGTCACAGGTTCTCATATTATTGGGATGTGATAAAGATAAGGAAGTAGATCCTAGATCTTGCTGAGATATAATAGTAAGTATATCTCTTACATTGAAAGTGATTAAGGGAATGAACTTTCATTGTTGTCAAGGCAAGACAACTTTGATATAAAAATTCCTAAATCAAAGTAAAATATGTATATATATAAATACATACACTTATGCAAATTTCTTATTTCAGATAATCCTTCATTAAACCCACTCAATGTTATACTCAATAATAACCAGTAAAATATCATGGATTGGACTCAAGATCCAGATATTGTACTTGCAATTGGACACATATTGTATGTGGTTGTAATTTACAAGTTTCCTCACAATAATGAGGAATGACAATTAAAAAGATAATAGGACTACAACCCTAGGGTTTGTATGTTTCCATAATCTTGATCTTTCATCGAATGTACTCTGGAAGTGACATGTCGATGATAATCGCAATTGTCAATTAATCCTTATAAAATCTAAGAAGATGTTCTGGCATACATATGTGCTCTTGACATTTAATCATGAATGACGTGGTTCTCTGCATCATGCAGAATGGTGGCTCTATCAGAGATGATGTATTCAAATTGTTTAAGTACCTACCTGAACCAATGTTTTAAGAGTTTAGATGGATGTAGATGCGATGAGTGTCATCATTCTACTGTCTATACTCTGGTCATTCATGATGCTTCATATTAATCATATTGTATGAAATGAATGAAGCACATGTATAAATGTTGAAATACTCTTATATTGAATTTTTTTTTGATTTTGACATAAGAAGTCCTCTGTCTTGAGCAATGGTTGCTTATAGATAAAGGGAGCGCAGTGGAAGCATGGGTTGGACCCAAGTGAGAAGTATAGTCAAAGAGTTGGTTGTACTTCTGTGACTTCCATATGACATCCAAAGAGTTGGATGAATGCCAATACTGCAATAAGTTGATGTATTGATAGTATGACTATCAAATCTATCTAGAATCCTTAGAGAAGGAATCACATAGTACATCGGAATAATCTACATATAATCGTTGAAATTGACCTACTTATTTGACAAGATAAAGTCTAATAATTGTATCTCAATCTTCTAATGACACTTGCAGGTTGCATATGTATTAGAAGATTAAAAATTTGATCTTAAAGGTTTAATAGTCATCCACATGGATACTGATGCAATTGTTGCAACAATCTGTATTGGATTGAAAGGCTTCATAATTTCAGTGGGAGAGACGTTAGTCTTAGAGAATGTCTCTATGACCTAGATATTAGAATACACTCATTGTTTATTTCTAAATGTTGGAAATAAATATGAATTATGTAATAAATCTATCATAAAGAGTTATGATGGAGATATTTCAGATAGTAATCCAAAATCTAGTGGACTCCACTAAATTAGAAATATATTGAATGGTTCACCAACTTTTCTAAATACTGAAATTAAACTTTAAGATCAATAGGAGGATGAAGATCATTTGACAACAATCTAGCATCAAGCCTTGGACGTTTGTCCATTGATTTGATCAATAGACTAGTAAGAGATGAAACTTTAGAATGTCTAAAATTTCAAAACTTACATACTTATGAATATTGTAGTCAAAGTAAAATGTCCAATACACCCTTCTTTGGGAATGGTGTAAGATGTCAAGGTATTCAGGATCTCATACATATTAATGTATGTGAATCATCTATATCATAGTAAACATTATGGATATGTAATATCTATTGATGATTATGTATGATATGAGATTTCTTCTCTTCACCTAAAGAAACTTTTGAAATGTTCAAAGATTTCATTATTTTGGTTTGCCAAAGTTTGAAGGAAGATAAAATGAATTTGATCTAATCTAGGTAGCTTGTACCTGTTAGATAAAATTCAAAGAATACCTTATGGAGATATGAATATCATTTCTATCTCAATTCTCCTAACACACCTAAACTCAATGGAGCTGTAGGGAGATACAATTGGATCATGTGTGACATGATCTTATCAATGATGAATTTTAGCATAATTATCCCTTAGTTTCCAGGTATATATGTATAGTAGAGACTACGATGTATATCCTTAATAAGGTTCCATGCATGTTGGAATCTAGCACTTGAGAGTGGTGCTTAATTAGAAAAATAAAGGATGGTATAGGATACCTACTTTATGACCTTGAGATTCTTAAAATATCTCATCTTTGAGAATGTGATTCTTAGAAGTTGAGACTCTTGAGAATCAAGATGAAAATGAAGTGTAGGAACTCATTTAATATTGAGAAGATAATGAGGATCCTGAAACCGGAAACTAAAAGGACAATTAAAGATGAAACACTAATACCTCTTCAAATGAGTTTGAGGATGGATTCCATGTGTCAGACAAATCTGACAATGATCGAACTCCATGTGATGAAGCTTCTGAAGATCATAGCATGTATAGATGGATGTTAGCAATAAAAGTCTAATGTAGACTTCATATACAAGTGTTGTATATGCACCATCGAGGATCCACCTATAAGAGTAAGACCCATTAAGGTGTAAATGGATCTTCAGGAGAAGAGGGAACCTGATGAGAAGGTAGAGACCTTCAAAGCACAGTTCGTATCCATGAGCTACACACCAGAATGGAAGACATTGCTTGCGATGAGACTTTCTTTCTAGTAACCATGCTTAAAATCATCAGAATATTTCTAACCTTAGCTACACAATTGACTATTGCTGAAGGATATGGAATTATCCTCAAGCGCATCACGGAAGCGTGATCGTCGTATCGGATACGACGAAGAACGACTAGTCGTACTAGTTGTTCGGTGCAGCGGAATTTAAAAAAATTTTATTCGATGAAACCACATGATCCGAGAACCATTCTCAGATCGTTTCATCTATAACCACAACAAGTATAATGCAATACCTCTTGAAGCGTGGTTGATCAAGTCTCTAAGGAAAGAGACCTCCTGTCTCAAGTCCGATCGTCGGCGAGACCGCTTGCGAGCGCGGGGATGAACCGCGTTGTCCTCGCAATCCAAGAAGATGATCCAAGCATGGTTGCTCCTGATCTCGTCGCACGAGATCAAACGTCTCCTTCGTGAGAGGAACTCTCCAAGAAGACGGAGAACCGAAGAAACGTCGAAGCGGCGGCGCGGTGGCGAAGGCGACGACGGTTCTCTCCTCTAGGGTTTGGTGGAGGGCCACCAATTAGAGGGAGAGAGGGCTGACGTGTGTAGAGAAGAAAGAGAGAGAGAGAGCTCCAATATTGCTAGTTCTTAGAGAGCATAGTATGCCTCTCTATTTATAGGGTTTTGGGATCCATGGATCTCAATCCATGGGACACATAAAATCAATGGGTGAGATTGATTTGTGTCAATCCAATGGCCAAGATTGTTGTTGTCAAAAGCAACAAATTTAGGTTAAAATATATTTGAAAAAATCAAATATAATTTAGTCCTAAATAAACCCAACAAATAAGGAGAGAATGTGCATGGAGATTTCATCTCCATGCACCTTCCATGTTGGACGGCCACCCATTCCATATAGGAATGGTGTGCCGCCCACTATGGGAGTCCAAGGAGGCAATCTCATGGATTCCCATGAGATTGCATATCTCCTTGATTTTTCTCTCTTATTTATTTGCAACAAATTTGTTGGATTTTATTCTTCAAAAATAATTCACAATTATATTTGAGAATATTGCATTCTTGCCATGGAAAAAATTGTGAATCATATTCACAACCCAAAACAACATATAATTCATATTGTTAGTTAATTACACAATGTGTATCCAATACACATAATAATTAATCAACACATATAAATTATAATTAGCTCTCTCTAATACATTATAAATCACATTTATAATATATTATGAATAATTGGATATTTCTATCCACATTATTCTTATCCACATTAATTAAATCACATTTAATTAAATTGGATAATTTCTTCACACATAAAGATGATTAAATCACATTTAATCATTATTTCTTCATTGCTTAGATCTTATGGAATTATTCTTGAACCCTTCAAGAATAATGCAATCTCTCCGCAGATACTTGGAGATAAGGACAGGGCGATTGTATTGTTCCACGTATAGTGACATGGATATTGAGATCATATCTCAAATCCAGATCGCGGGCCTCCCATAGATGCTTGATTAAATCAAGACCGTAAATCTAATCTTCTCATTGTATCTGAATCACATTCAGATCAATGTCCAACACTTGGACCAAGATCAGATCACTTCTCTACTGAGAGGAGTCACTAAAATCCATACCCGTTTCATCACTCCCTAGGAATGGAAGCGTCATGGTTATACAATCGTTTATGATCAAATCACCCTCAGGTATTCCCAATACCTGTACATCCTGCATACTGGAAGACTTAGACTAAACCCGAAGTATCGGATCAACTTTATACTGTCTACTTCATGGTTTTATCAGTAAGTTTCTCATTCGATCATTGGGAGTTGGTATCGATCATACACTTTCCAAAAGTGTACATCATACCTAGGTCTTGATCATATACTAAAAGTATATATCAAACCTACAAATTCAGTCAAGCTTCCAAAGGGAGACGACCATGCGCATGGAATTTGATTCTTCCCAATATCTCATGAGTGAGCTCATGTCTTCCGGTTCAGTAACTGAACCTGTATGATCCCTTTGAGAGATCGTATTACTCATATGCCCTTATATGCACACCAGCGCGCCGGTGTATAGACCTTGATTAGGTCATCAACCTATTGGTCTGCCAAATGTACATACTTGGACATATAGCAACACATCTGTCTCCGGTCAGAGGATGCGTGCCTATATCATGACAGCATATGATATAGGACTTTGGTTATCTCGATCTCGTTAAGTCAACTCTTTGACCTAACTAATCTGACACCTCCGAATCTCTATTCCTATGCAGAGGACCTGCATCAAGAGGTCGGTCAGATATCAGCCTTCAGAGATAAGGATTGCCATCTCCTACTCAGGCTGGAGATCATCTCTTAACAATCATTTGACGGTGCTTGATGAGTCCTCAATCTAACTCTTTAGATATTCATCCAAGCACCAGCCTCTATGATTCAATAGTTGAATCAACAGCTGTATGATTATTAAGATGGCCATGGTACATAACCCTAATTGTACTAAGGGACCTATTATACAAATTATTCATTCTTCATTTCAGATCAGGGAATGATATGTGCAATAACATTTATTGCATAATGGCTCGCCGTGGGCTCGCATTTCCAACAATCTCCCACTAGCCCAAAGAGCCATTAATGGGCTAATCATTTAAACCCGCACTCATGTGACAATCATAGACTATTTGGAAAATAGCTAGGTAAGCTGATCAGTCACTCTGTTCCCGCGAGACTACGCCAAGTCCTTTTACGGTACATGCATATCCCCAGTAACAGTGCTCGCATCCAATGCGAATGTTGCATCTTATGCAACCAATACTCAATCTAGTTAGTTACAGTGTCTTTGACACTACAGCTTAACAATTATCATAACCAGTATTTCCATAATCCTTATCAGAATATCCTTATTCCTGGAGATCACTATCTCTTAAGGTATCCACAGTTAAGACCTTTTAGATCTCTATCTATAAAGTCTTAAGTTTTTGAAGATAAGACTTTGAGATCACTATCTCAAAAATCTTGTCATCTATGAAGATTTTGTCATTACTGCAACCAAGTGTTTTATTTCCATAGTAGGATTAGCAACAGTTTACTACTCCTACTGCATGGCAGCCATCTGGCTTTTGTGCACATCTAGCACACACTTGGCTTCTCAGAACTGATGCCCAAAGGCAAATAGTTCTAGCATTCACTTCCTCAACTCTTTGAGGTGCTATCCCTTTAGATAGGTTAGTACCATATCTTAAGGGATGGAAGCCATTACTGGAATTTTCCATAAAATGGAATATGTCCAAGATGTACTATAAATGTCACAGTCCCATTATCCTCTTCTCTTTGCTTCTGAACAACTTCAGAACTAAGATCTGAGAGGCATCTTTGAAATCTTATTTCAAGTTATGGAACAACCAGATTATAAAACACTAATTATTATCCTTATATCATTTTCAAATGATTAGGATATCATCTACATTTAGCACGATGAACACAAAAGCACTCCCACTAAGCTTCATATGGTTCATCAAGATTCTATCTGAAATCATAACATTTATAATTTCATCAAATCTTATGATCCAACTTTAAGAAGCTTATCTGAGTCCATAGATGGATTCCTTAGCTTGCACACCTTGCTTTCCTTAACCATGAAGCCCTGGGGCTACTTCATGTGAATATCCTCAAAGAGGTATTCGTAGAGGAATGCAATATTGACTTACATCTTGAAGATGCAATAGTCAAGTTGTGTAGCTAAGGTTAGCAATATTCTGACGGTTTTAAGCATGGTCACCGAAGAGCAAGTCTCATTGCAAGCAATGTCTTCTCTTCCAGTGTGTAGCTTATGGCTACGAACCGTGCTTTGAAGATCTCTACCTTCTCATCAGGTTTCCTGTCTCTTGAAGATCCATTTACACCTTTACAGGTCTTACCCATATAGGTGGATCCTCGAGGGTCCATATACAACACTTGTATATGAAGTCTACATTAGACTTTTATTGCTATCCATCTATCCATGCTATGATCTTCAGAAACTTCATCACATGAAGTTCGATCATTGTCAGATTTCTCTAACACATGGAATCCATCCTCAAACTCATTTGAAGAGGTATTAATGTTTCATCTTTAATTGTCCTTTTAGTTTCCAATTTCAGGAGTCTCATTATAAATGAGTTCCTACACTTCATTTTCATCTTGATTCTCAAGAGTCTCAACCTCTAAGAATCACATTCTCGGAGATGAGATATTTTAAGAATCTCAAGGTCATAAAGTAGGTAACCAATACCATCCTTTATTTTCCTAATGAAGCAACACTCTCAAGTGCTAGATTCCAACATACATGGAACCTTATTAAGGATATACATTGTAGTCTCTACTACACATATATACCTGGAATCTAAGGGATAATTATGCTAAAATTCAACATTGATAAGATCATGTCACACATGATCCAATTGTATCTACCTATAACTCTTTTGAGTTAAGGTGTGTTAGGAGGATTGAGATAGAAATGATATTCATATCTCCATAAGGTATTCTTCGAATTTATCTAGTAGGTACTTGCTACCTAGATTAGATCAAATTCATTTTATCTTCCTTCAAACTTTGGTTCTAAACCAAGATTAATGAAATCTTTGAACATTTCAAAGGTTTCTTAGATGAAGTGAAGAAATCTCATATCATACATAATCATCAATAGATATCACATATCCACAATGTTTACTATGATATAGATGATCCGCATACATCAATATGTATGAGATCCTGAATACCTTGGCATCTTACACCATTCCCGAAGAAGGGTGTATTGGACATTTTTACTTTGAATACAATATTCATAAGTATGTAACTTTTGAAATTTTAGACATTCTAAAGTTTCATCTCTTACTAGTCTATTGATCAAATCAATAGACAAATGTCCAAGGCTCGATGCTAGATCATTGTCAAATGATCTTCATCCTCCCATTGATCTTTTTAATTTCAGTATTTAGAAATGTTAATGAACCATTCATTAATTTTCTAATTTAGTGGAGTCCACTAGATTTTAGACTACTATCTGAAATATTTCCATCATAACTCTTTATGATAGTTCTATCTCAGAATTCATGTTTATTTCCAACATTTAGAAACAAACAATGAGTGTATTCTTATATCTAGGTCATAGAGACATTCTCTACGACTAAGGGCTCTCCCACTGAAATTAACAAGTCTATTAATCCAACAGAGATTGTTGCAACAGTTGCATCAATACTCACGTGGATAACTATAAACCTTTAAGATCAAATTTTCCAGTCTTCTAAAACAAATGCAACCCATTGCAAATGTCATCAGAAGATTGAGATACAATTATTTGACTTTATCTTATTCAATAAGTAAGTCAATATCAATGATTTACGTAGATTACTCTGATGCTCCATCCGAGTCCTTTTCTAAGGATTCTAAACAGACTTGATAGTCATACTATCAACACATCAACTTATTGCAGTATTGGCATTCATCCAACTCTTTGGATGTCATATGGAAGTCATAGAAGTTCAGTCAACTCTTTGACTTTCCTTCTTTCTTGGGTCCAACCCATGCTTCCACTGCGCTCCCTTTATCTATAAGCAATCATTGCTCAAGACAGAGGATCTCTTATTTTAAATTCAAAAGAATTCAAAGTAAGAGTTGTTTAACATTTATACATGCTTCATTAAATTCATACAATATGAATATTATGAAGCTTCATGGATAACTAGAGTATAAACAGTAGAATGATGACACTCATCATCTACATCCATTTAAACTCTTAAAAACAAAGGTTCAGGTAGGTACTCAAACAATTTGAATACATCATCTCTTTACAGAGCCACCATTCTGCATGATGCAGTGAACCATGTCATTCATGATAAATGTCAAGAGCACATATGTATGCCATAATATCTTCTTAGATTTTATAAGGATTATATGACAATTATGATCATCATCAACATGTCACTTCCAAAGTACATTTGATGATACCAAGACTATAGAGATATACAAACCCTAGGGTTGTAGTCCTATCATCTATTTAATTGTCATTCCTCAATATTATGAGGAAACTTGCACATTGCAACCACATACATTATGTGTCCAATTGCAAGTACAATATCTGGATCATGAGTCCAATCCATGATATTTTACTGGTTATTATTGAGTATATCATTGAGTGGGTTTTAATGAAGGATTATCTGAAATAAGAAATTTGCATAAATATATAAATTTATATTTTACTTTGATTTAGGAATTTTTATATCAAAGTTGTCTTGCCATGTCAACATTGAAAGTTCATTCCCTTAATCACTTTCAATGTAAGAGATATACTTACCATTATATCTCAAGCAAGATCTGGGATCTCCTTCCTTATCTTTGTTGCATCCCAATAATATGAGAACCTACAACTCGGATAAAAAGAAGCGGGAACACATTCCGCCTTGCAAGTCCAACTTGCATCTCCCAATTCGGTCTTTAACACCCGGGCCCACCACTCCTAAGGCGATGTTGACCCGTCATTAATTGAACCAACCGTCAACAGGAATACAACTCGCTATGCGCAATCCAATATCGCCCCAATAATATGAGGACCCGATATTGGGGTCACTACGCATACGTACTTACTCTTTCGAGAAGCGACGAGCCCGATCCAGATGCACTTGCATACAGGAGCTGTCACTTCGGACAGGCGTCTCCCACATGCAATCCCTGGCGACGGAACCCTCCGCCTTGACGGGAGACCATGGATGTCACTTATGTGATCCTCCATATCATATTCAAATTTTAATTAATTATCGTGAATCATATTCACATAATTAATTCTTCCAAGGGAATTATTATCTCTAATCATATTAGAGTATTTCAATTGGACATAATCAATTTAATCATATTAAATTAATTATCAATCCAATTCAATCAATCAAACTTGATTATTTTACTTGAATATATATGGTAATATCTCAAAATACGTATTAATTCGAATTTTAATAATTAGAAAAATACATCTTAATCCCTCGGACATTATCCCGGCCCTACCCGCTGTCATGGCCAGTACCGACGAGAGTGGGACGGACCACATACGTTGCAACCCGCAACCCCAATACTCTCCGACTAGGCACCATATCCGCCTCGGGAAAGGATAATGCCAAATTGATTAATTTGTACTTGAGATGATCATCGGTTCTTCAACCAAATTGTACCATATAGTAATAATCAAAACATTTTTGATTATAAGGAAATTTGCTAGACAAATTCCCAAATCCTATTCAAGCATCAAGTTTGAAAGATTGTGGTTTCCAATTATGATTTAGATCACATCTTAATCAATTATTGGTTAAGGCAATGTCATTTAAGGGAATAATTATCATCAAATATTTCACAAATATTTATGCACAATTATTCTAGGAAATTAAACAATTTAATTTCACTAAATGATTAAATGACAATCACCAATCAAACATTAAGTTTGATGAATATGTTTCCAATTAAGATTTAGATCAAATCTAATCAATTAATTGGTTGAGGCCAAGTCAATTATGTAAATAATCATCTTCAAATATTTCACAAATATTTTTCATGATTATTTCACGAAATTAACAATTAATTTCACTAATTGACAATCACTTGGTTCTTGATTAGGACTGTAATTTCAGCAGTGACCCCTTCTTACTAAAATTAGCATATCTCAATCATATTAAATCCAAATTAGACAAAATCAATTTTCATAGATTGCTAATTTGATTTAGGACAGAACCCAAGTGATGGTACACGCATTTCGAGGCAAGTCTAAACAGTAATTAACATTTTAATCACGTTCAGATCTACAGTTCCCGCAACAGTGTATACATGTTCATTAAAACAACCATATCTAGAGCATACGAAATCCGATTTACGTAAACTCAGATCCTATGGGTTCCTTATTTAATGGGGAACAAAATACAAGTATTAAATTCGTGTTTAAACAATTTAAACAGTGCCGAATTTATTTACTAAACAGATCTGCGAAATCAAATGCGATAAAAACATTCGCGACCTTAACGAACCCAAGTCGTCCTCGGTTTTTCGAATCATATTCGAAACCGTCGACCTATGGCTCTGATACCACTTGAAGGATATGGAATTATCCTCAAGCGCATCACGGAAGCGTGATCGTCGTATCGGATACGACGAAGAACGACTAGTCGTACTAGTTGTTCGGTGCAGCGGAATTTAAAAAAATTTTATTCGATGAAACCACATGATCCGAGAACCATTCTCAGATCGTTTCATCTATAACCACAACAAGTATAATGCAATACCTCTTGAAGCGTGGTTGATCAAGTCTCTAAGGAAAGAGACCTCCTGTCTCAAGTCCGATCGTCGGCGAGACCGCTTGCGAGCGCGGGGATGAACCGCGTTGTCCTCGCAATCCAAGAAGATGATACAAGCATGGTTGCTCCTGATCTCGTCGCACGAGATCAAACGTCTCCTTCGTGAGAGGAACTCTCCAAGAAGACGGAGAACCGAAGAAACGTCGAAGCGGCGGCGCGGTGGCGAAGGCGACGACGGTTCTCTCCTCTAGGGTTTGGTGGACAGCCACCAATTAGAGGGAGAGAGGGCTGACGTGTGTAGAGAAGAAAGAGAGAGAGAGAGCTCCAATATTGCTAGTTCTTAGAGAGCATAGTATGCCTCTCTATTTATAGGATTTTGGGATCCATGGATCTCAATCCATGGGACACATAAAATCAATGGGTGAGATTGATTTGTGTCAATCCAATGGCCAAGATTGTTGTTGTCAAAAGCAACAAATTTAGGTTAAAATATATTTGAAAAAATCAAATATAATTTAGTCCTAAATAAACCCAACAAATAAGGAGAGAATGTGCATGGAGATTTCATCTCCATGCACCTTCCATGTTGGACGGCCACCCATTCCATATAGGAATGGTGTGCCGCCCACTATGGGAGTCCAAGGAGGCAATCTCATGGATTCCCATGAGATTGCATATCTCCTTGATTTTTCTCTCTTATTTATTTGCAACAAATTTGTTGGATTTTATTCTTCAAAAATAATTCACAATTATATTTGAGAATATTGCATTCTTGCCATGGAAAAAATTGTGAATCATATTCACAACCCAAAACAACATATAATTCATATTGTTAGTTAATTACACAATGTGTATCCAATACACATAATAATTAATCAACACATATAAATTATAATTAGCTCTCTCTAATACATTATAAATCACATTTATAATATATTATGAATAATTGGATATTTCTATCCACATTATTCTTATCCACATTAATTAAATCACATTTAATTAAATTGGATAATTTCTTCACACATCAAGATGATTAAATCACATTTAATCATTATTTCTTCATTGCTTAGATCTTATGGAATTATTCTTGAACCCTTCAAGAATAATGCAATCTCTCCGCAGATACTTGGAGATAAGGACAGGGCGATTGTATTGTTCCACGTATAGTGACATGGATATTGAGATCATTCTCAAATCTAGATCGCGGGCCTCCCATAGATGCTTGATTAAATCAAGACCGTAAATCTAATCTTCTCATTGTATCTGAATCACATTCAGATCAATGTCCAACACTTGGACCAAGATCAGATCACTTCTCTACTGAGAGGAGTCACTAAAATCCATACCCGTTTCATCACTCCCTAGGAATGGAAGCGTCATGGTTATACAATCGTTTATGATCAAATCACCCTCAGGTATTCCCAATACCTGTACATCCTGCATACTGGAAGACTTAGACTAAACCCGAAGTATCGGATCAACTTTATACTGTCTACTTCATGGTTTTATCAGTAAGTTTCTCATTCGATCATTGGGAGTTGGTATCGATCATACACTTTCCAAAAGTGTACATCATACCTAGGTCTTGATCATATACTAAAAGTATATATCAAACCTACAAATTCAGTCAAGCTTCCAAAGGGAGACGACCATGCGCATGGAATTTGATTCTTCCCAATATCTCATGAGTGAGCTCATGTCTTCCGGTTCAGTAACTGAACCTGTATGATCCCTTTGAGAGATCGTATTACTCATATGCCCTTATATGCACACCAGCGCGCCGGTGTATAGACCTTGATTAGGTCATCAACCTATTGGTCTGCCAAATGTACATACTTGGACATATAGCAACACATCTGTCTCCGGTCAGAGGATGCGTGCCTATATCATGACAGCATATGATATAGGACTTTGGTTATCTCGATCTCGTTAAGTCAACTCTTTGACCTAACTAATCTGACACCTCCGAATCTCTATTCCTATGCAGAGGACCTGCATCAAGAGGTCGGTCAGATATCAGCCTTCAGAGATAAGGATTGCCATCTCCTACTCAGGCTGGAGATCATCTCTTAACAATCATTTGACGGTGCTTGATGAGTCCTCAATCTAACTCTTTAGATATTCATCCAAGCACCAGCCTCTATGATTCAATAGTTGAATCAACAGCTGTATGATTATTAAGATGGCCATGGTACATAACCCTAACTGTACTAAGGGACCTATTATACAAATTATTCATTCTTCATTTCAGATCAGGGAATGATATGTGCAATAACATTTATTGCATAATGGCTCGCCGTGGGCTCGCATTTCCAACAATTGCATCTTCAAGATGTAAGTCAAGATTGCATTCCTCTATGAATACCTCTCTGAGGATATTCACATGAAGTAGCCCCAGGGCTTCATGGTTGAGGAAAGCAAGGTGTGCAAGCTAAGAAATCCATCTATGGACTCAAATAAGCTTCTTGAAGTTGGACCATAAGATTTGATGAAATTATAAATGTTATGATTTCAGATAGAATCTTGGTGAGCCATGTGAAGCTTAGTAGGAGTGCCTTTGTGTTCATCGTGCTAAATGTAGATGATATCCTAATCATTTGAAATGATATAAGGATAATAATAAGTGTTTTATAATCTGGTTGTTCCATAACTTGAGATATGATCTCAAGGATACCTCTTGGGTCTTAGTTCTGAAGGTGTTCAGAAGCAAAGAGAAGAGGGTATTGGGACTGTCACATTTGTAGTACACCTTGGACATATTCCATTCTTGAAAATTTCAAGAAAGACTTCCTTCCCTTAAGATTTGGTACTGACCTATCTAAAAGGATAGCACCTCAAAGAGTTGAGGAATTGAATGCTAGAACTGCTTGCACTTGTGCATCAGTTACGAGAAGTTGAGTGTATGCTAGATGTGTACAAAAGCCAGATATATACCATGCAGTGGGAATAGTAAAGAGTTTCTAATCCTACTATGGAGATAAAACACTTGATTGCAGTAAGAACAAAATCTGTATAGATGATAAGATTTTTTTGAGATAGTGATCTCAAAGTCTTATCTTCATAAACTTAAGACTTTATAGATAGAGATCTAAAAGGTCTTAACTATGGATACCTTAAGAGATAGTGATCTCGAGGAATAAGGGTATTCCTATAAGTTATGGAAATATTGTTTATGATAATTGTTAAGCTATAGTGTCAAGGACACTGTAACTAACAAGATTGATTATTGGTTGCATAAGATGCAACATTCGCATTAGATGCGAGCATTGTTACTGGGGATATGCAAGTGCCGTAAAAGGACTTGGCGTAGTCTCGCGGGATCAAAGTGACCGATCAGCTTACCTAGCTATTTCCTTAATAGCCTATGATTGTCACATGAGTTCGGGTTTAAATGATTAGACCATTAATGGCTCTTTGAGCTAGTGGGAGATTGTGGGACATGCGAGCCCACGGCCCATGCTAGGGGGAGGTCGGATCGACGACGTGAAGACTGTTGCGAGCTTCGGTGACGACCCTTGGACCCGGTAGGCCAGGTTCCGACCGTGATACGTCGGCGAGCTGCTCCGATGAAATGAAGAATAATTCATTTGCATAATAGGTCCCTTAGTACAATTAAGGTTATGTATCATGGCCATCTTAATGATCATACAACTGTTGATTCAACATTGAATCAAAGAGGTTGGTGCTTGGATGAATATCTAAAGAGTTAGATTGAGGACTCATCAAGCACCGTCAAATGATTGTTAAAAGATGATCTCCAGCCTAAGTAGGAGATGGAAATCCTTTCTCATTTAGGCTGATATCTAACCGACTGCTTGATGCAGGTCCTCTGCATAGGAATAGAGGTTCGGAGGTGTTAGATAAGTTAGGTCAAAGAGTTGACTTAACGAGATTGAGATAACCAAAGTCCTATATCATATGCTGTCACGATACAGGCACGCATCCACTAACCGGAGACAGATGTGTTACTATTTGTCTGAATATGTACATTTGGCAGACCAATAGGTTGATGACCTAACCAAGGTCTATACACTGGCACGTTGGTGTGCATATAAGGGCATATCAGTAATACGATCTCTCAAAGGGATCATACAGGCTCATTTACTGAACCGGAAGGCATGAGCTCACTCATGAGATATTGGGAAGAATCAAATTCCTGCACGATCGTCTTGCTTTGGAAGCTTGACTGAATTTGTAGGTTTGATATATGCTTTTGGAAAGTATATAATCAAGACCTAGGTATGATATATGCTTTTGGAAAGTATATGATCGATACCGACTCCCAATGATCAAATGAGAAACTTACTGATAAAACCCTGAAGTAGACAGTATGAAGTTGATCTAATACTTCGGGTTTATTCTGAGTCTTCCATTATGCAGGATGTATAGGTATTGGGAATACCTGAGGGTGATGTGATCATAAACGATGGTATAACCATGACGCTTCCATTCCTAGGGAGTGATAAAACGGGACTTGATTTTAGTGGCTCCTCTCAGTAGAGAAGTAATCTGATCTTGGTCCAAATGTTGGACATTGATCTAAATGTGATTTAGATGCAATGAGAAGATTAGATTTGTGGTCTTGATTTAATCAAGCATCTATGAGAGGCCCACGATCTAGATTTGAGATATGATCTCAATATCCTAGTTACTATACGTAGAACAATACAATCGCCATGTCCTTATCTCCAAGTATTCGCGGAGAAAGTGCATTACCCTTGAAAGGGTTCATGATAATTTAATTGTTGATATGTGTATCCGAGCATTGAGAAAATTGATAATTAAATGTTATTTAATTATCATGAATAATATGAATTTGATTCATATTATAAGGAGAGTTATCTAAGATAATTAAATGTGATTTAAATATCAAAGATGTGAATAATATGAATGTGATTCATATTATTTGAGAACAAGATAACAGAGATCCAAGATGATTAATGTGATTTAATTATCATGGATATGAATAATCTATATAGCAATATCCATATTAGTCATATATAATATAAATGTGATTTATAATACATAAGATAGAGCTATTTGTAATTTATATTTGTTAAATGTTAATTGAATTGGATTCACATTGGACATTAAATTGAAAATGTAATTTACATTTTATTTTGGGTTGTGAATATGATTCACAAATTTTTCAATGGCAAGATTGCAAGGTCTACAAAATAATTGTGAATTAGATTTGTAGAATAATTTGCAACAAAAGTTATTGCATAATCTTGGAGATTACAATATAGAGATGAGAGCCACCTTCCATATATATGGATTGGACGGCCACCACTCCTATTAGGAATGTGTGGTCGTCCCCTCCTTCCAACATGGAAAGAGGAACTCTCTCTCCTATGATCTCCAAGAGATCTTGATTTAATTTGGTGATTGAATTATATTGATTTATCAATATATATTTAATCTAAATTAAATGACTTGTTTTTGGTTTTACCAACACATATCTTAACCATTAAAAGAAACATAATCAATGAGAACAATTTGATTTGTGTTGTCCATGGATTGAGATCCATAAATCCCAAAATATTATAAAAGGAGAGGCACCCCTTTGCTCTTCTTTACACACAATGAGAACATAAGTCTCTCTCTTTCTCTCTTTACACACCTACTCTCTCTTCCTCTCATGTGGCCGTCCACCATGGATGCCCTAGAGAGGTTCTCCATCAATGCAGCGTTGGCGTTATGCTGCCCGATGGTTTGCTCGTGGATCTCCCTCTACTTCGGCGTGGCTTGCTCGTTAAGAAGACGTCGTATCTCATTTGTCGAGATCAGGAGATCCGTCGCTTGGATCATCAACATGGATTGCGAGAAGCATGTGTTTCATCAACATGCTCGCAAGCGTCTCCTCAGTCGGATCGGACATTGTTTAGAGACTCAATCACAGCCACGCTTCAAGAGGTAACCCTAATACTTGTTTGCGGTTTAGACGAAATGATCCAAGAAGTGTTCTTGGATTATGTAGTTTCGTCACATGAAAAATTTTTAATTTCCGCTACATCGAGCAACTAGTGCGACTAGTCGCTCCCGATCGCATACGATGCAATCCTTACGCTTCCATGACGCGACTAAGGATATCCCCATATCCTTCATGAGCCACTTGATCAAGATTGAGCGGTTCACAGGGATTAAAAAAACTCGGAAGCATGCCTATGCATGGATGTTCTACCGAGATTTAGAGAGGCTCTCTTTACAAAGGACACGTACTCACAAGGGTCGCACTTCATCGCTCTATTTCTTTCTCATGTGCCTCCTCAATTAGGGGCCGGTGGAGGTGAAGGTGTGAAGTTTCTTTAGAGGAGGTTCGACCGAGCAAAGGAGGGCTCCTGCTGGAGTACGAGGAAATCTATGAGCTCCAAATCCTTGTGCAACATCATCCCCGCTTGACCACTCAATCATACTACACCACCATCCTCCTTCCTCTCCCATTCCCCTACTACCGTACTTTCATCTTCCCGTATCAATACTACCATCCACTCATCCCCGCTGATGCAACACAAACTACCTGAACCACCCTTGTCTAGAGCCTATCCCTCTTCCTCAGCAAGAGCCACAACCTCGTCCAGTTGCACTAAACTGCGCGGAGACTTAAAGGGATGAGGAGCGCCTCTACTGTGAGCTTCCGATCGAAGTAGAGTTCGCGATGAGGGACGAAGCCAGGATTTTTGGCATGGGGGTCTAAATAAACTTAAAAGATTTTTTATAGATAAAGATTTTTTTACTTGGAATTATGACAAGAATTATTTTAACTAAAAATCATGTCATTTTGAGAATAGATACAAAAGTTTTTGAAAATTGCATCATTTATAAAAAAATGAACAAAAAGCCTAAATAAAATTACAAGTAAATTTTACTAATTAGTTGTTAATTTCAAGGGTCTAGAGCATCTCCTTTGGATTTGGACCCGAGTCCTTTAAAGTGTGGGCACTATAACCAAACCACTCCTTGGATTCATATATACCTTAGTTGATGACACAATTACCTTTTTGAGAGTTGAGGGTCAATATTGATCAACACCTTTATAGAGGTTCATAAGATTTCGAGTGAAATATATTTTCTATGACAACAACAATAAATAATTGTTTATACATCGGATATCGTAAGTGATGTAGTAACATATATGTTATTTTTAATTATTTTCAAAATCAAGTCGAGAAATTCTTAAATAATTTAACGATAATTTTAGCTCTAAAAATCATTATGTAGTATCATCAAGATCAAATAATATCACATGTTTTTTCTTAGAAGAGGTATACAAAGTTAGGACGACTTTCTGCTAAGCAATATAGAAATCTTCAATAAATTTAGGGATTAATGTCATGAAAGTGGTATGCTTCAACTAAATCAAACAAAAAGGAATCACAAATATCATTGCACAAGACTTCCATTTCATTCTCTTTTACCGTTCGTAATTCTTGATCACATTGATTGCTTTTCTTATTTTCAATTTGATATTTTTTAATTTTTTAAGTTTTAGATTACAAAAGACATGCTATAATACCAATTCTGAAATCTAGATAATGGACAGTCTTCGTAAACGTATATATTCTTTATGGGAAATATCAAACATAGAAAGATATTACCACATTTTATATAACTTTATGAATATTAAATAGTAGTGCTCATAGTTGGAATCTATTTTAAAGAGAAACATAAGAAAAAAAATTAGAATAATATGGGAACATTTCGAGAAATTATAGTGGAAAACTATCAACTTCAATTGTTCACATTTTTTAAGTAAGAGAACAGAATGCGGTTTATTGTGTAACATAAGCAATTTAGAATACAAAGTTTATAAGTTTGACATAAATATCAACTAACCTTTGGATGAAAATCAGAATTGATGTTAGTTATTTCTTCACTACGTTAATGCTACTCCAAATATCATGAGAAGGTTTGGATGAGAGAATAGACGTGAGAGAGGAAAATCCGTATGCTATTTATAGTACTAATTTATAATTTAGATCTGTTTTTTTCTCTTTATTAAAATTGATAGGAATTTGCTTGCTGATTTAGTGGAAGACGACTCCTAAATAATAGGGGTAGAAGAGGCCATCCACGGACTTTTCAAAATCTTGGGGGCCAAACCCCCTCCCGCACCCCTCTCCCTCCGTTCCTGTGCCACAACCCTATAATTGTGGTTGGAGTAGTCTGCTCAGGTCTCGGGTTTGGCACGAGGGCCTTGAGGTCCACAGCAAACCCTGGTGCAACCCAACGACAGAGGCTTGAAGGAGTCGAGCTTCAGGAGCGGCATGGATGCAAAGATGACCTAGTGACACCCATCTTCGTTATTTCTCCATTGCAATAGATTATATTTGGCTAAAGTACTTTAGAGTTAGATAGATTGCTCAATATATAGTCTTGTTAAATTTTGGAACTCTTTTAGTTCCAAGTATAAGTAATGGTTTTTGAGTAGTTAACTGAATCAAGTTAAATCTAGGTATCTCTTGTTTCAAGCTAGGTTTTTGTGTTGTAGTTAGTTGACTCTTTTGATGACAAAAGGTATAGTTGGTAAGTAATTTTGCTAATTGTTGTAATATGTCAAGTCGTGGTTGTTTGGACTGGAAGGAGAGTCACTTAAGCATTTTGTAACAACTCTTTAAGATTGAACTTGATTTTAGCCACGTTGAGTGAACTGGAGTTGTGTAATCACATAGACATTGTTTCTCGATCTAACTGGCTTCCTTAAGCTGAGACATTGTCTGAGACACATGTTGTATTCAAACTTGTATTTAGACTTTAATTGGAAAGTCTATGTAATTACAATTGGCATTCAATTTGGTTTCAATTGGGAAACCAAATGGTTTGGAGGGAAAATTGGGAATTCTCAAATTTGAAATATGGGAGTATGGGTGGAAGTTTAGTCCCACACCGGGGAGAACTAAACTTTTTGGTGGACTTAAATATGAGTCCACACCCCAAGCTCTTGTAGCAATAGTAGAGAGGAGGAATGGAGGACCACACACGCGCGCGCGCGCTCCGCTCCGTCTCCGTCTCGGGCTCGGGCTCGGGCTCGGGAGAGTCAATTCGGATCTCGATACTTTTGCTGTAGATTTCATTGGTAAGTCGATTAAATTAATCACACGATTAATTTAGTAAGTCGACTTAAATGGGAATTCAACTCGCCGTTATGGGCGCGTTTTTTGGGATCCGAAAAGATGCGTCTTCGGGACGCATCTTTTGGAAACCAAAGATCGCATCTTTTGGAAACCAAAGGTCGCATTCTTTGGAAACCAAAGGTCACGTTTTTAGGACGCGAGCCCCTCTATTTATATCCCTCACTCGACTCGGTTTTTCTACACTTGCAAGAAAAACCTCTCTCTCACGCCCTCTCTCTTATTCTTCCTCTCGCGGACGAACGTCTTTCTCTTCACCTCTCTCGGCTGCAGTTCACTGAGGTACAATCGAGGACGATCCCGTTGGTGTGCACCGACGACGATCGTGAACCGTCGTATCCTGGGAGCGGATCGCCAGTACCCTACGCACCGGTATTGCGGGGGCGATATCTTCTCTAAGGACAGTCCATTTTCATGGACGCTTCGGTGACTTCTAAACTAATCTCTGTTTTATTTTGCTTGCCGCAATACGTTTATTGCTTTACCCTTTCTGGATCATGCCTGTATTTGTGTTTCTGTTCTTTTAATCGGTTCCTATTTACATTGAATAATCGGATAATGATTGGGAAACATATGATTAATATGATTTTAATCTGTATCGTTTCACTGTTAATTCATTTGGATCTGATTTTATACTGTTTAATGTATGAACTGGTAATCTTTTTTACAACAATCTTAGAGAAGATATCCCGAACCGATTCTAGAATATCGGAAACAATGTTTAAATCGAGGGTAGATATGACGGGTATGCCTGAAAAATTCGGTGGATAGAATTTTAAGCGTTGGCAACAACGCCTGAAGATCTGGTTAACCACCATAGGGTTAATTTCGATGCTTGAAACCGACTGTCCTACGGTGGAGGCGGAAAACCCCTCACCCGATAGCCATAAGGCGCAATCTGCGTGGAAGGAACGCAACCGTATATGTCATGGTTGCATCTTGTTGGCTCTGTCCAACACGTTGTTTGACGTATATTGTTCATCCACGCAGACTGCGAAGGGGCTATGGGAAGACTTGGACCGGAAGTATAACACCGAAGATCTCGGTATTGAGAAATACTCCGTAGCCAAATTCTTGAAGTTTTCCATGGCCGAAGGGAAGTCTGTTTCTGAACAGGCACACGAGTTTTTACTCCTACTCCATGGTCTAGAGGATGCCGAAATGAAACTTCCAGAGAAGTTTCAGGTCATGTGCATCATAGAAAAATTCCCAAAGTCATGGGAAGACTTCGGTATGACCCTGAAACATAGGAAGGGGAAAATTTCTATGGATGACTTGATGGTGGCTATTGCCATAGAGGAGGAACACAGGAAACAAAAACCTGTGCTTCCTGTTGATATTCAGGCTAAGGTCAATTTCATGACCTCGAAGGGCAAAGATAAAAAGGGAAAGGGTCCCAATAACAATAAAATGAAACCAAAGGGCAAGATCCAGAAAAAGGCAAAAAATAAACCCTGTTGGCACTGTAATCAGGTTGGCCATTGGAAGAAGGATTGTCCGTCCTTGAAGGCTCAACCTAAGGCTACAGACGGGAGTCCACAAGTGAACATGATCACTATGGGACTCGGGGCTAGCGAGGGGTATGTTTCTGTAAAACCTGAACTATACCATATCCATGATCCAAATGAGTGGCTCGTGGATATGGGAGCCAATGTGAACATATGTTCTGACAGAACATTGTTTTATTCTTATCAGACCTGCAGCGGTGGGACTGTAAAGATGGGGAACGATTCTGCGGCCAGGGTGCTAGGGTCAGGACAAGTCAACTTGAGGTTCTCCTCTGGACGAGTCTGGACGTTGCACAGGGTGCTGCATGTTCCTGACATTAAGAAGAATGTTTTATCCGGCTCTATCTTAGTTAGAAATGGTTTTGAATTAAACTTTAAATGTAATAAAGTTGTTATTCTGAGACATGGTGTCTTTTATGGTAAAGGCTATTTGGCTGACTTTGATTTGTTATTTAGAATTAGATGTGATTCAGTAAACATTAATGAATTGAATGTTTTGAATGCTGAATGTTCTAGTTCTGTGTCTCAAGTTGTGAATAATCTTGAATCTTGTGATCTGTGGCATGGTATATTGGGTCATGTAAATCTAAATTCGATTAAAAGGATGATGAATTTAGAATTGATCCCTAAACACACAATTGATAAAACTCAAAAATGTGAGATATGTGTGCAAGCAAAGATACCTAGGAAGTCTTTTCAGTCTATCTCTAGAGATAGTGAGATCTTGGATCTAGTGCACACAGATATCTATGAGTTTAATGGTGTGTTGACCCGAGACAATAAGAAATACTTTATCACCTTTATAGATGATGGCAGTAGATACTGCTATGTATATCTAATGAAAACCAAGGATGAAGCCTTAGAGAAATTTCTTATCTTTAAGAATGAGGTTGAGACACAAATAGGAAAAGTGCTTAAACGCCTTAGGTCAGATAGAGGAGGTGAATATACCTCTAACTTATTTGATGAACAATGCAAATCTTTTGGCATAGTTCATGAAGTTACGGCCCCATATTCACCGCAATCAAATGGGATAGCAGAACGAAAAAATAGAACCTTAACTGACATGATCAATGCTCTCCTACAGAATTCTGGACTTCCAACCTATATGTGGGGAGAAGCCTTGAATACGGCTTGCCATATTCTGAATAGGGTGCCTCCAAGACATATGGAAAAGTGTCCCTTTGAACTTTGGAGAAAAAGGAAACCGAGTTTAAGATATCTCAAAGTGTGGGGCTGTCTCGCTAAGGTTTTAGTCCCAGAACACAAGAGAAAGAAACTTGGTCCTAAAACTGTTGATGCGGTCTTCTTAGGTTACTTAGAAAATAGCTATGCATATATGTTCTTGGTATTTCGGTCCGAGATACCGGGCATAGATGTCAACACTATTGTTGAACCCCGTGATGCTACCTTCTTTGAGGATGTCTTTCCATTAAAGACTGGGATTCCTCAGAATCTGACCATTGAGGACGCCTCCACATCAGGATCTATTCCAGATCAAGTGGAAAGGATATCGAATGTGGGGGTTGAGACTCAACCTGAACCCAATGATCTTTATGAAGAGAACGAGCCAAGGAGGAGTAAAAGACCTTGGATAGCCAAGGATCTGGGTAGCGACTTCGTTGTCTACCAGATCGAGGGTGATCCACCAAGTTACAAGGAAGCCATGGCTTCATCTGAAGCAAAACAATGGAAAGAAGCCATCAAATCTGAGATGGATTCCATTATGGCTAATGGAACTTGGGAGTTGGTTGATTTACCCAAAGGGTACTCTACCATTGGGTGCAAGTGGGTGTTTAAGAGAAAGCTTAGACCTGACGGATCAATTGAAAAATATAAAGCCAGATTAGTTGCCAAGGGCTTTAAGCAAAAGGAAGGTATCGATTATTTTGATACCTATTCCCCTGTGACTAGGATGACCACAATCCGGATGCTCATAGCATTGGCATCTGTAAATGATCTCTCTATCCACCAAATGGATGTGAAGACCGCTTTCTTGCATGGCGATCTTGAGGAAGAGATCTATATGGATCAACCTGATGGGCTTGTGACTCCTGGGAATGAGGGAAAGGTTTGCAAGCTTGTCCAATCCCTTTACGGATTGAAACAAGCACCAAAGCAGTGGCATGAAAAATTTGACAAGACTATTTTGTCATATGGCTTTAAGGTTCATGAATCCGACAAGTGTGTTTATTCCAAGGTTAAAGGTGATGAGTGTATTGTCTTGTGCCTATATGTTGATGATATATTATTATTTGGATCACATATGAGGATTATTAATGAGACTAAGGCATTCTTGAGTAGCAAGTTTGAGATGAAGGACATGGGTGTTGCTGATGTGATCTTGGGTCTCAAACTGACAAGGTCAGTTGATGGGATTGTAGTTTCTCAATCTCACTATGTTGAGAAGGTACTTGAGAAATTTGGATATCAAGATTGCAAAACTGTAAGCACTCCTTTTGATTCATCCAAAACGTTATTTAAGAATAAAAGTGGAGTACCTGTAGTCCAGCTAAGGTATTCACAAGTAATAGGAAGTTTAATGTATCTTGGAAATTGCACGAGACCTGATATTTCATTCTCGGTTGCAAAGCTGAGTAGATACACTAGCTGTCCTGAACGTACTCACTGGGAGGCTCTGGATCGAGTACTTAAGTACTTGAAGGGAACTATTTCTCTTAGTTTGCATTATGGTAGACATCCATCTGTACTAGAAGGATACAGTGATG
The DNA here is from genome assembly GCA_037367405.1 of Ottelia alismoides. Classification (NCBI taxonomy): domain Eukaryota; kingdom Viridiplantae; phylum Streptophyta; class Magnoliopsida; order Alismatales; family Hydrocharitaceae; genus Ottelia; species Ottelia alismoides. The sequence continues at coordinate 48,805 of JAZKJV010008174.1, read as the reverse complement.
CAAGCTGGATAGGGAAAATAGAGGAGTCTGGGAGTAATGGTGTTACAGGGTATGTATTTACCCTTGGAGGCGGTGCAGTCTCCTGGAGGTCTGTGAAGCAGACCATTTTAGCTCGATCCACTTTTGAGGCCGAGCTGTGTGCTTTGGACACCACTGGAATTGAGGCTGAATGGCTAAGGGAACTTCTGTCTGAAATTTCCATGGTAGGTCAGCCTGTTCCTGCGATCTCGGTACATTGTGACAATATGACCACAATTGCCAAGATCAAGAGTTCAAAGTTCAATCAGAAAACAAGGAGACACATACAAATCAGACTTAAGACGTTAAGGGATTTGGTGTCTCGAGGAGTGTTGGCTGTGGATTTTGTTGGATCCAAAGACAACACGGCAGATCCATTGACTAAGGGACTTGATAGATCTTTAGTCCTAAAGTCTAGGCTTGGGATGGGACTGAGACCCATTGGGAGTTCCTCTACAGTAGCAACCCAACCTAACTGAGTGGAGATCCCACAAAGTAGGTTCAATGTGGTAATAACAAGCTGTTTGGAGAACTGGTTGGCACTCTAAGTTTAATGCGTAAGCATGAGTGTCTTATCCCTGGAAGCCTGAGTGCCATTTAAGCTGCAAGTTTAGGAAGAGCATAGGCTCTGAATGGGTTCAAGCCCTTGGGCAGGATGTTAGCAGTGCATCCTTGGAGAACGCCAACTATGTGAGTGTTACTGTGGGCCGCAGTTAAAGGAAGATGGTCTTTCCTGAACACACTCATGAAACAGGATAAGGGTGCATGGCCTTTAAGAGCACCAACCCTGAAGATTGTACCAAGAACAACGCTTTGTTGTTTCTACCGTATACTTTAACACCAAGGTCTGAAGTTCAAGACGTAGTTCACTTCGTTCCTGTTAAAGTGAAAGTAGTAAACTCAGGTAGAGGTTCAAACCGGAAGGTACCTTTACTGAAAGCAAAGTGTGGGCAGCCGAAAGAAGTCTCTTGAATCTTTTTGAATCTCTTTTTCAAATTGGTGAATTCGTGGGGGATTGTTGTATTCAAAGTTGTATTTAGACTTTAATTGGAAAGTCTATGTAATTACAATTGGCATTCAATTTGGTTTCAATTGGGAAACCAAATGGTTTGGAGGGAAAATTGGGAATTCCCAAATTTGAAATATGGGAGTTTGGGTGGAAGTTTAGTCCCACACCGGGGAGAACTAAACTTTTTGGTGGACTTAAATATGAGTCCACACCCCAAGCTCTTGTAGCAATAGTAGAGAGGAGGAATGGAGGACCACACACGCGCGCGCGCGCGCTCTGCTCCGTCTCGGGCTCGGGCTCGGGCTCGGGCTCGGGCTCAGGAGAGTCAATTCGGATCTCGGATCTCGATACTTTTGTTGTAGATTTCATTTGGTAAGTCGATTAAATTAATCACACGATTAATTTAGTAAGTCGACTTAAATGGGAATTCAACTCGCCATTATGGGGCGCGTTTTTTGGGATCCGAAAGGATGCGTCTTCGGGACGCATCTTTTGGAAACCAAAGATCGCATCTTTTGGAAACCAAAGGTCGCATTCTTTGGAAACCAAAGGTCGCGTTTTTAGGACGCGAGCCCCTCTATTTATATCCCTCACTCGACTCGGTTTTTCTACACTCGCAAGAAAAACCTCTCTCTCACGCCGTCTCTCTTGTTCTTCCTCTCGCGGACGAACGTCTTTCTCTTCACCTCTCTCGGCTACAGTTCACTGAGGTACAATCGAGGACGATCCCGTTGGTGTGCGCCGACGACGATCGTGAACCGTCGTATCCTGGGAGCGGATCGCCAGTACCCTACGCCCCGGTATTGTGGGGGCGATATCTTCTCTAAGGACAGTCCATTTTCATGGACGCTTCGGTGACTTCTAAACTAATCTCTGTTTTATTTTGCTTGCCGCAATACGTTTATTGTTTTACCCTTTCTGGATCATGCCCGTATTTGTGTTTCTATTCTTTTAATCGGTTCCTATTTACATTGAATAATCGGATAATGATTAATATGATTTTAATCTGTATCGTTTCTCTGTTAATTCATTTGGATCCGATTTTATACTGTTTAATGTATGAACTGGTAATCTTTTTTACAACAACACATTCGTGTTAGGTTTACTTAAACGGGGGGATTTCATTTTTGTAAAATTGTTGAATGGTCTGAAATGTACAAGTGTTGAACTATTGTTGAATTAAGTTTGCGAACTTTGGTTTTCCTTGGTAGAATTCTGCAGAGTATACTTCTTTGCTGTCTAAGCACTGAGCTAAACTGTTAAGTGTTTAAAAGTGGATTCGATTATTGTTGAAGTGTGTGTAATTCGTGTCACTCCGATGGTATGATGCACCTGCTAAGGAAACATGAGTTGTGGTGATGTGATTTTTGAGGTTTGAACTGATGAATTGTAGCAGAACAATCCTTAGTATTTGGAGAAGGAGCTCTGCAGTCAAGCTTGTTAGTTTTGAAGGTTTAAGTGCTGATTAGAGGGTGTTATTTTTAAGATCGTGTATTCAGTGACATTTATGTACAAATTTTATCTTTCCAATAAGTGCTTAAAACAGAGCTTGATTTTATTGACTAAGTTGAGAGGCGAGAAATTATTGCTGAGAAAAGTGACTAAATTATTAATCGTGCGAATGCATTTTTCATTTGCGATTTTATTGGATTAAGATTGTTTTTAATTTAATACCCTCTTGATTAGAACCATGACTTAGTTAAAAGGCTTGATTACTCAATCTGAATTTGGGTTTTGTTCTTTCTTAAAAAGACTGATTGATTTGCACCTCAGCCTCTCTATTTAAATTGATTGTATCTGCTGGTAAAGTGGGTTGATTGAATTTAACAGAAATTAATTAAAAAGGGGTGGCTTGATTGAAATTTTAACTATTGATCCCTACACTTCATTCGTTTTTTTGTTGTTGACATTAAAGAGTTGGGTTGGTTGCATGAAAAGATTACTCTGGTTGTGGCTGTAGTGCATGTATACAAAAGAACCTAGCTCCATTCACGTGCATGCTTCATTTGTTTATGATCTTTTTTCATGTTTACCCCTTCTCCAAAAATAAATGCAAGTTAAGTAATTTTAGTTGAGTGAGATTTATTTTGCGTGTCCTTGACAATCGACCTGACTTATCACTTTGCTAAGTTAGTAATTTAATATATCAATCTGGTTTTCAAGGTTACATTGTCCTTCTTATTGGTTATTATCCAATCCCAAAAAAGGAGGGGGTTGTTGGATAATTATCCCCTCGGGGTCCTATTCCAAATAGGACTAGGAGGAGAGAAAGGAGACAGAGTAGTATAAATAAGGCCCCGTGCATGGCATTGGAGATCTTCTCAACCCTGATTATCTCTCTTTCCCTCTCTCGATTCTCTTTCTTCCAGCGCAAGGCGAGAAGCCATGGGCACGAGGAGAAGCTCATTGAAGGTACAAGGAGCCACCACAATTCGCAAGGAGTAGCTGTGCCAGAGGCGCGACAAGCAGTCCGCAATGAGCAACCCGTAGGAGGCGTAATATGTAGCCGCAGGGGGTTTATTCTTCCTCGTCCATACACGCACAGGAAGTGCGAGGTGCATCCATATGAGGAAGGACCACACACGAACGGGGAGGGACATCTCATGAAGAGGAGAAGCAACAGTATAATGTTCTCCAAGTACAAGGTGACAGTTACCTGATTTTATTCTTGTAACTTAGCCTTAGTTTTGTTGGGGCTATAAAATTGAGAAGACATTGTCTCTCTCACTTTTCGACCTAGTACATTTTATTGCGTGTCATCGTGCCTGTGAGTTTTTCCCCTCTCTCACATCGAGGAGGGTTTTCCCACGTAAATTTTCTCATCTCTATGTGATTGCTTGATTATTGCGCTATGGTTATTTTGCTTGGTTCCTGTGTGGGGAACATTTCGTTGCTAGTCATCCTTCGCAAGACAAGTTAAGGGAATCCCTCGATTTCCCAAAAAATGGTATCAAAGCTCGCGTTGTCGAGATATGGAAGGATGACAGAGACATAATAATCAAGCTGACGAGCACGAATTGAGAAATACGGAAGGCCAAGATGGAGGACATCTTGTATTGCAAAGACCTCCATGATCCGGTGGAAGGAGAAACAACCAAACCCAAGGGCATGTCCGCAGATGATTGGATGAAGGTGAACAGGAGAACAGTCGACACCATCCGGAAGTGATTGGACTTATCGGTATTCCACCATGTCATAGAAGAGACAGATGCGAAAAACTGTGGGAGAATCTAGTACAGCTTTATGAGCAGAAAACAACCACCAAAAAGACGTTCTTGATTAGGAAGTTGGTGAATCTGAAGTACAAGGACATCATGAAGTTTGTTGAGCACTTGAATGAGTTCCAGAGTCTCATCAATAAACTGAGTACAATGAACATGGCGGTAGATGATGAATTGCAGGCGCTTCTTCTACGGGTTCCCTGTCAGACAGTTGAGAAACCATAATCATTACTGTGAGCAACTCCGCTACGGACGGCAAGCTGACCATACCTATGGCCAAAACCAGTCTTCTAAATGAAGAAATTAGGTGACGATCATCCAGAGAGTCCTCTTCTCCACATGTGTATATAGTTGAAGGAAGAGGCATGCCCAGGAGCAGGGGGAAATCACGAGAGACTCGCCGCATAGTTTATTTGATATCTCTTATTTTGTAATTGAAATAAAAATTTATCTGAAATCTCTCATTTTTTGAATGTGCAAACAACAACACTTAAAAACACACATTTAGCACACCTAAAATCGTAGTTTTCATCTTGGCGTTGTTCTGGGGACTCGAGAACTTTACACAATTTATTTTGGTATTTTGATCTTTTTATCTTATTTTTGTAAATTAATTTTATTTATATTTCATTTCATGTAATAAATCACAAAAAGGGGCGCATCTCTCTTATTCTCTCTAGCTTTAATTCTAGATCCAACAAGTTGCACACTCTAAGATCTTTCAAATCACTTAGACATTTCTAGGTGCTTGCATTTATGTCTGTGTTTAATTTTTTTTTGGAAATCATAAAATCAAGTTTTTCTGCCGTATTTATCTCTGTGGTCTCTCTCTCTCTCTCTCTCTCTCTCTCTTTCCTCACTAATTAAACAAGATCACTATTTTAGTTGCACACTTAATCAAATAAGTCCAAAAAGTCACCACATGGCTTGGACGAAAGCGGTCTGAAGTGTTTGAAGTGTTTCACATCGTACACAATTGCACATATAGAAACAACAAACCTAGGTCAGAACCTAAATCTTGGTGAATTTTTTTACTGTTGGTTTTTAAAACGACTAGCTACTTCTCAATGAGGGAACTACGATCTCTCTTAGCTGATTGGATGGTTAAAGGACAACACGTATGGCATCATCCTGAAGTAACACGGGTAGTCATTTTACGGTCCGTAATTACACCCATATTAGCTGAAAGTAGACACAAATAGCCACAAAAAGACCAGGTCAATGATTATTTCATGATTATGTTCATCTTGAATGCTTGTGCATGCTTGATTTGTAGTGTAATAAAAAATAAAAAATGAGAAGATAACCGCTTCTGCGACACTTTGCTGTGTTGGTGAATCAATCTTGTTTTGTGCTTCGTGTTTGCATTGAATTTCCTCTCCATAATGATTCATATTGAACAAATATGCGCCTACATGAGAAGTATGTCCACTACCAACTCTACATCGTAATATTCAGACTACTCTTCGTTGTATCAATCATCTTGTGGGAGAAATTATCTGAACTACATTGGTTCGCAATCCAATTTTGAGATACAATCCAACCCTTCTTGGGGAAGTCAACCTGACCCATTCGAGTATTCATAAATTCAAGACCCTCCACAATTCCAACCGTTCTCTTATTCAAGTGCTGGATTTTACAACTTGAGGATGCATGACCAATCATAATGTTGGTATGGATCTACATCATTAACTTATTGCACCTCTTCTCCACCTCAACCTCTTGCCACCCAAGTTGATGAGACAATATTTAAGGGGTCTGATACCCTCTTGAGTTCAATGAAAACTTTGAGATGAATATTAAAAGACAATATGAGGAGTATACTCACAATTTGCTGAAATTCGTGAACATCTATTTACCAATCCAATCAAAGTTTCAGAAACAATGGTTGAGGATATGCGATTTTTGATCAAGGAATTCGGAACTTGACTCGACATGGGATGAATTGGAAACCACAATCTCATTTCAACCTGAGTATGAGGAAAACTTTTGAGGACCATATGTGGATATTTTTTATGAGAAAAATAACGACCTAGCATAAACACAAACTATTGGTGGAGACCCTTATTAAATTGATGATCTTAATGATTTTTTTTGATGAAGGAACTAGGATATGAATTTTTCTAGCCCCTGGCTCAACATGATTCTAAGGCAAATTGTTTTTATGCAACCAAGATGATTCCTTTGCCATAATGTGTGGACCCAGTTTTATTGAAATTTCTATTGAACAATGGGTCGAACGTGAAACTTTGATTACGAACAATAATTTCAATAATAAAGGTTTAGATGATGATCCTAAGTGGCATGAAATAATTGCTGATCATGAGGATAATCTTGAGGCTGAAATAGAAGATGGATTAAATGAGGAACCAACTTATAAGGATTCTAAATCTTGTGATTTTTGTGAAACCTTAATGCTTTCCTAATCTCTATTGGGACCTACTATGATTGAATTGTCTGAATCAAGCATCAATTTTTTAATATAGAGCCCATGTTCTGATTCTAAAGAAGATATTAAATATGAATCTGAGGATGATTTTGATAATGAAACTGAAGTTAGATATAATGATGAATCTAAGGATAATAATGAAATTGAATCCAAGACAGAACTTGATGACAATAATGAATATTTGTTGAATCTGATGACGAGGTTGCAAATGAACCTGAGTGCAATTCTGAATCTGAGGAAGAACATGAGAATTATGATGAACATAAAGATGAATATGATTATGAAATTGAATTTAATTATAAGCAAGATGATAATTTTGAGCAAGAGAGGAAAATTGAGATTGACTTACCACAACTTGTGTTGCCTCCCACCCCCAATTAGATATCAGAAGTCCTCCCTGATGACCCTCTTAGAGATGAAAACGCAACCTCCCACTTGAATCCCATGACCTACAAGGAAGATGACCCTTCCTGCTTGGTCTTTCATCCTCCAAGTGCCTCATTTGGCAATACCACATTTTTTGAAAATGAGAAATTTGAGAATGATCAACCAACTACCACACTAATTCTATCTTTGGGATTGGTTGATATTGAGGATACATGTACTGATCATAAGCAGGACCAACTTTTGAAGAAGAATGAACATGAGCTTACCCACCCATCCTTAGATTCTCTCGATGATTCTATGGAAATTACTCCATGTCTAGGATATGTCATTAACTCTCTTAATAAAAAGGATGCCATTTGGAAAGAACATGTCGATTACGTGGATGGAAATAAAATAGATTTATTAAATATGTTTGAGGAACAATATATTGCTGATAACCGACCTTATATGGCATACATCGATCTACCAAATTTTGACTAATCACATCCTAATAATGACTTATCATATTGCTTCTCCTTCTGGATTGATGACTCACATGTTTTCAACCTTATTCCCACATATACATCACCCACATACCAATTGGAGACATTACTCTACTCGAATCCACCCTTTTCACTCACATATTCACTTGAGTCGACTATGCCATTTGTAATACCAATAGAACTAGTCATTTACCTAAGCATCATGTTACTAGTCCCACCCATTAATCCCAATCTTCACAAAGGTTACCACATTTCCACCAAATTCCTTGAGCCAAGCTTCATACATCATCACAGTTTTCAGAACACGGATCCCACACATACTTTACTTGATTTCTCATAATTGTAGTTCAACATAAGTATGCGGGAAATCCACCAAAAAGGCAAAATAAATTAGAAAATAATGAAAAAATGCATCTCTGATCAACTGCATCTTGATTCTCTCTACTTGTGTGTCCCCATTATATGTTTCCACAATTTTATCACCATGTGGGTGTGGCTCATGCTAAGCATGGTGGGGTGCATCGCATTTCATGCATGTCGTTTTTATTTTATCGCATTAAAAAAATTCATTTCATTTCATGCATTCTATTTTTTTTTAAATTTCTTTTGTTTTCTAAAAACATTAAAAATTTAATTTTTTTAACATTTTCAAAAAAACTTTGCATCATTTTTTTGTTTTTTTAAAATCCATTTTTTGTACATGCTAAAATCCCATTAAAATCTGCAAAGATTTCAAAAACTTTTTTGTTAAAAAAAGAAACATTTTTTAAAATAAAAAATATCTCCCTTATTTTCTCCTTACTTTTTGGGATCTAAAGCCTAGTTTTTACAAATTTTAAACTTAGACCAAGAAGATCTTAATCCACTTGATTTTAGAGGATTTCTTTAGGCTTGAGTAATCTAGTTCTTCATGTCTGATTTGGACTTAATTTCTCGAGCTCCACTAATTTTATGCGGTGACCAAAAGTTGTGTCTAAACAGATCATCTTGATAGCTATAACGCTCTTTTCACTCTTGATTGATTTTTAAACAAACTACATCTTACACCCTAGTTCGACTTAGTTTGCTTATACAAGGTATCGTTTCAATCTCTAGCAAGGGAAGGGAGTGTTTCTGGATCTCGGATTAAGCAAAATTTAGTTATCTATGTTCAGGAACCACTTATGCTCTATAAGTCAGAGTCTGTCAACAAACTTACCTTGTACATGTATCTGAACGTCACATTTTATACATGTACACTCTTGAACCCAATGCCATCAAATACTATAAAAAAGAAGTCACAATAAGGGATGCTTATTCTAAAAATGCAAGTGCAAAGCAATGATCTACAAAGGAAAAATATATTCAAATAACCCAGCTCTACCAAATAAGACAAATAGTAGACCATTGTTGCTACTAATTTAAAAGAGGTCAAAGAGGCCTAGGATTATGGTCTGCAAAAAAAAGAGAGCAACGCATCAAAGTGGTTTACAAAAAAATACAGAAAATCCAAGTTTTGTACAATTTGCATCCATCTTCTTTTGTTGATAGAGTCAGAAGAAACTAGAATTAGCCTAGACTTATAAAGAATAGAGGCATTAGATATTGTGAATCTCCTTGTACCTTTCTTAATGTTATATGTTATACTTGTCTCATCAATTGGGAAGAGCTATAACATTCACACATAGTTCAAAATCAATTTAATATTAAAGATAATATATGTTGATCACATGATCCGACTTGACTTAAAAATGGAATCGACTAAAATTGATAGAACTTGAGGACTGTCGAATTGAATACTACAATATAAAAGGAGTTTGGACACATTATTACTCTAAATGTCAACTCGGTCTATGCCTATAATTTGTTGAATCTTGGCTTAAAATCTTAGGACTTTATGGGTGGCAAACCTTCTTTGTACACCTTCTCAAGATTACCATTTTCTCTTTGCATATCATTACTTTGCTCGGGACTAGCAAAATGTAAGTGTGGGAGTACGATGAATCGATGATTCATCATATCTTTTATATCTTTTTGAGCAAAAATTTGAGTATAGTCCATTGCATTTTACCTAACATTTTTCATAATCTTGTTTCTTAATTTTCATGCACATTGCATACAAAAATATATAAAAATAGATAAAATAGTCATTGTATGTGTTAAAGCGAATTTTTCGTGGGTCTAGGTATGTCTCACACAAGGCGGAGATGCAGTCGCTATGGAAACCCACAAGAAACCCGAATTCAAATAACAATTAACCCACAATGATAATTAAGCAATAAAAAGCAAATGTGGAGTTGAAATTTATATAACTCTACAACAAGGATGTGTATAGGTGCAAGTATGTAGAGGTCGAACACAAGGAACAAGCATGATAGATCGGGCAAAAAAGCTAAAAATGATTGTGAAGTATTTATCTGTATATACTCTTTTTTGTGGGTTTTTAAGTTTTACATTTTTATATTTTATTTTTAATTTTATATTTTGTATTTTGATTTTTAATTTCCAGTTTTTATAGTGTTTATATTTTATAATTTTTATACTTTTTCTTTTAGGGATTTTATCACTTGTGCCCCTCCGATATATCGCAATATCAGTTATGCCCCTATCTTTTTGGTAATATCAGTTGTGCCCCTCACTTCTTTCTCCGTCATCAGTTGTGCCCTTTCGTCAGATTTACCGTCAAAAATTAAAATAACCATGGTTTATTCAAACCATGGTATGGTTAAGAGGGGTATTATGGTCAGAATAAAAATATGATCAGAATAAAACAGTTTGTAAAACTTCTGGGGGCTCAGATGTAATTTCTCCCAAAATTAGGGCTTCAGGGATCTTCTTTGCAATATGTAAAACGTCCAGGAGCTGAGTTATATTTCTCCAATTTTGTTATATTCTCTAGGGATTTCTTATTCGTTCAAGCCAAAACAGGGCGGGCACGCTAGGTGCGCCGCCGCACACGCCACCACCGCGCATCCCGCGCCGGGGATCCCCTTTGTCCTAATCCATGCCCCCGCCCCGACGTCGTACGCGTCCATCGTGCTCGCGTATGCGTCCAGCCTCCCCCCGCCGACCTTCAGCCCGTCGATCGCGTACAACACTCCGCCTGCGCCCGCCGCCACACACCTATGCCTCCTTCGCGGTGCCACCGCCACGATCCTCCACGCGTTGGTGGCCGGATCGTACTCCTCGACCTCGGCAGCGGAGCCGCCGGCGACGTAGACACGGCCGCCGACGGCAGCGACGTCGAAGCGCTTCCTGGGGAGGATGGGAGGTGGGAGGGGGGAGACGGAGTTGGGGAGGAGGTGGCGGAAAGAGGGGCTGGGGCTCGGGAGGAGGTGCGGGAGATTGCTGGGGAGGAGGAGCCGAGAAAGGGGAGGTGGTACGAGGTCGTGGGAGTGAGGGCGGGGAGCTCGGGGCTGACGGAGGAGCTGGGGTGGCGGAGGGAGGTTGGGGCAGAGGGAGGCGAGGGCAGGGTGCCGCAGGGGATGGGGGGAGGTCGGGGCGGCCTGGAGACTGGGGCGGAGGGGCAGGGGGCGACGCCTGGGAGTGGAGGTGAGGATGGAGGGGCCGCATGGGATAGGGGGCGGTCGGGGCAGCCTGGAGGCTGGGGCGGAGGGGCGGCAGGGGGAAGTGCCGGGGATGGGAGGGGAGCTCAGGGCGGAGCTGGGCGGCACAGGGCAGGGGTGGGGGCGGAGAGGGAGGAGAAGGAGGTTGGAGGAGGAGGAAGAGGATGGGGGAAGAGGAGGAAGAAGAAGAGGATGGGGAAGAAGGTGTAAAATGACCATGAAACCTTATTTTAAAAATTAATGCCGCTTATGTCCTCAAAGTTAACGTCCGTTTGCACTGTGGATGGACGGTCACTAACCCGAGGGGCACAAGTGATAAAATAGCAAGAAGTGAGGGGCACAACTGATATTACCAAAAAGATAGGGGCATAACTGATATTACGATATCTCGGAGGGGCACAAGTGATAAAATCCCTTTCTTTTATATATATATAATAAAGCTATATAAGAGCATATATACAATAGAAGTTAGGGTATATATAAATATTAATAATAATCGTCGAAACAAAGAAAAGAAGATGTTATTGAGTTTTAATTAATTTTTACTGTTTTTGTGATTCTTTAAGAATTTTTGCTAATTTTTATATATTTTTGAAGTAAAAATACCCTGAAACAGGATTTAATTATATACCTAGAATTAAATGGAGATAAAAATACCAAACAAATTCAAAATTTCCACAAACTAATTTTACAAAATATATAATAATATACAGAAATTTCGGAAACAGAAAATGTAATTTTTGGTAATTTTTTATACTTTTATAAAGGTTTTAAGGCTTTTCTAATTTTTTGAGTTTTCTTTTATAATTTTCAGGTGTTTTTGGTCTGAAAGTTAAAAACACTTAAATAAATCAAATCTATTTTTTGGAACTTTTCAAAATGTTTTTTTATTTTTATGGATTTTCTATTGAAAACAGGGGTAAAAAGAGATATTTTTATTTTTTATAAATAATAAAAACTCTAAAATTGTAAAATAAAAATTGGACGTGAAAGTGAAATGCAATAGGAGAAATGCAACAGGAGATTACATCTTTTTTTGAGAATTTTTCGAGTTTAATTGCTATTTAAAAAAAATACAAATAACAAAGAGAAAATGCAATACTAGAAGGGGCATTAAGGTAAATATATTAAAGTTGAGTGGCCAAAAATGCAATTTTACCAAAAATATAATATGTAATTCAAAAGTTCATAGACTGGACGGAAATACAGAAAGCTATGGGGCATTCGCTGCAAAATGCCCACCTCACGTGGGCGGCCATGTAAGGTAAGCTAGCAAGACCTAAATGCAAATGCATTAAAGTCCAGGGGCCTACTTGTAAATGTTACATAAATATTATAACGACAAAAGAAAATTTTAGTGCTAAATAGTAAATACATAACTGAGTGGGTTGAAGACGCAAAATACCCACTAAAAGCAAGGATCGAACAACGAGTTGCACTTCACTTGCCACGTGGTGCCTCCACAATGCACGATGATGCTTCAACGATGAATGATCTAGATTAGACCATGCTTGACTATCTGACGACTGAAAGCGGGAAAGATCCTACAACTGTTGTAACGTGGGAAGAACGACGGTGATCCAACGACGCTGGAGATGCTTGAATGAACTCGCCAAGAACAGGTCCCCAATGCGTTTCGATTGGGCGATGCGCGTTCCTCCGGCGACCGATGAAGCTTCAAAACTTCCAGAAAGCTTCCTAGAATGGACCCCGACCTGTCGGCAGCTCCAAAATGGCGAGGCGAACACCAGTGCATTGCGGCGAGGTTGAAGATGAGAGTGGGCTCTAGGTACCTGTGATATTTCAAAAATCAACCCCAAACGGGGGTCTAGAGCCTTTCATACCCGCAAGTGATTAGCGTAAGAAAATAGAGGGTACATGGGCTCTTTTGGCGAGGTGGCGTTGTCTGGTGGAGCTCCTTCGGTGACTGGTGAGGGAGGAGGAGGAGTAGAGGTCCAGATCCAAGATGGATCTGGAGTGAAGGTGCGGTGAGCGTAGGGAATCGGTTAGGGAAGAGAGTGGTGGCGGTTAGGTCCGGCAAATAGATGAAGCATGAGCAGGCGGTTCTCCGGAGGCTAGCTCCGGCGAACGTCGAGGGTGGCTTTTAGGCTAAATGAGGTGGTTAGTAAATAAAAGTAATGCGGGGAATTAACCTAGGGATGGAAAATGATAAAAAATAGAAGAAAAAGGGACCTCAAACGGCGTGGGGTCGTGAAGAAAACCTCGACGTTCGAGGTTGACCGGAGACGATGGAACACCCCTTCGACGATCCCTTCGTTCAACCTAAGAGCATGGCGAGGTTGTTGCCACCTCCCTCCACCATATACACACAAAAAGGAAGAGAAAAAGTGGTCAAAAAGGGGTTCAAAGATTAAATGGAATATCGAGGTGGTTTTTGTACAAGAGAGGTGGAGCGGCTCAAAGAACGAAGAATGTAGCGTGATGCATCGATCCAATCCTCGAGGAGAGCTATGGGCCTGTATGCTCGATGATCGAGGAAGAAAAGTGGTGAAGAGCTCATCGCAAAATGGTGCATGGAGCGACCCCCCAAAATCCAAGAATCAAGGCAAAAAACGCACGTCTGACCGCCTGGAGACCTCGGTCGGAGAGTCGACCGAGGTTAACAGGTGGGGGAAACTGGTTGTCCACGTGGACCAACCAGAAAAAATCCTATCTTAGATTATTTTAAAAATCGATTAAAAAAATAAATGAATGTATTAATTTTAAGTTATAAAATGAAACTTTTTTTTATTTTTCAAAGTACTTTATTATGGTATTTATTTTTTTAGAGTTTTATTTTTACAAGTTACTTTTTAGGCTATATTATAGGTATATTTACCTATCTATTTAGGTATATTATTTTTATTTTATATTTTTAATTTTATCAATTTTATTTATTATCTATATTTTTATAACTTAATTTTATATACTTAAATAAATTTTTATTATATTTTTTGATATAATATATATACTTAAATAAATAGGTTTATTAATTATATAGGTATAGATACAGGTATTTCATCTATGTATTTTCTTTATATATTTTATTTTGGTGTTTTCTTTGTTATTTATTGGTGTTTTAATTTCACATATATTATAAATAATATTTACAAAATTATAAACATATAAAATTATAAAAAATAATGAATAATAAATAAAATGAATATTTTAATTGGTATAACTATACAATAGGGGTCCAAAACTAACTTTTACACCGTAACTTCAAAAAATATGAAACCACCTTCCTTAAATAGCTTATTAAAAGTTATATACAATTAAAGGTGAGTCTTTATTTGAAAGATATGGGTCTGTGAAGTTGGGATTTTGAAAACTTATTTAGACTGTAATTTGTACATTGTATATTATTTTTGTATAAACTCAATTTTGTATTTTTCTATATTTAATTATCTACAACTTCCATGTTTAAAGTTTCTTTATTTGAAGTATAAAAAGTGGAACTAAAAATAGGTCCCAAAAATTAATAAAAATGAATAAAATAAAAGGAAATTTTAATTGTGTTTTGGCACTTACCTCCCCCTACTTTATTCCTTGTCGACCTAGTCATCGAGATGCCTAGGTCTCGAGGCTCAAGGTCATAAAATATCTATAATTTTTTATTCTTTTTCTTTTCTTTTCTTTATTCTATAATTTTGGCATAAAAAACTTATTTTAGACAATATTTTCACAACAATGCACGTATGCTAAAATGCATGAATTAAGGGGATTTACACGCATTTACTAGGGTTTTTAAGGCCAAAATGATAGAATAAAGATGATGAAATGGAGATTCATCAGTATGTAATCTTCCATTTTAATCTCATTATGTCTTATCTTAATAATTTTTTATCAATAAATATGGGCTCCATGCCCATATTAGTTTCTAACCATTATTTATTTATTTTCCTAGGTCTAGGTTGGTAGAGGCCCAAGAAGACACTCTCCTCTCCCCTCTTAATTTGCAAAAAGAACGGTACATAAAAAATAGCTGACGTCATCCTGACATCAGTATTTCAAAAAATAAATAAAAAAATAAATGGGGACACTAATGTCAGCATGACGTCAACCCCCTTGTTCTTCCTCCAATCAACCCTGATGCCTACACCCCCTCTTCTCCCTTGCAAGCCCAGCCGCTAGCCACCCCTTTCTCTCCCCTTCCATCAACAGTGGCCACCTCCCCTTCCACCAATTACCGAGCCTCCTCTTCTCCCTCACCGACTATATAGAGGGAGGAGGCTGGCCAAAGGGAGGGATCCAACACGGGCTTCGACCTCCCTCTCCTCCGCCACACCTCTATTTCCTCCTCGCCACCACACCTCCACCATCGAAGCTCTACCTCAACCTCCATTGACCATTGCTACGGTCATCTTAGTCGATGCAGGTGACAGCCATGTCATCACTCCGACTTCCTCGTCACCTTGTCATCATGAATGAAGAAGGAAGAGGGTCCTAGGGCCCCCTTCATAATTTTCATTTTCTCTTAGTTTTTTTTAAATATTGGATCTTTCCACAATTTTAGAAGACTTATGATTATTCTTCGCAATATCTCCAATTTTATAAATTTTTTGGTGAATTTGCATTTACTTTATTTTGTTTTGTTTAATAGAATTTAGTCCCTTAGGGATGTTTATGCAACTTGTTAAAGTTCTTATTTTGCCTTCAATTTACCCATTAAGCATTTTTTATTGGCAAATCTTACACATGTCTAGAATCTTTTATTTAATTACAATCACACCCTCAACTTTAGTTTTCTTTATATTCTGCTCCTGAACTTTTCAGATAATTATACAAATGCCCCTATCACTTCTAAAAATCATAAAAAATAGTTGGACACTTCCTAAAAAATTACTGCATGATTTTTAAGATGTCTAAAACCTAGTGACAGAGGTTCAACATATTTTAAAGTCCCAAGAATAAAAGTAAAGGTAGGATTTGATTTGAGTCAATAAAGTTTAAAATACATTTGTAAATGCAAAAAATCGAGTAAAATGTATGAGTCCTGGATTGATCCTCTATTTCCCGCATACTTTATTTGATATTTCTTAGCTTGTAGTTGAAATAAAAATTTATCTGAAATCTCTTGTTTTTCGAATATGCAAACAACGATTCTTAAAAACACACATTTATCACATGGAAAATTAGAGTTTCGGTAAACAAGGGAATAAAAGTATTATTGGTATGATAAAATAGTTTGTTGGGAAAAATTACTTGAAAAATTTACCTCTTTTAAGGAGGCTTGCTACTTCAAAAAATTCATATGTTTAGAGGGCCTTCTCCATGTTCACAACAAACCATAGGATCAAGAATGCCCGCCACTGATTTAGAAATCCAAAGTCTTAAAATGTGGATTTCAAGCCTCACCAAGATAACTTTAGGGGGATGGACAGAGCAGGCTTTCACACTAGAGATTTTGGTAATCATGACCAAGATCTAACTAAGAATTTTTATCACCAGTTCCAAGATGGGGGACTTCTATCTTCTTGTGACAGCAACTCCTAGTTAAATTTATTCCATCCACGAATTGCATACTTCCTCTGGTTTCTTCAACATGGCAAACTTATAATGCAAGATAAGTTAGCTAAAATGAACACATTTCGTCGGTAAATCAATGTTATTGTGTGAGAATGAGGCTGAAACAACTAATCATTTTTTCCAAATTTGTGACTTCACAAAATCAGTTTTTGGAAAAAATCAGTTGCTTGTGATGTGTTATAATACAAGATTATTCTTTTCAATCTAGGAAGAGACAAACATAAACACACCATCTTGGCAGATGCGAAGGAAACTAGCATGATCTCGGCTTTGATCTTTCATAGGAAGCGAAAAAGGGAGGAAGGATCCAAATTTGAGGGTCATGAAAATCACTACCAATGAAGGAGTTGAAAAAGTGCTGATGAATGCAAACTTTGAGAATCGTACCATTTTTGTAGGACATTAATGTAATCCCAATCTAAGCTTACTTGTTTCTGTGTTTTATTGACTTGCCATTTGTGGAAAACTGGATTACGAATAATTTAATGTTTATTTTCATAGCATCCATAACTATGTATGACAATGAATATTATTTATGGTTAGATTCTTTAATTTCATAATCAATATGGTATATGTTGCTATATTACGAGCAATGTCACATGTAACAACAATTATCTATTACTTTTTTTCTTGGAATCATTATTAAATCAATGTCAATTAATATAAGTTCAACAAAAAATCAACAGAGTATTTTTGTTACCTTTAACAATGAACATGACATTTGCTGTAAGTTACAATAACACAAAAAGTAATTTTGCAACGACTAATATTCTTTGTTATGTATTCAATATGGAAGATATGGAAGTGAATATTTAAATTATTATTTGCCTTGCGTTAGATTTGTTGCAGTGATATACTATAAATTAAGGTTACCACAAGAGGCAACATATCTGATATTAAAAATTCCTTTTGTAGTAGATAGCGATGCTTTGGAGATGGAGTACAAGGACGTAAGAATAGACAAGACTGAGGGCCAGGGACGGAGACAGGGGAGGCGCGAGGGGGCTTGCCCCCGGGTCTCCCAATAAAATCTTTGTATATATTATATTATTATAATAGAATATAATTTATATGTGAAATAATTATCTATAAAAAATAATAAGTTGTATATAATGTCCCCCCATCTAGGGTGGAGCATGGGTCGGGCTCGAGTCGGGTCAACCTAGTCTAGCCCAGGCCCATTTAGATAACCGGCCCTGCGGGCTGAGCCTAGGCCCGTTCCTTTTTCTAGAACTCGGCCCAAGCCCGAGCCGAGCCCGACCCAAGATGGGTCGGGTCTGGGTCGGCCGGCCCGTGATTCCCACAAAAGTTTGACGGCGAGGAAATCCTGGAGCTGGGGAGGGCCGAGGGCCGCACAACGTCGGCAGCGAGGAGTGGAGGGGCGGGGATTGGCGGGCCTGTGGGGGACGTACAATGACGTCGGCGAGGGAAAGGAGTGGAATGGGTCGCAGTCCTCACGGTTCGCGGCCACTCGCGGGCCGACGGGGGATCCTAGGGCTGGGGAGGGCCAAGGACGGTGTCGACAAAATCGTTGGGAAGGAGGGGCTCAGGGGCGGTGCCGATAGGGATGGGATCGTGGGAGGAGGTGTATGGCGGAATGACCGAATGGTTAGGGTTATGAAAAGAGGGGGCGGGTCGGGGCGGGTTGGGCCAGGCTCATGGGTCGGGCTTGGCTTCGGGCCTTAAATCGGGCCGGCCCGTGGGCTTCGAGTTCAGGCAAGCTCAAGCCCGAGCCCGACCCGATTTGATAAATAGGCTAAAATGGCGGCCCAAGTCCGTCCATTAGAAAGTGGGCTCAGGCTTGGGTCGGGCTCGAGTGGACCGGGCAGCAAGCTAGGTCGGGTCGGCCCTGGCCCATGCTCCACCCTACCCCCATCTCCCATTTACAAGTAGTATAGATATAAATACATCCGTATCTAATCCGACATCATATGAATATCATACAAATTCTGACATCCGTATCCACATCAGTTTTCAAATGGATACAAATATCGATATTACATTCATATCAACAAAAATCTATATCTAAATCGATATATCCATATATATAATGGTTTAATGGGGCTGCTCCCTCAGGGTAGCCAACTGGCTGCCACTGCATCATTTTTCGACGTTTGATTTTTTTGAAAAATAGCATCACGTATTTTCATCACTATATCCCTCTAATATGTCATTCGAATTTCGTCAAAAAACTCCTATACTTGTCATCTAGAAAAAAAATAAAACTTTGACAAAAGAGAAATATTTGGTGAAAACTGTCGCTTATTTTTAATTAACATCTTGAATTGATGTGTTAGGCACTCCACGAAAGTTACGTTTGTTGTCCATATCATGTTAAGGAGATTATAGTATTAGGAAATGTGTTATATCTAAATTGAATGACTTATTATGATACACAACTAATATATGTATTTATTTCCTAAAAACTATATCAAATATAAAAAAATAAATGACTTTATTATTTGTAACTAAAAATAAATCTACATCTATATATTAAAACAAATATACAAATACATGCACAAATATATGTGGACATCAAAGTTTATTTATTTATGTATCTATTCTAAAACATACGCATATGCAATATTATATAAAATTGGTACATTTATATCTCATTAAGTTCCTACATTAAGAGCGATATAATATTATTTATTTAAAAATCTTAATTTTAATGGTATAACTTAACATCGTGTTAATGAAAATGTATTTTGATTTGAAGAATTTTGTAAGGATCTTTTTATCCATACAATATTTGTTGGGATATTTATATGAAATTATAAGTTTACAATGATATCTTTGTTAAATACACTTATAAATACATTTTAATAATTACAATGAGAAATAGTAACAAAGGTAAATTATATATATAGTCTCAATAATTCCTGGCTTCGTCCCTGCTTAGGGCCCGTTCTGTAGGAGAATATGCAGGAATAAGGATGAATAATAAGGGGTTGTTTGTTTGGTGAATAAGGGGAGTGGAATAAGGGGAATAAGGGGCCATTTTCCTCCCAATACGGTTCCCCGTGGTACGACTATTCCTCCTCATTTCATCTTATTTAACTCTTATTCCTATCTTTATCCCACCTTACCTACCTTTATTTCACCTTATTCTCCTTATTCCTATCCTCCAGCCGAACAAAGAATAGACCCTTATTCTCCTTATTCTCAATCCTTATTCCTGCTTATTCCCGAGCCGAACGGGCCCTAAGGGGAATAAGGGTCTATTCTCCGTTCGGCTGGAGGATAAGAATAAGGAGAATAAGATAAAATAAAGGTAGGTAAGGTGGGATAAAGATAGGAATACGAGTGAAATAAGATGGAATAATGGGGAATAGTCGTACGACTGGGAACCGTGTCGGGAGGAGAATTGACCCCTTATTTCAGGGTTTATTCTCCTACCAAACAGACCCCAGGGAGCTTGTAATCACGATTTCGGTAGGTATTAAAGTGTACTTACAAATATCCAAGTCAGAGCACGTTGTTGGTAAGAGATATATAAACCAATCACAAGCAGTTTCCATCCATGAACAAAAATGAAAGTTCTAGAGAGAGGGACACCGTCATCCATAAACATCATAAAACAAACTTCAAACGAAAGTAGAGGAGCCGTCGACAGTGATAGTCAAAAACAACCAAAATTCACAACCGCTGTGAAGAAAATCTCTCTGTGCATATATGTTACATCCTTCGTGGAAAGGTAAGAGAAACTGCCGAAAAGAGACATTGGATTTAGATACTTAATTACAGGTGGACATCATCTGATCTAAGTTTATTATGACATTGGACGGAGACCCCAACTTGATGTCTTCATTTATATCCCACGTCAACCTTCCCTTGAACAAACTATTCAAAATTCTCACGTACCCCAAATATCTCTCGTCTTCCAGAACAAGACGAAAAACTTGTTGCTGTTCACACCGCCATCATCTGCGTTCCTCCATCTGCCGTTATCCACCTTGCTAGTTTAGACCCACAAGTTAAATACCAACTACCACCTTGATTTCGACAGGAATCGCCGTATCCACATTGATGCGTTAGGAATCCGTGCTTATTTATTCATCTAATATCTCTTCTTTGGTAATAAACTATCTTATCAACACCTACTTCTCAGGGATATATACCCATAATATCCTAACGCATGCCTTTGAATCGCAAGCACGTATGCGCGTCGCGGTTGAACAGGTAGATGATATGAGATGAGAAGGTTGACGAAGCAACTTTTTAATCCTAATTATTTTTCTGAAAGGAAGAACATACAAGGCATAATCAAGCACGCTTAAGAAGGTGGGAAAAGGAGATGTTCAGATTATGAGAACATGAAGTGATCCTCTTTAAGATTTGTTCCTATACAATGAGAAATCGGCCGGATCAGATGGCTCGCCGGGGGGATTTCCGGTAGAGGGCAGTGTCGGAGTAGACCGTGGCCTTTGTCGAGCCTCTTCGTCTACTATTATTGTGGTGCCGGTGGCGGTGGCGGTGGTTTGTAATGTTTTTGGGCTTCTCAGCACCATGTTCACGATCTTCTACGGTTTGTTTTTCCTTCATGCTTCCCCCCTTGGAATTCTCTTTTGAATCCAGCTTGCCGTTCGTGCCGTTGACATCGAACACGAATGTGCTTGGGAGTATGTCCTTGTAGTTGAGAATGGGTTCGAGAACTTCCACGACGGCACTCATGTGGGGCCTCGATTTCGGGAGGTGGCTCAAGCAATGGTACGCCAATTCGGCAACCTTTTGGGCTCCCTTGGCGGAGAATTGACCCTCGAGCCGAGGGTCAATAATCTGGTTGAGCTTCCGGGGGTTGGTCAATAACGGCCTCGCCCAATCAACGAGGTTCTGCTCACGGCTCGGACGCGTATTGTCAACTGATCTTCGTCCGGTTAGCAGCTCAAGCAGGACGACTCCGAAGCTGTATACATCGCTCTTCGCAGTTAAATGGCCTGAAATGTGCCAAACGTATTTAGTAATGGTCATAGTCCATGGCACCTTCATGGGCTAGAAATCAGTCGCTTACCGGTCATCACATACTCCGGTGCGGCGTAACCGTGTGTCCCCATTACCCGTGTGGAGACGTGAGTATCGTCCCCCTCCGGTCCGTCCTTCGCAAGGCCGAAATCGGAGAGTTTGGCCTTGTAGTCCTTCAAGAAAATGAGAAAATTTCAGATAACAAAGAATGGGACCTTCACATCTGATCAACTGCAGTAACTATGATCTTGCAGCATTATGTGAATTTCAGTATAATGATAACACAGAACTTTAGATAATCAAAATCAGAATTAAGGCAATGATGTCATTGTAAAATCTGAATCTCTTAAAATTCAATGAGACTTGTGTAAATTATCATCTATATTACTTACCGCGTCGAGGAGTATATTGGAAGCCTTGAAATCACGGTAGATAACAGGCTGATCGACCCCATGGAGGAATGCGAGGCCCTTCGCAGCTCCGAAAGCGATCTTGATTCTGCGCTCCCATGACAGTGAAGCATACCCTGCAAGTTTGAGTGAATTTTAAGTTATTAATTAACATCTCTAATCTAATCCATTAATTGTATTTGATCCATCGCAGGTTTCTGGAAACTGAGGTTGTCTCGATGAGTCGTGAACGATTCCGACATCCTTAAGTAGAAGTAAAAAGGCTCACTCTTGAAGAGGTGATTCTCCAAGCTGCCGCGGGCCATGAACTCGTATACGAGCATACGGTGGTCAGCCTCATAGCAGTATCCGACCAGCTTAACAAGGTGAGGATGCCGCAATTGCCCAAGCAATATCACTTCCGTCTGCAAATCAGATTGGACACGCTTCTTAGATTCTCAATTTCTGATCAGACCAACCAAATTTTCATACAACCACAAGAATATCCAGTTAATTTACTATACACCATGGAAATTCGTATTCTATGGTTTTGATGCACGTGTATTATAGTATCAGTCAGCATCTTTTTAATATTAAGTGGGTCGGTTACATCAACAGGAAATTTCCCAGCTCAAGCCTGTCACCCATTTTATTAAATTCCCATTTAATTTTTTTCAAACAGAAAATTAAAGAGGTGAGCTACTTACCATCCACTCCTTGTGTCCCTGCATCCCGTCCAAGTCCAAGACCTTCACGGCTACAGCCTGCGGCTTCACGCCTGCCGCCCTCATCTTCTCGTCTACATGTCCCTTGTACACCGGGCCGAAGCCCCCCTCACCGATGAAATTCCCAGAGGAGAACCCCTGCGTAGCCGCTTTCAGCTCGGCGATTGTGAACATGATGAGGTTGGCACTGAGGAACGAGGAGGATAGGTCTGTCGTGCTCACATCAGAGCAGGACAGCCTCGTCGTGGACCGCTGCCTTGTAGGAGGTGTCGCTGAAGGACGTGGGGACGGGAGGTCCTCCACCTTCGCACAGCCGCCAAAGCAGGATTGCCAGAGGGAGACGCGGTGTTTGCCCATGAGGAGATGGATTGGGAGGTGGGGGTATCGCGTGTAAGAATTTCTCAAGGTTTGGTGAAGGTGGAGGACAGGAGGATGAAGGGAGTAGTATATATAGGGATGGAGGAAAGGGCCGTTTGAAAGGGGAGGCCTCACCAACTACCGGTGGAATTGGCGCGTGGGGTCTGTTTGGTAAATTCACCACGGTGAACTGTCCCTTTCGCCCTTGGAATTTTTTGGTTGATCTTTTGAACGATGTTGGGGATGGGGATCCTTGTGCTGCACTCTTCCAGTAATGCAATTAACAAAACAACAGGTTAGGTTGAATTTCTTTTTTATATAAAGATTTATTTAGATTAAAGGATTTGGAGGAGAAAACGTGAATTGACTCAAGGAAAACTTTCATACAACTCCTGGTTTTAGGGACGAGCATGGAAAGAGGGTTGGGCACAAGCCCATTTAACAAATTGATCTTTGGGGGTATAGGCCAAGCCCCCATAATTTTTTTCTCGACCCAAGTCCAAGACTGACTTATTTTTTATGGGCCATGATTGGGTTGAGCCGGACTATAATATGTTATTCTATCCATTAGATTCTTAGACTACTTAATACACCCAACCATTTGAAGTTACTTGAGATTTGACAAATATTGGATGCACTGCTTTCAACTCTACAGATTTCACAGATATTATGTGTAATATTTATGACAAGTTCTTCAATTACCAAAAGAATGAGAGTGTTCACCCAAATGGGTGCCTCTTGCTCTAACCTCCATCTATTAATTCTGGCTAGAGCGATGTAGAAAGATGTTGGGATAATCGCTCCCTTCCTAACTCTATTATTTACAAATTTGCACTTGATTTTCTTAATCCTTTCTTGCCTACTAATGATGATCTATGTAGGGCACTCCGACTAAATGGGATCGATGAATCTCCAAGCCAGGACAAGTAGCGAGAAGAAAGGATAGAGTGCTCTAGTCGACGCGGACTTGGTTTCTTTTGGTTTGTTTTTTTATCGTCTCTTGTTGTAATTTTTGTGCCTAGTGTTGTCGGATATGTGTTTTCATAAACCCCTCCTTTTGTATATTGGCATGAACATATCCCCCTCACTCACTAGTCTGCTCTAGATGCAGAACCCGCCTACTCTGTTAGTCTTTTCAAAAGCCCTGTGGTTTGATTGATAAGTTGAAAAATGCATCTTGAGGTGTTTTACTTGCTAAAAAAATTATTGCATTAATGAATATAATCATTGTGCAATATTTTCAATCCTACATTTTTAACATGATTAGATATAAGTTCATAGAACTTCTTGCGAGTGCTTTAGGCGTTCTATACGTTCTAACTATATAATTTGATTATGACAAAAATCGTCCCCTGGGGGATCTGAATATCTCTTAGGAGGTATTTCAATTGTGACTGGTCCATGTGTTTTTGGGTTTGGTCCGGGTCGGGCTGCATTAGTTGGGCTCCAGACTTGGTGAATGCTCATCCCAACTTGTTTTCATTAGTGCTAGACTTATGTCTTGGAGGAAATCTAAAATGTTTGGGTTTTGCAATTTTATCCTAGTATTTGTTTTCATGGTGTTTTTTGTTATTATTTGTAGGCATCTCTCACCTAAAACCCACATATGCAACATCCCAAAAGCAGTCAAGTTATGTTAACATCCTTTTTTGCATTCGAACATAAGCTCGTAATGAACTTCTGCAGATTGTTCTGTGCCATACAAACAGATGGCTGACCTTTGGTTATCACTAGAGCAGCAAAGACCTTCGCATCCCTTGAATTCACTCCCCTCTCATTTGACTTGTGCATCATGACATGTAAGATATTTTCCATGTCTGATCCTTGCGATGGACATGTTCGTCAGACTCCATCCTCCTCCAGTTCCCAGCTATTGGTGCTTACGCGTCGACCTTATGAAAAAGCCCAGGTTTGCAAAAAAAAATTCAATGGCAACTTTAACTGATGCAGTCGCTTTAACAGAGCTTTTCGAATTAAAAACCTCTTTGCAAAAAAATTTCAGTAGCAACTTCATGAGTAGATATATTTCATTATTAACATTTACAATGGATATTATAGCCCACGTTCCGAAATGCATATTCGCTATCACCTTAAGGAAAGACTGCAAGCGAATACGGCTACGATATTAGGGTTCTTTGTTATAAAAAAGGATGAGCATAACTGATATTGTTGAAGTCAAGAAAGACGTAAATGATAAAAACCTTTCATTAAATCGAATTTCTAAATGAACTGAAACATGTGCTTGTTTGGGACTTTCCTTCGCAATTTCTACGATCATTGATGGCTTTGACTTGTAATAGTTAGTCCGTTTGAGAAATTCGTTGGTTTTCTAATGTATTCTTTTTTTTATAAAATATCCTCAATTAACGTCAAGCATCGGGCACTATTTCTTTAAAAGAGTGGAGACAGATCCAAGTATCGCATCTCAATGAAAGAGTAGGGACACGTGATAAAAGACAGTCCACAAAAAAGAGAGAGGAGAATCGGATCTATATATGAAATGGTTACTGCCTATTATGGTGTCGTGGCTGCCAGTCCCACATTTTTTTCTTCCCTCGAAAGCCGTACTTCATCCTTCTACAAATATTAGACCAATCATATTTTTACCTACTATCTATTAAGACGGGCGTGTACAGGTCCCACAAATAGCATTTTTCCTCTTAAAATTACATAATGCAATAGTTTTAGTTTTGTTAAAAATCAATTAAACCCAATTTGATAATAAATAAACAATTTCAAAAAATTTAAGCTCATATATATATATTTATGGAAAAAATGGGATGCTTCTGTTCCTATTTTCCCATAATTTTTTATTTTTTTTTGAAAAATATCATTATGTATATTCATCAATATATCCCTCCAATATATAATTTGAATTTTATCAGAAATAAAGCCCTCCGTCTAAAACATATAATTTTAGCGATCTAAACATTGTTTTAATTGACATGTTCTAGATGAAGGGTATATGAGTTTATGTTTATGACGAAATTTGGACTACATATAGGAGGGATATATAGATGAATATACATTGATATTTTGCAAAAAAAATAAAAAAACACAAAAATAAAACGGGAACAACTATATATATATAGGAGGATTGGGAGAATGCACGGGCCTATGTCTCCCATATTTATTACTTTTTTGGAAAATGTCACAGTGTATATTCAACTATATATCCCTCCAATATACCATTCGAATTTCGTCAGAAACAGAGATGCCTATGCCCTTCATCTAGAACAAGTAAATTTAACGGTCTTAAAATTGTTATAATCGACCTCCTAGATGGAGATCATAGGGGTCTCTGTTTCTGACGAAATTTGAATGGTATATTGCAGGAATATATAGACGAGTATATCCGATGATATTTTCCAAAAAAGTAAAAAATATGGGAGATATAGGCTCCGGTGCATGTAAAATTACATGCACGAGGGTGCATACTCTCCATCATCTCTCTCTCTATATACACACACACACACAGACATACATACATACATACATATATGGGTCATATGTGGCTGCCCCCTAGGGGCAGCCAACATGGCTGCCCCCGCCTTATTTGGGCAATTTTTTTTATTTTTTTTGAAAAATAACACCATGTAGATTCATCCCTATATCCCTCCTGTATACCATTCGAATTTCGTCAGAAACAGAGACTCCTACGGCCTCCATCCGGACAGTAATTTTTTAACGGTAACAGGATTTTTTTAAATCGATACCATCGAGATGGAGGCCGTAGGAGTCTATGTTTCTGACGAAATTCGAATGGCATATGGGAGGGATATATGGATGAATATACATGGTTTTATTTTTCAAAAAAAATAAAAAAACGCCGAAAAAGGCAGCCCCATTTTTTCCTACATATATATATATATATATATATATATATATATATATATATATAGGGGGCCCTTCTAATGAGGTGGGTCTTTCCTGAAATTCAGAAAGCCACTACCAAATTTGTAAATTACGTAACAATTTTGTAAATTTAAACTACATATTGTAAAATACTGACGATTATACAGTTATGTAAAATATATCATCCATATTGTAACAAACTTTTAATGTCAAATATAGTAATATTTTCTTAATTTTTTCATGATATACATATTATATCAATATTTAATATTAAATTTATGGAGTTAGAATGTGTAAAATAAATAGAATAAATGCTTAAATTGACGTGGCTTTCCATGCATCCAGGAAAGGTGCACCTCATTTGAAATATTTCCTATATATATATATATATATATATATGGGACTTATGCAATAGACACTGTGCTCATTTGAGATGAGATGAGCCCACTCATATTTTACCGATATTTTCTATCATTTTGAGTTCAATGCTTATTTATTTACAGTTGTTATATCGTATTCTTACTATTAGTAACTATTTTCATATAAAGAAAACCTTATATTCACAGGAAATGCTCATTAATAAGAATAAAAACTACACTAGTAATACGAATAATAATACAATCATTTTGTATGAATTTAAGGTTTTTTCTTAAATAGTTACTAGTAGTAAGAATATGATATAACACTTGTAAGCAAATAACTATAAAGCTCAAAATGATAGGAACTAATGATAAAAAATGAGCGGGCTCTTCTCACCGCAAATGAGCACAAGGCTCATTAAATAATTTTCTTATATATATACATACATATATATATACATATATATATATATACATATATATATATACATATATATATATAGGGAAAAGGGAGCCTACACCCAGGGGTGTAGGTAACTACCTACACCCGGCTCATTTTTTCATTAATTTTTATTTTTTTGAAATGAAACTTTTGAGGAATTAGATTACTATATATAACCATGGTGTCATTCAAAATTCAACTTAATTCGAGACTCCTATCATCTTCATCCAGACCGTCAAATTTTAACGGTCTCAAAATTGCTGAAAATGGCATCTTCTAGATGAACATGATAGGAAAGTTTGTTTTGCATGAAACTTGATAGACATATTCATCTCAATATATTAAGAAAATTCCTCCAAGATTTCATTCAAAAAAACTCAAAAATCGTGAAAAAGAAGGCTGGGTGTAGGTAGTTACCTACACCCCTGGGTGTAGGCTCCCAGCTCCTATATATATATATATATATATATATATATATATATATATAGGGGGCTTATCCAGTGGGCCCTGTGCCCATTTGAGATGAGATGAGCCCACTTATATTTTACCAATATTTTTCATCATTTTGAGTTCAATGCTTATTTATTTACTGTTGTTATATCATAATCTTACTATCAGTAACTATTTTCATATAAAGAAAATCTTAGATTCACAAGAAATGGTCATTAGTAAGAATAAAAATGAGACTAGTAATACAAATAATAATACAATCATTTTTTATGACTTTTAAGGTTTTTTTCCCTGAAAATAGTTACTAGTAGTAAGAATATGATATAACACTTGTAAACAAATGCCTATTAAGCTCAAAAAGATATGAAATAATGGTAAAAAATGAGTGGCCTCATCTCATCTCAAATGGGCACAGGGCTCATTGGATAATTTCCCTATATATATATATAGGGTTAAATGGGGTTGCCCCCTGGGGGAGTTAACTTGGGCCCCCCCGCTCCATTTCATCTGTTTTTTTTAAGATTTCTTCCGTGGAATTTCATCACTATATCCCTATACTATGTCATTAAAATTTCGTGTGAAACAAAGACTCCTACGACCTCCATCCAGACAGTCATTTTCTAACGGTAATAGAATTGCTAAAATCGACCCCGTCTAGATGGAGGCCACAGGAGTTTCTGTTTTTCACGAAATTTTAATGACATAATATAGGGATATATTGATAAAAATCTATGGAAGAAATTATCAAAAAAAAATAAAAAAATCGAGCAAAATAGGGTCGGGGAGCTAAGTTAGCTCCCCTCGTGAGAGCAGCCTCATTTTACACACACACCACACACACATAATACGAGGAGTGTTCCTGTGAGAGTAAAACGTTGTGAGAGCATGAGAGGAGTGATTCTGGACCACTAGATTCAACCATGAGAGAGAAGATCAGGAGAGAGAAGACATAATCTAGTGGTCCAGAATCACTCATCTCATGCCCTCACATCTTTTCTCTCTCATAAGATCACTCAGCTATTATATATATATATATATATATATATATATATATGGGGCACTTCAAATGAGGTAGGTTCTCACCGATATTGTGGTGAACCATCGAGCAGATTCGTTAGATCTCAATCTGACGGATGCATTAAAAACCTCATCCAAAAGGGCATTTTCATCAAATTGATTTCATTAATTTCGAGTTTCATTTATTGGTTTCAAATTGTCATTCTAAGCTTTTCTCGATTTGAGATTTTTCACAAATGCCTTTGTTGATTAATTTCCAATTTTGTTCCAAACGATCTGAAATCAACTACAGCTTTGTAAAGTACAATGAGTTTTTGTAAAATATTTTACTCTTTGTAAATTTCATTAATGATTTCATTTTATTACTGTAATTTCATTTTATAAATGCTTGTATTAGTTTTGTAAATGTGTACATTCATTTTGTAATTCCAGCGAGTTTTTGTAAGAGTATTTTCACTCTTTGTAAGCTTCAATTTTTTTTGTAATTGTGTATGTTTGTTTTGTAAAAAATCCATGAATCTTTGTAACTGAATCTCTTCCTTTGTAAAATTCATGCATGTTTTCCATTGCGTTAAAGTGCAATTGCCATACATGTTTTCGAGTCCTGCAAAATAGAGAAAAAACATTGAGATTTGTAAAAAAGGTAAATAAATATTTAAATCTAAATATCAGTTAAGTAAAAATATTATACGATAATGTAACGAAATCTCCCTCCTTTGTAAGAGTGTCTGATCACTTTGTAAATTTTAGGCGCTCTTTTGTAAAATGATCTGAGCACTTTGTAATATTTCTGTAAAGTTCTACGACAAATAAGTACATTGTTAGATATGGGAAACATGTAAAAAAATGACATGATATTGTAAAAGAAATTCAATATTTGTACAAAACATTCCCATTTTTATAAAAAAACTATGATTTGTAAAAAAACTAAGGGGACCCTCCTCCATGCACATCTCGACGATTCGGCGTCGACAGCGAGGTGCCGCATTTGAGGACGAGCAGACGGAGCGCGGACTGACGGAGAGCGGGGCCGAGGGTGGACGATAGAGGCACGAGCGGAAGGTACCGCCTCGCCGAAGAGATGGCCACCGTCCGCTGACATCTCCATTCTCCCCGCGCAGCTGTCCTTCCGCCCCGCCGTGCCTCCAGATCCACCGACCTTGTCGCGCACGCGAGATCATCCACCCGCGGCTGCCTGCGCCTCCGCTCGCGACCCCGCGCCCCGCGCACGCCCCGCCATTTTCCTCGCCGAAGCTTCCAGCGCTCTAGCCGCCCCCCTCTGGCCGCTCCACCGCCTCCTGTCCTGCCTCGTCGCTGATGGATACCCTTAAGCCTTGTAGCGGCGGCCTTGGTCCCCTACAAATTATTAATTAAGAGAGAGATTAGGAAATGTAATTGTCACATTCTATATTTAGAATGTGACAAAAAGACCAAAATGGGTTTTCGATCATTTAAATATTATAATTAAAGCATCATTAATTACGACCGTGCAATCAAAAATAGATGGATGATGATGGATGGCTCACCATAAAAGCGGTGAGTCCCCGCCTCATTTGAAGTTTCTCATATATGTATGTATATATATATATATATATATATATATATATATATATATGGTAAAATGGGGCTGTCCCCAGGGAGTAGCCAACTTGGCTACTCCCACCCCTATTTCCTCCTCATTTTTTATTTTTTGAAAAATAAAAATTTGTATATTCATCATTATATCCCTCTCACATTCTATTAAAATTTCGTCAGAAACAGAGACTCCTAAGCCCTCCATCCAGACGTCATTTTTTAACGGTCGCAGGATTTTTTAAATCGACCATGTTTGGATGGAGGTCGTACGAGTCTCTGTTTCTGACGAAATTTTAATAGAATGTGAGAGGGATATAATGATGAATATACAAATTTTTATTTTTCAAAAAAATAAAAAAATGAGGAGGAAATAGGGGTGGGAGTAGCCAAGTTGGCTACTCCCTGGGGGCAGCCCCATTTACCTCATATATATATATATGTATATATATATAGAGGGGCGATCCTATGAGATGGGATGTTGGTGAGATGGTGAGATGGGGCATTCTGGACCACTAGTTCCAACCATGAGAGAGAAAGGCAGGAGAGAGAATACAGCAACTTGTGGTCCAGAATGTCCCTTCTCACAATCTCACAAAATCTCATCTCATAGGATCACCCATATATATATATATGTAGGTTTACCAATTTTAATTCTCTAAAGCGCTAGACTAAAAACTATGTTTGCCTAATTTCAATTGGCTAGAGGATAGTTATTACAGCTTATTGATAATCAACATTCAACGCTTCTTATTACTAAAGAAGCATTTAAGTCATAGCTTACACTTACCAAAGCACTCAAGTGAACCTTAATTGATATTGAATTGAAGATGAATCAAATCTGCCAGTCTTTGCATTGCAGAATCAAATCGAACTAGATCCTTAAATATGTTTAACAAACCAAATCAGATTTACATAGGAACTCACTCAAGTGTGACTGTTATTTGACATCGATCTCCTTTTGTGATTTTTCTCATGTGAAGTAATTTTAGACTCTATACACCAAATTTAGTATTATTCGTAAAGAGAATTGATGTAAAACTGTGGATCACTCAATCCGTTCGATTTTGATCGAGCAGTTTGTACGAATTCGATGTTTTGTGGGTCCTTACTATGAAAATTCGTGCAAATCGCTTCATCAAGATCGAACGATCCACGATTTTATAGCAGACCTCTGCAATACTGCGGAGGATCTACTCTCGTTTTCATATTGCCTATCTTCATTTGGAAGTAGTCTTTTCACAAACTCATGGGCCCATCCAACTATGCACTAGAATTAAATTAGGCTCTTTATAAAAAGAGGATATCATTCTAGATGGATGATCCATGCCTCCTTTTCTGCTACTTATTTTTTTATTGTCTACGTACGTTCTTCCAGAGTACAACTCTAAAAGTCTATCCACCATCGTTTGACGAAGTATTTTATACACACCGTAAGCATATTTTGTCATTTTCTATTCTCTTTTGTCATTTTTTTCTTGATCAATTGATATTAGAATTTCTAGATGGAAAACAGATTCTACCACTGATATCCCTTAGTGGGACTCAAGTATTTGAGAAATCCACAACTTAACAATATGTTAAAAAAGTATACGATGCCGAAATTATTAGGGAAAAGGTGTGAAACATGCATCCCTAGAATGTGCAAACAAACCCCGTTTACAGAGGTTGTATACAATATAACTCTTTGTAATATGTAAGTTCGAATAAAGAGAGAGGTTTGATCAAGAGCCGTGGTGCTACACTTCTGGAAAATAAAGAAGTAAAGCAACTAGTGTTATAAGAATCAAATCACTTTTTTGACTTGTTTGATAATAATGTTGATTCAGAAATAAATCTAATGATAGGGAGTAATAGTATTCTTCCAAGTATATAAGGTAAACCTATGAATGATAATATACTTTGGAGGTTGTAGGTGAGACTAGTCAAGCCACTTATATAGTGGCAACAAGATATCAATAATCTAACCATTAGTTCATGCATGAGTATGCATATCTTGATGATAACAAAACTTGCACAGTTAGCTTGAAGATAGGTCAGAGCAAGCTCAAGATAGAGGAGACAAAAAAAAGCCCTATTGTGAGAAGCTAAGGCTTAAGGGAATAAGAATCTCAATGGAGTTCAATACTAGAAACTCCAGCTCAAGCTCATGAGAGGAAACTTAAGCTCTCACGATCAAATTTCCAACACTGATTGATCAAATCCAGATCATCCACAAGTCTTGATTGATTGATTGATCAAATCACGTTGGACAATGTTCCTTGACTGATCGATCAACCTTTATTGATTGTTTTGTCACATCTGAATCAATAAATACATGTTTTCTAATTAATAGAGTTTTGAATTCCAACATTTACTTATGAGATCAATGATCGATCAACAAAATCTACCTGATCAGTAAACTTGATTCTGATTGATCATCAAAATATTTCGATTGGTCAATTTATGTTTCAAGAAGATCTTGAGTGGATTTCATTCCAGATTTGTCCTTAATGGCTACTTTTTCAAATCCAGTGGTTGTGGGGATCTTAGAGCTATAAATAAGACCACATACCTAATTCTATAATTCACAACCACATGAATCGTATCTTCTTCTATGTTTCTTCACTCTCTACTCTGTGAGAGAAAACTTTAAGAGTTGCCTTATGTTCCCCACCTCTACCTAATAGATCAATGTTCAATGATAAGTCTTAGGAGCACATTGCCCGCTCATGAGATCCTTTTAGTTTTGCCTCATATTTTCATTGCATATCTATTTTGATATCGAGGTTGCAAGATTCATTTATTTGTAATGCAGTCGTACGTTGTCTGCATTACAACTTGTTGTACAGCAGTTGCTATGCACACATAAGAACTCATGTTAGTGGAATGATATGTGTGGGTCAGGTTGAAAGCCCGAGCCAGGAGCCTCTAGTTGTGGTTTTTACTTGAGAGGTTTTCTATGTTAAATACATCTATGCGTACACTTTGATTGTTTATCTTGTGATTGAAAGTGACATTTAACAATGTGGTTGTTTTAAATTATTGTGATTGAAAATTGCACCCCATCAACTAGGTAGGAATGAATAGTTGATATCGGAGCCCCATTCGTGTGAAGGACATTAACCTCTGGTGCACACACACATGGTTAGCATCTCAATATTGTATGCTAAAGGGAACTTTGTGATTTGTCCTTCATACTACAACGGGTCAAACTACTGAAGATGGAAGACCAATATGATGATATTTCTTCAATCCTCACAATTTTGGAATATTAGGAGGAAAAGTTCATGATCATATAAGACAAAGAGATATCTACTCTATTTATGAATGAGCACAGATGACCCTTGATTCAAAAGCAATCAGTTCTCTATATTGTGCTCTATCTAAAGCTGATTGTTATCTAGTCTCCCACTTGAAGACTACCTACGAGATATGGAAATGCTTTGATACAACTTATGACCGCACTACTAAGGTAAAGGAATCCCAGTTCAAAATGCTCACTCTATATGAAAACTTCAAAATGCAAAGAGGAGAGACCATTAAGGGCATGAATGTCCGATTCACCACTATAGTGAATCAACTGAGAAATTGGGTAAGAGTTTTCCTATATGGAGAGCTTGTGAGTGAAATCATCATCTCCCCCATGCTACAGTGGGAAGACAATGTGACAACTATAGAGGAAACTTCTACACGACTTCACTAGAAGATCTCATACGTAACCTTCTTGCCTACAAAACAAAGATAGAAAGCAAAAAGAAAAAAAAGAAGAGAAAGTGCAGAAGAATGTAAGTTTTCAGCCAAGAAGAAAGTTTAGGAGTGGTTTAACTATGATGATAATATTGCATTCATGACCTAATAATTCAAGTTATTTCTCAAAACAAAGATAAAAGGTGAAATAGAAACAAAATGCTTTCAATGTGACAAGGTTGGAAACATAAAGAATGATTGTCCTTAGCTAAAGAAAGATTTTAGATTGAAAAAGAAGTTATAAAAATAAATCTATCCAAACATCTTGGGATGATTCAAGCATCAATGAAGAAAGAAATGAAAGCACATGGATGGGATTGGTTGGATTTGTCGAATTTGACTCATCTAACTCTGGCTCATATAATAATGCAAGTAATCTTTCTTAATGAACTTTATAATACCTATGACGATGTCCTCTAGGACAAGGAGATCTATTGCGAGACGCACTGATCAGCTACACGACAACGGTCTGGTGAAAATCGGTAAGATAAGAGTTGCTAACTAATGTCATGACAATTCAGGTTCATTGTCGCTGAGGCGACAACTGGAATCTTCTTGTTATTCAACAATTAACCCAGACAAATAATTAAGCAATTAAGAGAAAGAGTTAAAATTTATTATACCCTACTAAGAATGTATAATGACAAACAAGTAGGGGACGACCAAAAGAAGTAAAGGAGTAGAGCATGCAAGATAGAAATCAAAGCACCAATTATCTCTCAAACACTTAGCCAAGTTACACTTTTGGGGTTTCTAATTTTATATTTTTGATTCTATTTTTTATTTGATATTTTTATATTTTGATTTTTAATTTTTTGATTTTTTATTTCTTTTTATATTTGATATTTTTTACATTTTCTTTTCTTTTAAAATAGATATAAGGCTATATATAATATATATACAATATAGGTAAGAGGGAAATGATATATAATATATATATATACAAAAATAGGTAAAAATAATCAAAATACAGGAAATACATGATATATTTTTTACTGTTTTTATGATTTTTTAGATATTTTGATCATTTTTATATATTTTTAAACTCAAAAATGCCCAAACCAGGTTTTTAATTAAATACCTGAAATTAAATTGGGGAGGAAAAATTTCAAACGGAGTCAAAATTTCTCCAAAGTAATTTTCATATATAGATAATAATATAAAGAAAATTCAGAGACTGAAAATATATTTTTAGGATTTTTAAAGGATTTTTATATTTTTATAAAGATTTTAGTGGTTTTCTACTTTTTAAAGTTTTCTTTTGTATTTTTAGTGATTTTTGATCTAATATTTAAAAATACATAAATAAGAAAAGATTTTTTTGGGGAATTTTCCAAAGAGTTTTTATATTTTTTATGTATTTTCTTTTACAAACAAGGACAAAAATAGTTATTTTCTATTTTTTATAAATAATAAAAAGACTCAAAATATAAAATAAAAATATGCGCGTGAAAGTACAATGCAGCAGGAACATAATGCTATTTTTTTATTTTTTTAGAGTAATATAGATGCATGAAATAAACAGAGACAACAAAGAGAAACTAGACTCCTGACAGGGGTATTTTTGTAAATAGATAAAAGTACAGAGACCTGAGTGCAATTTTCACATAAATTTATAACATTCTCAAAAAGTTACATGACCAATACAAAATACGTAGAACCCTAGGGGTCGCCCCGTAAAATAGCCAAGCTCACGTGCCTAAACATGTGAGCTTGCTGGCACGGAGCCAAATGTAAATAACAGAAGGTCAACGGTCTAAGTGCAACTGTTTCAAAAGTTCTAAACTACAATGAATATTTATAGCACTAAATATGAAAGAGCTAAAACGTGGGGGTATGATAGCAATTTACCCCCCCAAAGAGGCACAATCGAACAATGCCCCTTCCTTCACTAATCCACGTGTCACCACAGAGCAGCTCCATGGTTGTTCGATACAGATAGCTTTGATTAGATCTCCTCAGCAAGATCGACGGTTGAAGCGTGGGGAGATATGACGGTAGTTGTACTCCACGTCAAACATGCGAAGATCTAACGACGAGGAGGAGTGGAGGAAGAACAGTCGGTGAACCCGGCCTGGATGAACTTAAAAATCCAAAATCTTCACTCTCGGTTTTGCATCGTCCCTTCCGATGATACCAAATACCTCCCAAGGTTCCTCCCTATCGACTTGATGCTTCAAAATACTCCGAAGAGCTCCAGTGACGGCCATCGGCAGAGACGAACCTGGGAGGTGTCCTTTTGACAAAACGCCCCCTGGATGGGGCCTAAAGCTCCAGGAACCTGCAAGTTAGCAACTAAAAAAGAAAGACGAAGGTTCCCTGGGCTTTTTGGGTGAAATGGATGGTAGTTGGAGCGGTTGACGCCCCTTCGGCGAACGGCGGAGGTGGAGGAGCGAGTATCCCATTCTTTGCCATAATGAGGTGGATGAGGAGTGCATGGGGCGTGGAGAACCACCAGGGAGGAGTGATGGGGTGTCAGATACAGTGGATATGGATGGAGAACTGAGAACAATGTTCACCAGAGCAAGATCCGGTGAACGTCAAGACACGATTTACGATTAGGGAAATGGATTAAAAGCTAGACTAAATGCTCTAGGTGAACTTATGAGTAAAGCTACACTACAAAGGCAAGAAATAAAATACCCTTACCGACTGGAGAATCGGGAAGGGATTCTTGATGGTCACGCTCTGGCAGAGAAGGTGGACCGACTCGATTCAGCGCCCACGCAGATCCTTGGAGGTAGGAATCGAGTCTTGCTTTCACCAGGAGAATCTTTGATGACCTAGGGTTAAGCTTTGAGGGTGGAAGAGCGATAAAATTAGAAAAGGGAGAGAGAGGTGGTTTTTGTACACGGTGGATGAGCGACTTAAAAAATGAGGTGTGTTGCTCGATGTCGTGATACACAACCCAAGACAACGCCTGAGTGTGTATCACCTACAATTGAAGAGCAAAAGTCGTCAAAGAGTCGACTTGAAAGAGTGAAAGGAACGGTCTACAAAATTGCTCAAAATCGGGAGAAAATCAAGTTGTGATAAGAGGCAGAGGGTGAGTTAGAGATTTGACCAGTGGTCAACTCTCGGACCCTCCTAGTTGGTCCATGTGGACCAATCAGGAAAAAGCCTGCAGAAAAGTTTTCTAAATTCAATTAAAAATAATAAAATATTTTATTAATTTTAGATTATAAAATAAAAAATATTTATTATTTTATAAAGTATTTTATTATGATTTTTATTTTTCGAGGT
The DNA here is from genome assembly GCA_037367405.1 of Ottelia alismoides. Taxonomy (NCBI): domain Eukaryota; kingdom Viridiplantae; phylum Streptophyta; class Magnoliopsida; order Alismatales; family Hydrocharitaceae; genus Ottelia; species Ottelia alismoides. The sequence goes on along the minus strand of JAZKJV010008174.1, from coordinate 11,065 downwards.
TTATAATTATAATTTACTTTTTAAGGGCTATATATAGGTATATTCATCTACGTATTTTAATCTTTTATTTTTATTTTATATATTTAATTTTGTTAGTTAAGTTTATTATTTTATAAATTTATATATTAATTTTATGCACTTAAATATATTTTTATTTTTAATTTATTATGTATTATATACAATTAAATATATATATATTATCTTTATAGGTATAGATATAAGTATTTCATCTATGTATTTTCTATACATGTTTTATTTTTACATTTTTTGATGTTTTTATTCTAATTTTATTATGTACATATATTATAAATAATATTTACAAGATTATAAAATTATAAAATAATGAATAATAAATAATAAATAAAATGAATATTTTAATCTACACAAGTATACAGTAGGTGTCCAAATACTAACTTTCAAACCGTAACTCCAAAAATATGAAACCACCTTCATTAAATAGATTATTGAAAGTTATACACAATTAAAGGTGATTTTTATATATTTTGAGTTTTTATTTGAGAGATAAGGGTCTGGGAAGTTGGGATTTTGGAATCTTATTTAGAGTATATTTTGTTCACTGTATATTATTTTTGTACGAAATCAGTTTTGTATTTTTCTATATTTAATTATCTACAACTTTCATTATAAAGTATCTTTATTTGAAGTAAAAAAGTTGAATTAAAAATAGGTCCCAAAATTTAATAAGAATGAATAAAATAAATAAGGATTTTGTTGTATTTTGACCCTTATCCCCCCCTACTTTATTCCTTGTTGACCTAGTCATCGAGATACCTAGGACTCGAGATTTAGGGTCATAAAATATTTTCAATATTTTATTCTTTTTCTTTTCTTTTATATATTCTATAATTTTCCCTTAAAAACCTATTTTATACACTATTTACACAACAATACATGAATGATAAAATGCATGAATTAAGGCTATTTACACACATTTACTAGGGATTTGAGGCCAAAATGATAGAATAAAGATGATGAAACAAGGATTTATCATCCCCCTATATTTGACTTTGATAGTTCCTAGCAAACACTTATGCAATAAGTACAGAAAAAGAAAAAAATGAAAAGAAAAAGAAATAAGTTGGATTCAGTTTAATTATCAAACATGTCTTCATAAAATGAAAGCTTGGATCTTAAGTCGGTACTTTGAAATTTTAATGCGGGCAGAACCTTAATGGGAATTGGATTTGAAATCTAACAGCCTTCAAGAATCCCAAAACTTTGCTCAAGTCCCCTCAATAGAAAGTTCAGAATACTTCAATTCATACACAAACCCTTATGACTATGAATCTGACTCGTACAATGTAAGTGATGGTGGCTCTCCCCAACTGAAATGACAAAGAGATTGACTTCTCCAGTACGACAATCCAATGATTCCCTAATACAATAACTCCTTCCTCGAGGAGCAGGGTGTTCCCTTCTAAGTTCAAGTGACAACTAGCTCAAGAGAAGGGGGTGAAGAGAAGAATGGATAGTAGCCAGTGTATCTGCCTATCCTAGGATACAAGACTAGTGTAGTCAAGTCATCCAGCCGCAGGCTCACATGATTTGACTTTGAAGCTCAAGTTTTCTTATTGACTATACAAATATGTACACTCCGGCATGCATTTTATTTTTATTCAGGTATGTCCACTTTTTTGGAGTTTTTGCTTTTTGCTTTTTTTGAAATACTATTTACAACAGTTTTTACATAAGGAGTTTTTCCTCTTGAGCCAGTAGACTATCCCTCTTTTAAAACTTTATTGCAACATACACTCTCCTGCCTTCAAAACTCATCATCACTGGACAGGTTGGGGTGCACTTCCCTCCCTAGAGGAGGACAAATGTTTCCACTTGTATACGTCTCATACCGGCAAATCCAATCCCCTAACCACTCCAACTGAGTTGAGACAAGTGGAAGGTGCACGTGTCCAAGTTAGGTCATTATCAACAAGAGTTGTGCGTGTGCTCTGAAATAGTCTACTTAGGCAGTCAAGAATCCATTGAACCAAGTCTCGTGATCCTCAAAGAATTAAGTCAACTAGACCTGAAGTACCTCAATTCCAGATCCTATAAGGTTCCTGTTAATTAGGTAGAGTTTAATGTCCAACCAAGCTCCAATCATTGGATTTTACTTAGACTTGTTCAACTATTAAATTCAATCCACAAATGCTAATGCTATGCAGAAAATATTTTTGTTATGCAATTTTCAAAGATTTTGAACTTTTTTATGGATTTGTGGAAAAGTTGATACATATGCATTTTTTTTGTATTTTCAAAAAGTTTTTTCAAATGGTTTTGATATTTTAGTTTTGAAAATGTTTTTGCTATTTTTAATTTTACAAATGTTTTTGGAATTTTTGAAAACAAAAGGTTTTGGCTTAAAAGCTAGGTATAAATATTTACACGGGAAGCATCTTGTATTTACAAGAATTAAGGTTTTTAAGAATTTACAAGGGGTTAGTGGTCAATTTTATAGATATGTATATATAATTTCCTATATTCCTCAAACTTATTTGAAAAAGGTTTTTTCAAACAATTTTTGGAAAATATAGTCCGAAATAATTTCACAAACACATTTTACTAGCATGTACACATATTCGAAAATCATTTTGCAAAAGTTTTCCAAACAGTATAAATAGATTTTTCAAATATTTTTGCAACCATTTTTCAAACCATTTACAAATAGTTTTCAAATACTTTTATTTCATATAAAGAAAATATTTTTTTCAAATAAAATGTCTTTTACAAAGGTTGAAAATATTTAACAAAAAATTTCGATATAGTTTTCAAAAGATTTTTCAAATTATTTTTCAAACATTTTGCAAAAAACATTTTCTTCTGATTTATTAATCAATAAATACAAAAAAGTTTAAGGAATAACCACTTTTTATTAAGTGTTTTTAATGAATTTTAATAGGTATAATTAGCCATAATTATTAAGAAAAATACACAAGTACGAGTTATGGATAAAGTATATACGATGTAGATACGTGATGAATCTCCGTTTCATCATCCTTATTCTATCATTTTGACCTAAAAACACTAGTAAATATGAGTAAATAGGCTTAATTTAGATATTTTAACATTCATACATCATTGTGTAAATAATGTGTAAATTACGATTTTTAAAGCCAAAATTATATAATAAAGAAAAGAAAAGAAAAAGGATAAAATATTGAAAACATTTTATGATCCGAAACCCCGAGACCTAGGCATCTCGATGATAGGTCGACAATTAATAAAGTGGGGGGAGATAAGGGCCAAAATACCAATAAAAATTTTCTTTTGTTTAATTCATTCTTTATTCATTTTGGGACCTATTTTTAGTTCCATTTTTTATACTTCAAATAAAGAAATTTTGAACATGAAAGTTGTAGATAATTAAATATAGAAAAATATAAAATTGATTTCACACAGAAATAATATACATTGTACAAAATATACTCTGAATAAGTTTCCAGAATAACAACTTCCCAGAACCATATCTCTCAAATAAAAATTCAAAATATATCAAAATCACTTTAATTTTATATAACTTTTAATAAGCTATTTAATAAAGGTGGTTTCATATTTTTTTGAGTTTCGATATGAAAGTTAGATTTGGGACCCCTATTGTATTCTTTTACCGGTTAAAGTATTCATTTTATTTATTATTCATTATTTTTATAAATTTATATTTTCATAATTTTGTAAATATTATTTACAATATATGTATATATTAAAACAAGAATGAAACATATAGAAGATGCAAAAATAAAATACTTGTATCAAAAACATATATGAAATACCAACTAGTATACCTATATAGATAATACAACTATTTATTTAATTATATATAACAAATCAGAAAAATAAAATAAAAATATATTTAAGTTTATAAAAAAGTCATAAATATATAAAATAATAAATCAAATCAATAAAATTAAATGTACAAAATAAAAATAAAACAATAAAATATATAGATGAATATACCTGTATATAACCCATAAAAGGAAACTTGTAATTTTAAACCTCGAAATAGTACATAAAAATCAACATAAAAACTTCAGAAAATAACAAACATTTTTATTCAATAATCTAAAATTAAAAAAATCTTTTATTATAACCTTTTCTTCCATGGATTTTTATGTTCGGTCTACGTGGACCAACCATAATCATCCGTTGGATGACCTCGGTCAACTCTCTGACCGAGGTCTGATCTGTGTCAGACATTATTTTTCGCTCATTTTTGACGATTTTTGTAGGCCTCGCCTTTCATACTTTGGCTTTGAGTCCTTCTTGGCTTTTGTTCGCCACTTATCGAGGATTCACGCCCTAGTGATTCCTTGGGCTGTGGATCATCGATTCGGCTGATCTTCATCGTTCTTTGGTACCACTCGTCAACGGGCATAAGAACCACCCCCGACTTTCCTTGGACTCTTGATCACTCTTCCACCTTCCAACCTTAGACCTTGAAGCTTGATAGTCCTCCTGGTAACAGCAGGAGTAGATTGCATCCTTCGGGAGGTTGCGAAGGCATCGAATCAAGCTGATCCAGCTCGCCGGAGTAGCTCACCGGAGCTTGCTGCTGGCACTGCCTTGGTGAGTTTTTCTTTCTTCTGCTGTGCTTCTTTAAACCCTTAGGATATCAGTAGTTGATCCACGTGCATCTCTGTCATTGATTCCATCTAAAAACATCACGACATCCTCTCGATCTATATCCGACCGAGCTTTGTGTTCTGTCGGTCAACGTCGACCATCATCATCACCACCCTCCGGTCGTTAATAAGACCTCCAGTCCCCTGTTGCTTTTGCACTAACCCCCTGCAGGATCTGGAGTTCAAAAGATGTCTGTCCACATCCATTTTTGCAATAGCGGAGGCACCTTAAGCTCCTTCTCGTCTTGGCGCCCGTGCGACATCTCGTAAGCTCTGGTGTCCCTTCTGGAGTGGACATCTAGTGCAGAGGAGCCTTGTCTCCATTTTGCCCCAATCCGCAATGTCCCTGAGGACCGGAAGACCTCAGGAGAGCAGGTCGAAGCTCTACATTGACGAGTTCTTGGTCGGTTCTTCCAGAGGATCTCCTAGCCGTCCGATCCTTCCGCGGCATCAGATGCTACGGCAACCATCGGATCTCATGTTGTTCAATCGTTCGATCTACCTAGCGTGATCTGATCTCAACCGCAGAAGACAAAGCGGCATCACACGCCCCTGTGATGACGTGTGGATAAGTGAAGGAAGTTGCACCGTCTGATCGCCCGTTTGACTGGGTATTTTGCGTTTTCATCCCTGGTCATTTTTGTATTTGATTAATAGCGCTAAATCTTTCATCTTCTTTATATATTTTTCTAATATTTACATTCCGCCCTCGAAGCTTTTTGTTATTGTAGTTCGATCCTTGGCCACGTCACCTCACGTGACCATTCACGTGAGGTGACATTTTACACCGAGACCCCTGGGCATTTTTGTATTTCTATTCAGTCCTCGAACTATTTATCGTAGTTATAATATCTTGGGATATTTTGCAACTAAGCCCTCCAGGTTATTGATAATCACAAATAGGTCCCTACCAGGTGCACACGTGCTTCTACACATGATTTTGGCAATTTTGTGTTGAGGCCCTCGTGACTTTAGCTATTTTGTTTTGGTCCTAAAAGTTGAATATTTAGTAATATATTTTGTGAAAAATTACACTGTGGCCCCTGAGCTTTGTACTATTTACAAAAATAACCCTGTTAGAGTTGTATTTTCTCTTTGTAGCCTTTATTTATTTCATACATATATAAAAATCAAAAAATCCCCAAAAATAGGCATCAATTCATGTATCATTGTGCTTTCACGCTATATTTTTAAATTGCATTTTGAAACATTTTATTATTTATAAAAATTTAAAAGATGCATTTTTATCCCTGTTTGCATTAGAAAATACATAAAAATTAGAAAACCTTTTTGAAAATTTCCAAAAAATATATTTTTCGTATTTATTCAAGTATTTAATAAATTCAGGCCAAACACACTAAAAAATACAAAAGAAAACTCATAAAAATCGCAAAACATCTAAAAAATAATAAAAAAAGAAAAACCTCTAAAAAATCACAAAAATATAATTTCTGTTACTGAATTTTCTTCATGTTATTATCTTTATATAAAAATTACTTTGGATAATTTTTTACTCTGTTTTATATTTTTCATCTCCATTTTAAATTCAGGATTTCATTTTATTCCATGTTTTGAGTATTTTGAACTTTAAAAATACTGAAAAAATTAGCAAAAATATAGAAAATCACAAAAACATTAGAAAAATATAAAAAGCATAAAATTATTTTATTTCTCGAATTTCGAATATTTTTACTGACTTTTACCTCTCTCTTTTTTCTCTTGTATATATATACTCTTGTATATATATACTCTATATATTTTTATATCCTTATGAAAAGAAAAATAAAAAATATAAACTATAAAAATAAAATACAAAATTAGAAAACAAAAAATCAAAACATAAACATATAAAATAAAAAATAAAATAAAAATATAAACGTAAAAACCTACAAAAAGTTTTAACTTGGTTAAGTGTTTGAGAGGATATTGGGTGCTTGCCTTATATCTTGCCTGCTTTGCTCCTTTGCTTCTTGTCATCGACCCCTACTTGCTTGCCACTATACAATTTTAGTAGGGTATAATAAATTTTAACTCTTGCTCTTAATTGCTTGATTACTTGTGTGGGTTAATTGTTGAATAAGGAGAGGATTCGAGTAGTCGCCTCAGGAACAGTGAGCCTGAATTGTAAGGCCATTACTTAGCGGCTCTTATCTTATCATTTTTCAATACGACCCCCTAGACTTTGCTTGAGCTATGTACTCATAGATTGGAGAGAAGAAGAGAAGACATAACTCGTGCTGAGTATAGAAAAGTCTAAAGAAAATGAAGGAAGAAATGAACGAATGAGAAGTTGATCTCCCTATACTTAGGATCAAATAATCCTAAGTATAGTAGACTATACACAAAGCAGGGAGGGTCAAGGGTGGGAATGAATAGATCGTACTCAGATTGTCTCCCCCTATACTTAGCATAAGATCTCCCTAAGTATAGACAAGAAGAGGAGACAATGGAGAGGAATGAAGATGGAAAAATCAGGTGCACACCCCCTATACTTAGGACAAAGTTCATCTTATGTATAGAAGACTGACAAAAAGGGGCGACACCTTTTTTAGTAGAAAAAGAAAATAGAAAAGGAAAAGAAGAAAAGAAGAAAATAGATAGAAGAGGGAATACGAACACACGGGGTGCACATCCCCCTTATACTTAGGATATACATCCTATGTGTAGCATCGATGAAGGGGATGACACCTTTTTGGTAGAATAAGAGAGGAAAGAAGCAAAAGAAGAAAAGAAGACCAGTCATTAAAAAATGTTTTGATTTGCTACCTAAATGGAGTCAACGACAAACATAAATGTATCATATTCAAGACAAGGCTTCAAAAGTTTTCCATTGACTACAATGGTTGTGCATCATCTGACAAACTAGATATCAGTACGCTTCCATTTTCACGCACATGCCGCACTATAAATGGCCCAGTCATTTTCTTATTAGTTTACCTGGAAGATCTTTAATTTCGCATCAAACAACAACCCTTCTGACCCAGCTCGAAGGATTTGCAGCGGATATGCTTGTCATGCCATGTTTTGACCTTATCCTTGTACATCAGGGTGTTGTATGCATAGTCTCTGAATTCCAATAATATATTCAGATCCACTTTTCGATTGTTCCTGGCTTTCTCAGAATCCAAATTACAGATGTTGATGGCGCATAAAGTTTTATGAATTAGCTCAACCGGTAGATGACATGGCTTTACCATACACACGGTGGGTTGGGAGACATTCCCAAGGGTGACTTGTATGCAATTATTTAAGCCCAAAGAACTGAATCAAGCAGCTGAGACCAGTTCTTGCAATCCGAATGCACAAGCTTCTATAAAATTGTCTTGATCTCCATGTTTGAACACTCAACTAAGCCATTGGACTATGTGTAGTATGGTGAAGCAACATGATATTCTATGCATAATTCTGTTTATGAAATGACTACCCCCATCAGATATTAGAATCTTGGAAATCCCGAACCGTGCAATGATGTGATCTCTACAGAACCGACAAATAGTACGAATGTCGGTGGTTCAGGTGGGAATATCCTCCACCCAGCGAATCACATAGTCGACAACAAGCAGAATGTATTCATAGCCCTGGCTGTTGGGAAATGGGCCCATAAAGTCGATGCCCCGTGCGTCGAAGACGTCTGATATCTGAATGAACTTCAAAAGCTCGTATCTCTCATTCTTATGGTTCTTCCCATCTTCTGGTAGTCAATGCAACACTTAACATAATCTTCTACATCCTTGAATAATGTAGGCCACCAAAGGCCACTCTGAAGAACCTTTGTTGCCGTTTGCTTTCCCAAATGATGTCCTTCAGAGTCCTGATCATGGCACAATTTGAGGACACTTGGAACTTCATCCTGAGGGATACACCTTCCTCCAGATGCGGTCATGCCCCTCACGAAATATATATGGATCCTCCCACTTGTTGAAATGGATTTTAGAAAAAAACTTGTCCACTTTTAACTTCGACTAATCTTGCGGAGTTCTCTTGGACACAAGATAATTCACAATATCGGCATACAAGGGGGAGTGAGGTGACTGACAGAATTGTTTCGTCTGGAAAGGTTTCTGTGATCTGTAAGTTCGACTCAGGAGATTAAGACTCGGGAAGTCTGGATAAATGGTTGGCCACCACATTCTTTGTTGGAAATGTGAGCCCACGGCGAGCCATTATGCAATAAATGTTATTGCAATTCACTCCTTAATCTGAAATGAAGAATACATAATTTGCATAATAGGTCCTTAGTACAATTAGGGTTATGTACCATGGCCATCTTGATGATCATACAGCTGTGATTCAACTATTGAATCATAGAGGTTGGTGCTTGGATGAATATCTAAAGAGTTAGATTGAGGACTCATCAAGCACCGTCAGATGATTGTTAAGAGATGATCTCCAGCCTGAGTAGGAGATGCAATCCTTATCTCTGAAGGCTGATATCTGATGGACCTCTTGATGCAGGTACTCTGCATAGGAATAGAGATTCTGAGGTGTCAGATTAGTTAGGTCAAAGAGTTGACTTAACGAGATCGAGATAACCAAAGTCCTATATCGTATGCTGTCATGATATAGGCACGCATCCTCTGACCAGAGACAGATGTGTTGCTATATGTCTAAGTATGTACATTTGGCAGACCAATAGGCTGATGACCTAATCAAAGTCTACACACCGGCGCGCTGGTGTGCATATAATGGCATATGAGTAATACGATCTCTCAAAGGGATCATACAGGTTCACTTACTCAACCGGAAGACATGAGCTCACTCATGAGATATTGGAAGAATCAAATCCGTGCGCACGGTCGTCTCGCTTTGGAAGCTTGACTGAATTTGTAGGTTTGATATATACTTTTGGAAAGTATATGATCAAGACCTAGGTATGTGATGAACCTCAGTTTCATCATCTTTATTTCCTATAATTAACCCCTTGCTTAAAGTTTTGTCAATAAAACCCAGTTAAAGTGTTGTAATTAACAGAGTCCCAAATAAATTAAAAAACCACAAAAAAATGACAAAACAAAAATTAGTCGTATTTTTAGACTTAAGATACCCTTAAAAATATTGGGAGGCTACAGTTGATCTCATCTCTAGTTTTGGTCAACATGAAACTTGTATATCTCATCAAGGATCTACAACTTTCATGTTTTGAGTTTTCTCAAATTCGGCCAAATTAGCCCTCAAAAATCAAAATTTCTCTTCCAATAATCTGATTGGGCCACGTGGCCCATTCTGGGGGGCACGTGGCCCGCCTCTCTTGTATATTCCGCATCGAATTCTCAGCCGTCGGATTGCCCTTTTGATCCAACGGTTGGCTACTCTCCACGTACCCCGCCTTCTCCTCGACCGTTTGATCATTCCTCCACCTCCATCAACACCGCACGTGAGCGCTCTCACCAGAGCGTGCCACGTGGCGCAACCCATACCCTCTGATCGCAATTCAGATCTTCCATCTCTGCCGATCGTTCCTCCCGTACTTTCCACCCTCAGATCTTCTTCGCCTCCTGTCATAGCCATTCGTTCGCGCCACTCCCTTGGCCCGACACGTGGCTGCGCCGATGCCCTTCGTTAGCATCACCGATCTTCCATCTCACTCGTCGCTCCGCGCCCTTCTCTCAGCCGTTGGATCGCACGATCCTACGGCAGAGGCCTCGTCTTCCTCCTCCCGCGTCCTCCGCCGTAGCCCGAGCCTCACAAACCTCCTCTACCTTTCTAATTTTAGCCGCCTCATCCGACCTCCTCTCCTTTTGCCAACCGCCTCTAGGACTTGCCCAGTCATCCACCTCCTCCGCGCATCACTCCACTACCCACAACAACCTTCCAGGTCGCCCCATAATCCCTTCAAAACCCACTACGATCACCACCTACATCGCCGATCACCTTCTTTAAATACCTCGCATCCCCCGTCATTCCAACCCGTCCATCGACCAAGGGGGAGAGGCCTAGCCCTCCAGCTCCACCCTGTGACAGGGGGGGAGCATCCGGATTGAGCGACAATGGCCTTCTTCCCGATGAGACCCACCGCCGATCATGACGGTGCTGCGGAGGCGCCAGCCCCGCTCGAGCTCCGAGGAGTAGCCGACCTCGACGTGCGACGACCCGGGCCTCTTCTCCGACGCCCAGCCCAGGCCACAACCTCCATCTCCGGTCAGGTAAGCCCTCTGATCTCCTCTTGTTTTTCTCTTGATTTTTGCCTAATTTTCTACGCCTCTATACGATCTACTCCGCTCCATTGATTAACCCATTAGCTTCGCCATCCATCCATCTTCCTCGCCGAACCTACCGATCACCCCCTTCCTCCGTCGCAACCTCCTTCACCCCAAGCTTCCTCCTCCGCCGGAGGCGGAGGAGGACCCACTAAGGGCTTCGCCTTCTGCGCTCCACCAGAGCCCTCCGTCCGCTTCAGCTCGCACGGCACACACCGCTAACACTTCTTA